>WELA01010935.1:22533-167595 GCA_009602735.1 Mesotaenium endlicherianum
CTTGTAGTAAGGGTCTCTTTCATAGGCGGCTGAATATTGAGCGTCCAGATCTATCTTCAGCGACGTCATCACTGCGTTTAATTGCAGTCTTGAGAGGGGGTCAGCCGGGTTTGTCTTGCCGGGCTCGTACTGAATCGTGATGTTGTATTGTTGCAAGTATCCGCTCCATCTTGCTTGTCTCCTTGAGAGATACGGCTGCGTTTGGAGGTGCTTTAACGCCTCGTGGTCCGTGGTGACCAGTACTTTGCGTCCTTCAACGTAGCAGCGCCAAACCTTCAAGGCATGTACAATCGCCAATGCCTCTCGCTCCGTGGTTGTATAATTTTGCTCGGCTGGATTTAGCTTCCTTGACTCGTAGGCGATGGGCTGCAGTCCCTTGCCTTGGTCTTGAAGCAGGATTGCTCCTATTGCATAGGAAGATGCATCGGTGATGACGTGGAAGGGCCAATCTGGGTTTGGGCTTGGGAGTGTGAGCACCGGGGATGTGGTCAATCTTCGCTTTAACTGTTGAAATGCCTCTTCCTCTTTCTCGGTCCATGTATATAGCCTGTCCTTCTTGAGTAGATCTGTCAGGGGGGCTGCTATGTGCGAGAAGCCTTGGATGAATTTTCTGTACCAATTGGCAAATCCCAAGAATGACTGGAGTTCTTTCTTGGTCGTGGGGGTTGGCCATTCCTCCACCACCGTGGTCTTCTTGGGGTCTATCTTGATGCCATCAGCAGTCACGTGGAGACCTAGGAACTCCACTTCTTGTTTGGCAAACTCGCACTTTGACTCCTTCGCAAATAGCTTGTTTTGCTTCAATACTTCAAGGACTTCTTTCAAGTGTCTCGCATGCTCTTCAAGGGTCTTGCTGTAGATAAGGATGTCATCGATGAATACCACCACAAATCTGTCCAACATGGGCTGAAATATGGTGTTCATCATAGTCATGAAAGTTGCTGGCGCGTTGGTGAGTCCAAATGGCAGGACCATGAACTCAAAATGTCCATATCTTGTCCTGAATGCCGTCTTCTCTATGTCCGGTTCTGCGATGCGAATCTGGTGGTAGCCGCTCCGTAAGTCAATCTTCGTGAAGTACTTGGCTCCAACCAGCCGGTCCATGAGCTCATCCATGCGCGGCAGCGGGTATCGATTCTTGATGGTGATCTTGTTGAGGGCGCGATAGTCCACACACATCCTCAAGGTACCATCTTTCTTCTTGACAAATAGCACCGGGGCTCCAAATGGCGACTTGCTAGGTCGAATGAAGCCATGCTCCAGTAGCTCCTTGATTTGCTTCTTGACTTCGTCTAGCTCCGTGTATGACATTTTGAACGTAGGCCGAGAGATGGGCTTGCTTCCGGGCTCCAACTCTATCTTGTGGTCTACGAATCTTTTGGGGGGTAGGCCCTTGGGCAATTCCGGGGAGAACACTTCTTTGTAGTCCTCTAAGACTTCTTGTATCTCCTTGGGAACGGGGCTGCCTTCTTGACTCTCGATGTCTTTCTTGATGTCTTTTGGCGTGATCAAGGCCAAAAGAAGCTCGTGTCCCTTCCTCACAAGTCTCTTGAGTCGGAGGGCGGACAATAGTATCTCGTGTGCCGGCTTCTGGATGTCTTGGGTCTGGATATTCTGGAGGAGGGTGTGCTCCTCCTTGTGGTGCTTCTTGTTGTTGCAGATTTTCTTGAGTGGGCTCTCCCATCGGCGCTGGAGGAGGGTGTCTTGGAGAGGAAGGGCTTCCTTCGAAAGCTTGCTGTTGGTCTTGAGGATCGGCCATCTTCTTGTGCTACCAAAGTGCCTAGCTCCGATACCACCATAGTGAAACAGATAGATAAAGTACTTAGTAAAACAGAATACTTTATCTATTCAAGACAAGGATCTTTGAACACAAGTGGTAGCTTCTTGAAAGAGAGATGGCTTCTTGAAAGTTAATATATTTCTGGATTTTGGCAAGTACAAGAGTGATTCTGGAATGTCTTTCTATGTTCTAGCTCTTGTTTATATACTTGCTACATAAGTAATTTCTAGGAAGGTGTATGTTGATGTGTTGGCACCCAACACATCCCAAAACTTGCCACCTCTTTCTAGAATAATGTACACATGTCCTTTTGACCTAAAAATGGCACATCTGACTTTTGCCACATGGAGTTCTTCTAGGTCTTTCCTCTAACTTCGAAAATGCCTTGGAAGGTTCAAAGGACATGAACCAAGTTACTAGAGTACCTATTCACACTTGACTCCACACCATACTACTTCAAATATATTTGAAAACATTAAAATATATGCAAACTAATGTATAATAACTCAGATCACTACATTGATGGTGTTGGACAAACTAGGTACAGCTGTATTGTGGGGCATAAAACCGAGAATGAGTTCACGTTCAACAGCGTTAGGTTCAACGCACGTGTGGGTGAGGGAGTCAATTAACACCTAGGGCCAAACTGACAAAATACGTACAATCCGGGACAACTAACGAGAGTGGGACAGGCAGACGTGGGATGACCGAGTTGGTTAACTTGACAGGGAGAGGGATGATTGGGGAGGAGAACTTCCATAGGACATTGGTGGGGCGTCAAGATGGCAGGAACAAAGTGACGGGGAGGGTGTGCATGCATGTGAAGGGCTGGCGAACAAAGTGGAGAGGCAGAAACAAAATTTTGAAAAACCACACTGGACCGGTGCGCGCAAGACCCAATAGGAGCAGCATGAAGAGTGACTCTCTCGCCAAAGGTAGCAGTGATAGTGACAAAATCAGACTGGACATGGCCTCATTCATCGTCAGCAGAATTAACATTTTTGAGTAAATAAGCACAGGGTTGTGCTTGAGAACTTTGTAGAAATGATGCAAATAAGCTCAAAGAGTTGGGAACGATCATCATGCAACCCTTTACCCAATCCAGCACGAGAATGACCCTCATACTCCCACTTCCCCACGACCAAATGCAGGGGAGCAAGTGCAAATGAGAAATAAAGGTCCACTCTCTTGGCTAATTGGACTTTCTACCTCAAGTTGGGCCATGCTGCTGATGAGAGTGTATGCTTGTGTGAATTGCTGAGGAGAACATTTGCTTGTGTGAATTGCAGGCAAAGGTAACAAGCGCGGGGGTGCCATACTGACCACTACAGGAGTGAAGCTCAAGAAGGAGCTTGTGAAGAAAAAAAAATAGAAGAGGATGCGAGCAAACAACTTTCTCATGCCCAACAGTGACAAAACAAGCGTTGGCCTTGTAAATTAATATTATGATGAGTGGTAGGTAAATAGTAGGATACAGATAGGTACTATGCAAGGAGCTTGGAATGGTGGACAGCAGGTAGCTAGGTAGGCTCAATTTAGGTTCATTGTTTTATTTATCACCCAGTGTGTTGGAAGCATACTTCCATTTAATGATGAGAATTGGATATTGAATATATCTTCTACGATCAAAATACTCCTGAGGCATTTTGAATGACAGGCTGTTGATGTGGCACGGGGTTCATATATGTCTTTGAACCGAATGATGAAACTATTTCTCTGCTCTCCAAATACATATTGTTGCATCCCTGCGATATAACACTATTTTGCATCACAAGGTGCATAAATATGCAGGAATTTACATAAATAAATGTCTTTTGCACAAGCCAAACTATTTTCATTCATGATGGTCCAAATATACTCCCACTTCGTTGGGGTTGAAGGAATTACTTCTCAACAAGTAAAATGGAACTCCGCAATTGGTATGTGAATGAACTTCCACTTTGTTGTAGCTGAATGAAATACAAATCAACTAGTTGAAGTGAATTCTCCAACTGCACTGTCACTGAAATGCTGCCGCGTTGGCGCCAATTAAAATCATTCCTCTTGGTTCCAAAAACAAGCCCATCTGGTTGGTCTTGCAATGTAGTCATTGTGGGTAAAGCAGTGATATTGCACAGAGAGGTTTGAAACCGACATGTGACCAGCTATCAGCAAACTATTTCTACAATCTGTGCACGGTGGAAACAAATCCAAAGCATGTCAGATGTGTAAGGATCGCTGGAGACAAGGACAAACCATCGCGAGCAAACCTGGAAGTGGACACAACGGGCAAGGTCGGATGGGGTTGTGCTCACGTGCACGCCGATAGAACATGTGAGGCAATAACGAATAATGTACCAATGAGGACGAGGTGATGCTAACATGATCGACGACCTGTCAGAATACGCCAAAACTAAGGGTCCTCGACGGCACTCCGTTTGGGGCCCGCCGGAACGATTCAACTTGTGATAAGGTAACTAAGGTACACTAAAAACGACGGACATGAAAGTGTAACCGGCTGTTGTCAGATACAAATCCTCCAAAATTTGGCCAAAGCAAACTTGAGGGAATCAATAGAGTAGTAAATTTCCATTCACTCAAATTTGGCGTCGACGCCTGGCGGCCGATCCAACTCGTATATGTTTCCATTTCAGATTGTCAATGAAATTTGCCCCATGTCACCGTCAGGGTGTGGCTTTCCCCACCTTCATCTCCGCCATCCGCGTCAGCACCGACTCCTCCACCTTCAGCCCTTGCTATTGCCGTTTGCGCCGTCGCCAAGCCAGCTCTTCCCACATCCTTGCCAACCGCGTCAACACGAGCTCTCCTATCTCCAGCCCCTCTTATTGCTGCCTGTACCGCCATTGCTCCAGCTCTTCTTGTGGCATTTGCTGAAATGACCGCGCCTGTCGTAAGCCGTCCTCTTCCTACGCCTACGTCTCCACTCGACGCTCCCACTGTAGGTGAGTTGACTTCTCGTGCCCCCCCATTTTCACCTTCACAAGTATGCTCGCCTTCTTTACTAGGGGTGTACCCTCGCCAACTTTCCTTACCCCTCTTGAATGTTAACGGGCTTGACCTCGTAATGTCACGATCGGGAACCAGCATGGTTCATTTCAAATTGATGGTCTGGCACCCCTCGTTGTGATTCTCAATACGGGCGCTCAGCGAGTCCTCCTTGACGTCGTCATGTGTGAGGACTTGCGTATTATCCTCGCTGATCTCAAACCCTTTCCTAATCCGGTGTCCACGGCCATGTCTTTCCTAAACTATACAACTTACCAAACTTGTCACTGTACCCCTATCAAACTATATGCTCATACTCCAGCTGCAAACACACTGAATGCTCAATGCATGGTTACCACGTCTTCCTCCTATGACGTCCTCTTGGGTCAGGAGTTCAACCTATTTGTGGGTCTCACTCTTGACTCTTGGCAAGATATTGCCACATACCGCATCGACTGTGAGTCTTTAATTCACCACTTAGAATCTCTTCCTTTTATCCTCACACATTCTTCTTCTGCCTTAGTGCACGTCGCCTCCATCTCTGTCGTCTCTAGTGACGACATCATCCCTGTCAATCTCACTTACCCAACGTGCATGGTCTTGCTTGACCTTGAGCGCCACAACCTACTCCTCTCTCTATTCTTCCACCACCTCCCTATCCTACCCCTCCCCGTATAGCGCAACAGATTTATTGCGTTGAACGTTCGTCCCACCTGTTTCCATCTCCGTTCTTTCTCCTGCCCCCCTTGTTTTGCCTCTTTTGCTCGTAGTCACACTACTCCCATTCTATGGTTACCCCCCAAGAAGGGCATTACTGTCCAACATCTGTTCGTTGGCGTCTCTTCCTTTGTCGCGGGTCTTTTGCTCAGTGGTCACCGCAATGCCCACAACTACTATTGTGATATAGATTCTTCCGCACGTCTTGCTAGTTACACTTTGTTTTCTTAAGCTTCTCCCCACTTATTTCCCACTTTTGCTTTGTACAAGACCTACTCTGCCCTCCTCAAGACATCCGTTTGCTTCAGCCGGAACACTTGCAAATGGCTTGTTGGATATCTGCACAGGTTCCTTAACTTCTCCCGCCGCCCTTGCTTGCTGTGTAGTTGAGTGTACACCCGCACAAAAGACAAATGCAGGAGTGTTGATGAAGCTTTCAGCAAGCACACCTTCCATTTGAACTGGACCCAAATTACCATGCCAGGCCCGAGAGTGAATGGTACTTACAAGTTTTATAAAGGCCATGATCAGCAATTCCATGGACGTCAGTATTATTGGCATGTCGTCAATCTTTGCACCATTTGCGATCAAGGTCTTCCAGGGTGTCATATGAGTGATCAGATGCCTGGCCATTTCTTCCCTCTTTGCATTGGATAACTCGGTTTGGGCTTTGTCGAGCGCGTACTCTGGAAGCTTCAAGAGCGCACTGGGCTTCGCGGAAATCAGCGCCCTGTTGTTCCTCCACTTAGTAGTCAACAACTGCAAGCTCGAAACAAACAAGCTGCGGTGAGATGGATGAGATAGGCTTAGGTGCATTCACAAAAATGAATTGCTTGGAAGGATGGGTTCCTTACTAGTTTGAGAGGATAACACTCACAACCTGGATCTCCTTGTGTAGCTGCGCTCCAGCCGAATGCTGCTTGAACCACATAGCAAGGTCTCGAATGAGACACTTCTTTCCCGCCGTCCAATTGTCCACTACTTTGATTGTTCTCTCGTCTCTTAGTACCATCATCCTTCGGATGACCTCCACTGCCTGAAGATCTATAGCGTATTTGTCAAACTCGATGTCCACCCACACACATGCACTATTCCGCTTGATTTTGATTACTTTTGCATAACTGTCCGCTTGCACAAATTGAAAGAAAATTAGGAATTTGTGACCACTACTGTGGAAACTCAAATCTGACCTAACAGAGCGAAATCTAAATATTGCAAATTTTCTAGATTGTTTTTCTTAGGCCCTGGGAGGCCTCTTCGGGGCCCCAATTACGTGGTTGACATCCTCTGCGGAATTAAATATAGCGGTGCACATGTGCATCATTAACTTGTAATTCCTATCACATTTGCAATAATGACAACAAACGAATCCGGCGTTGGAAGTTCTTCATCGTCAGCAGCAACCTCATAATCTGCAACTATATTTCTTATGACGCCTAGCACGATGTCATTCTTCCTCTACTCAGGCAGGGGCGATGTTGACTCTGGTGTTCCCTCTGGTCTTCCCTCATCCTCCTCAGGAGTACTGCTAATGGTAATAATCGGTTCAAGCCTCGTCGATGGCCCCACTGAGGTGCAAACAGTATTGGCCTTCAAGTCTTTGTGAAGAAAGTGAAGACTCTTGCCTAAGTTGATAGCCTGAACCAACATATGCTGATCCTCAATGCTTATTCTGGGGTGAGTCTTTCTCCTCTTCTTCACACTACCTTCCTCTTTCACAGGCCGCTGGAATTTGTGGCCGTATACCTCAATTAGTGTATAACTACCTTTATTCAAGCCCGTTTCTTTGCTTCTCGAGGAGGTTGCGTTCTCCTTATACTACTCCCAAAATCCATTGTCCTCCACCTGGATTCATGAGTCGCCAATTATCCTTGACACGCCCTACATTTTGGCCAAAGTAATAGAGAAAGAATTTTGAGATGGCGAACTTCAAAGGCAGTGTTCAACTTTCAAACGTAATTTGTTACGTGTGAGGCGCAGTATCTCGTAGGCGCAAACACAAGTGGCACCTGGGAGGTGATTGCAAATTAAGTGAAGTAGAACTACACATGAAAGTGGCCAACAATTGGATGTGACCCGCCAAAATTGTGCATCATTTGGCGGTTATGTCTATGCCAATCATGGTATTTTGATGTCATTCTCTTCCGCGATGTAAGGCGTGTGCCCGATTCGATAATCCGGTCAATCAAAGTCTGGAGTTACACCAAGTCCATATTTTGCACGCGCTTGGTTGGTTGTTGCACAAAGGTCGGACGTGGTTGAACGCCTCTTGTCACCTTCGACATCACATGCAACGTCCGATCACGTCCAATCGTCAAACCCGACCTTCAGTAACCTGGAAACAGGGTACGTGGCCGACGTGGACCACCGTGGACTTGGCAAACCTGCAACCTCATCCTTCGAATACCCTCCCAAGCAAAAATGCACATGCAGAGCCATGCAGAGCCATGGCTTCATGGTAGTGGCTCATGGGATAACTCGTACAAGAGGCGCATCTTCAATGCTCAATTTCTGCCCAATAACGTCCATTTTTGTTGTCACGCCAACTCATAAAAGCTAAACAATCACACGTGTCGCGAGGAGCCCGTGAAGTAAACCAGCGAAAGTGATTCGAGAGTACTGCATCTTTCACCAAAAAAGTGAATGCCGCATGGCGCATGGTGTGCATGCCTTGAGCTCAACGAGTGGCGAAGCTCATATGAAGACCACCGCTTGAAGCCCGAAGCTCGAACATAAGCATGCATGGCGACAATTAAGCAAAAGATGGATGCAAAATGAGTTCACCGTCTTCCATCTTTCTTCAATTTTTGCTATTTCAACAATCTTTGGCCTCCACTCTCCCATTTCTTCCCTCTCCTTACGGCCACCTTCATTCCAGGCATCTCTTGTTTTAAAAAGGCACTCCTGTTTCAATTTGCTTCATATCGGTTTGGTGTGCCTGTATGTGTGTGAGTTGATGCATTAAGTAGTCCTGCGAATAGTCAAAGTGGGTGGACTGTTGATATGAGAACTACATGGTTTCGTCGGCGTCGTAACATGAGTAGCCTTGTTAGGGATAGAGTGTGATCAGGACTATTGATGTGATAGTGTTAGGTGAGCAAGTAAACAAAGGCAATCTAGGAGACATTGTATGGTGAACTTTTGAAAGTAAGAAAGAAGAAGAGCCTCCAAAGAAAGTGTGTGTGCAAGATCTATGCTAAGTGCTTGATCTGCTAAAGGTCTGTGTGACCTTGTCTGTGTGACTAAAGGAAGCTGTCTGTGTGCCCAGCTAAGTCTGTGTGACTTGAAGAGAGAAGAAGCTGTCTGTGAGACCAGCTGAGAGAAAGTGCGACAAGAAGAAGAGATGGATAAAGAGGATTACAACATGATATCGGAGCAGGCAATTCGAGGATACCGAATTTTGATGGGAAACGTACAGAGTACTTTGAGTGGTTAATGAAATGCATGGCGCACTTAGCACGGTACAAGTTGAAAAACATTATTCTCGGGATAGATACGCTGCTTGAAGAGTTGGCAGCAGGATTATCAGCAGGAGATGTGATGCCCAAAGGGAAGGAGCGTGCAAAGTGGAAGCGAAAAGAGGCACATGCTTTCTCCCTTTTGATTAAGAGCTTGGGCACGAAGCCTTTGTTGAGAGTGTGCAGACTGACAACCAGTGGAGAACTGTGGGATGCACTGAAGACATTTCATGAGTGTGTCGACACAGACAGCAAGCAGATCTACAAGAGGTAGTTTAATCAGATTGCAACGGAAGATGGAGAAGGGATACAGGGGTACTTCTCTTGCATGCTGAAGCTAAGTCAAGAAATGCAAGCTATTGAAGCTGAGGTAGCAGAGGCAGACCAAGTGATCCAACTGTTGACGGGACTGAGACCTGAGTTCAATATGAGAAAGGAGGTGCTGCTCAACATGGGTGTGAATGCCATGACACTGAGAGTGATGGAGATCAGACTGCTGAACAGTGAGAAGGAGATGGAGATGGTGAAAGTGAAGAAGGCAGCAGTAGCAGATTTGGCTCTACAAATAGAGGAGATGAACTTGGCCTGCACAAGTTGAGGGGGAGGAGGGTCATCTAATAAAGGTGGTCATTAAGGAGGAAGAGGCATGGGAGGAGTGAGAGCATGCCATCACTGCGGAAAGCTTGGGCATCTGGCATCGAGCTGCACAGACTTTGTATGTTATAGGTGGGACAAGAAGGGCCACATTGCCAAGAACTGCCCACAAAGGAAGAGTGAAGGTATCTCCTCCCGTGCCCATGAGGAGAATTCACATGCTGTCATTGTTGAGGAAGCAGGCATTTGAGAAGTTCTTGGAGTACAAGGCAGTGGTGGAGAACCAGCGTGGGATGAAGATCTAAACTGTTAGGACGAACAATGCAGGATAGTATTTGAGTGGGTACTTCTCAAAGTACGTAAAGGAAGAAGGGATCAGGCACCAACACACGGTAGCCTACTCTCCCCTGCAGAATGGGGTGGCGAAGAGGAAGAACAGGACGCCGATTGACTCACCAACGGCTATGTTGTTTGTTGCAAACATGCACGTGAGTCTGTGGGCTAAGGTTGTGAATATAGCAGCATATGTCAGTGCGAGGTTGCCATCCTTGGGAGGGAAGATTCGTGAAAACATGTGGAGTGGGAAGAGTTTGTCTGTGCAGGACCTCAAAGTATTTGGTTCAGAGGTGTGGGCCCACATCCCTGTAGAGAAGATACATAAGCTGCAGCCCAATTTGGAGAGATGTGTGTTTGTGGGGTATGCAATTGAAAGCAAGTGGTACAAGGTCTTGAATGTCAGGACTAGTGAAGTGGTTGTGAGTCAGGACGTTGTCTTCAACAAGAGGGTGATGAATCCTGTGAACTCTAACCAATATAACGGGTATGTTCCAGAAGATCAAAAAGAGGAGGTAGCAGTGCAGCCTGGACTGGCATGCTTTGCTACAGGGAGTGCAGCCTGGACTAGCTGCATCTCCAGAGGGAGCTCAGGTACAGCTTGAGATGCAGCAGCAAGCTGCAGGAGGACAAGCAGACTTGATGAGGAGTGTTGAGCACGATGGAGCTGCCTTTAACTCTGACAGTGAAGTAGAGTTCGTTGGAAAGAGACCTTCAAGTGGAACCAGAAGAAGGTTAAGGAGGAGAGCAGGCAAGAAGCCTGCTGAAGCGGAGGGAGCCAGGAGTAGCTCCATGTCAGCATCTGGTGCAGAGGTCTCAACCAGTGCAGAAGGTCTTGCAGCAAGAAGAAGCTCCACCATAGTAAGTTTGAAGCCTGTGATGTTTGGGGTGAACGAGTATGTGGATCTTGTTGAGGAGCTGGCAAAAGATAAAGTGGAGTGTGAGGTTGCCTACGTGGTTGTTGACATTGAGTCAAAGACCTATGAGGCGGCCACGAAGACAGATGTAGCAGAGCAATGGAAAAAATCTTCAGCTGAGGAAATGGAGTTGTTGGAGAAGAACCACACGTGGGACCTGGAGGACGTGCCGCCTAGGAGAAAGGGTAGTTGGTGGCCGGTGGATCTACAGGAAGAAGAGAAAGGCTAATGGATCTGTGGACAGATACAAGGCAAGATATGTGGCAAAGGGGTACTCACAGACAGAAGGGGAAGATTACCATGAGACGTTTGCTCCTGTTGCCAAGATTGCCACTGTAAGGGTGGTGGCCCAGATTGCAGCTGTGGAGGATATGGAGATGCACCAGATGGATGTGAAAACTGCATTCTTGCATGGGTTCTTGGAGGAAGAAGTTAAGATGGAGGAACCTGAAGGATTTGTTGATGCTAGGTTCCCCAAGAAAGTTTGCAAGCTGGAGAAGTCTCCAGATGGCTTGAAGCAGAGTCCCAGGATGTGGAATCAGAAGATCGACTCTTTCCTGTGGGAGCAAGGATTTGTGAGGTCAAATGCAGACAGCAGTCTCTATGTGGAAGGCGTTGGAGAGGACAAAGTGATGCTGGTGCTGTATGTGGATGATCTGCTGCGGTGGGGAAGAAGATGGAGAAGATCCAGGAGGTGAAGAATGTGCTGAGCAGCATAAATAATATGAAGGGTCTAGGAGAGGTGGAGTTTGTGCTTGGCATATAGGTGAAGAGAGACAGGGCCAAGAGGGTCATCATGCTTGGGCAACCAGCTTACCTGCAGACAATCTCAAAAAGGTTTGATATGCAGACGTGCAAGCTCGTGAGTGTGCCTCTTGATCCTAAGCATAGGTTGAGTGAGAGCATGTGTGCCAAGGGTGAGAGAGAGTGGGAGGTGATGTCTCAGGTGCCCCATGAGAAAGGTAGCTGGCAGCATAATGTACCTGATGGTCTGCACAAGGCCTGACATTGCTAATGCTGTGGGCGTGGTGAGTGAGTTCATGGAGAATCTAGGTTCTGCTCACTCGGAGGCAATGAAGAGAATCCTCACATATCTGAAGGGGACCCCTGATATGTAGCTGCACTTAGGAGGTGTAGAGAGTGTGAGGTTGGAGGGCTGCAGTGACTCTGACTGGGGAGGTGATGTAGACACCACAAGGTCTACAACAGGGTATGTCTTACATCCTGCTAAGGACGTGGTGACTTGGAAGAGCAAGAGGCAGAAGGTGGTGGCATTGTCCTCCATGGAGGCTGAGTATATGGCTGCTTCACAAGCGGTCAGGGAGGCTCTATGGTTGAGACAATTATTGGAGGACCTTGGCTACGAGCGGAAGAGACCTACGGTGACCTTGAGTGATAGTCAAAGATGCATTGCATTAGGTAAGAACCCAATAGAGCATGCCAGGAGTAAGCACATTGATATTCAGTATCATAAGTGCAGGGAGTGTGTGCTGGATGGTAGTGTAGAGTTCAGATATGTGAGGACGGACAAGATGGTGGCTGACTCCTTGACGAAGGTAGTCCCGAGAGCTAAGCACCAGTGGTGTGCAGAGATGTTTGGATTGAGAGAGTGTGTAGTTAAGTAGAGTAGGAGCTGAGAGGGAGTGTTGTAAATAGGCACTACTGACCTTAATTGCTATATGTCGGTTTGGTGTGCTTGCATGTGTGTGAGTTGATGCATTGAGTAAATTTGCAAATAGTCAAAGTATTGAGGCAGGTATTGCAAGTTAAAGCTATAGCTTATTTTGTGTCATTAGTTTGAGGTGTCATTAATCTTGCGTGGTACTTGGGCTGACGGGAACGTCAAGGCCGCGCCGAAAACGTTCGAGTCTGTGTTAAGATTATTTCTTGAAAATTCTTAGGCTAAGTTGATTTGCTGGCAAGTGTGCGAAAACTAGTTTGGGTGTGTAACTTTCATGTTCATATACGGCTCAAACAGAGAGCTAAATTGAGTTAGCTTTACAAAAACTTCCTTCTGACTGAATGCAATAATTGACATTGTGTGTTTTATATCAGATTATGATATGATTTGTTATCCTCTATGAATTTCTATTTCAAATGTGCAAATATGGAAGGTGCTAATTCTTCAAAATATTGGTATGTAATGTGGTGGCTCATAAAACAAGAGGTTGCTCGTTACCCCAGGGATGCTCCGTAAAGTCCTTGATGCCCACAATCCTGATAACCTGACTGTAGCAAATCTAGTCTTATTGCTATTTATTTATGGATTAAACATATTCAAGATAAACGGCCAGAGTGTCCTGGGTACTATTATCGCTTGCAGAATCAAAATAGCACCATGATCGTGAAAACCTGCATCATCAAGGTCATTGGATTATGCAGCAAGGACTTGGGGGAAGATGAGATGCTTGAGTACCTCGTCAAGGAAGACCTGAAGCCAATACAAGAGGGCGTCAAGAACTATTTTTCTCCACTTAAGCGAGTGTGTCTGGTTAGGGCACAGACGATCTTTTGTTAAGATACCCCACAGAGGACAAAGAGTACGAAGTTAAAGGGGATTTATTCCACTCACCCGTGTCTAATGTGTACTTTAGACAAAAACGGACTCTAAGAATGGGACCAAAAAACAACAGGTGTCGTGGTGCACATTGAGGACGAGGCCACGCGTCACATGGAGGATGTCATGCCCGTTCTTGTCGAGTCCGCTTTGGTGTTTTGTGGAGTTCTCAGAGGGTGGAGGGTCAATTACAGGTTCTAGTGGTTAGTCGGGTTAGGGTGGTAGGTGAGGATAGTCTAGTCTATGTGCAGTGGCAATGAACATTGGGACCTATAGTCTGCTCACAAGGTTTGCTGTTGAGCAGCTATGAGGCTTCCTTCCAGGTCACGCGCTCATTCTCTACCTTCACACAAGGTGTTGCTGCCCACATGTGTGGAGGTCGACCCTCAAGTTAGCTCGCCTGAAGGGCCAGCGCGGGTGACCAATAGGATTCGCCATTTTCCATGGTTAGATTGTCACTGTACCATCAGCAATTGCCATGGGTGTGCTTAAGAATTGCTAGGGGTTAGAAAGAGTACGGGACATTGGGGTATTGGGTTCTTTCGTGTATGGTCATGTGTCGTGTCAACCTCTAGGTTTGACCCTTTTTCATGGTTAGTGTATTTTTGAAGTTGTGTGAGGTAATGCAATGACGTTTTCATTGTAGTTGTTAGAGTTTGAGTGCGTTTTGTAGGCACTAGGCATAGTGTTTGAGTGCACGCAACTTAGGCCGCGAGCTAACACCGCTTCGGTGTTAGTTTTGTATGTTCGTCTTACATAGTTTGAGTTTATGCAACTTCATGTGATGATGCCTTGTTGTGTTCGTAGTATTTGTGATTATGGTTGCTCTTCTTTTTGTCACACTGTGGCTCATATCACACACAAACTAAGTACTTTAAGGACTTCTTCCTTCATGCTCAAACTTCGGCAAAACAAACTAAACAAACTAAACATCCACGTCCTAGGAAGCGGCCTCCTTGCTCCTCTAACGCGTTCCACCAACTCGCTCGAGCTCTGTTTGGTTTTTTTGGCTCATTTTTTGTCCTTAATTAGTGCTTAGTAGCTGCTCAGGTGCCCATTACTTTCCAAAAGTGCCCAATACAGACTTCTAGTATTCTTTTCATTTACAGCTCATAAGTTGTGGCTGTTTCCCTACTTGTGGAACCATAACTAACACCACTAGAAGCTGTTTCTGAATGGTCATACTAAAGTCATTACTAATGTGGTGCAAGCAAGCCATACATGTCCACATGCACATATGAATAAGCTTTCTGCCAATCTAATAATATTGATTTTTAGCGCCGGTATTTATGGTACTTTTGGTACTTTCCGTGGGACTGCACGCGCGCGAGGAAAAAGTACATTTCTTTCCGCCGCAATATCCGAAAAAGTGCAGCAAACTGGGGCCTGCTGATTTTTCCTAGCCTACCCTATGATGTGTGGAGTGCATTGCACTTCACAGATCTGCAATTCATTCTCTACAAACACAGCAGCAGCCTCTCAAACTTTGGTGTCAAAACTGACACCAATTTTTCCTGGGGTGGTTCCACAACTTCTGGAGCAAGGTGTTTTAGCAGCAAAATCATTTTTGACATATCTCTGAGGATACCTCATGCATTTCAAAGATGCTTGTTTTGTTATGTTCACCTATGACAAAGCAAGCACACTGCTCCAATAAAGCCTTAAAAATGCGCATATAAAAATTTAGACTTAAAATGTACTGGCTTCTTATCTTGCAATACGACTGCAATTTGCCTTGGCCTCTCTGAAACTAAAGCTTTGAAACTACCTTGCCCTGCTTTCACATCCAACTTCAAGTCATGCTTAGGAAAATGCTTCCTATCAGTCTCTACAGTTCCAGTAGCTCCATGACCCAACTCTGACAGCTTTTGGAGAAGAGAAGGACATGTAAAACCTGTATCTAAAACAAAACTGTAAGTCTGGTTTTCTGGCAGGGTATTAACCAGGTCCATGACTACCATTGTGTTCCTCTCAGTTACTTTCACTCTACACAATGAAGTCTCGGCAATAGTATGTAATAGAGTCAACTATTGTGAAGATCTCAATACCAAATTTATATGGTTTTTAGGACATTACATTCTGACAGGACACATTCTATTTCTGATTGGAGCTAGCCTCTCATCTATGGTCATGTGCTGGCACGGATTGTAGTAGGTATTGAATGTCTTTTTTGGCAAGTTGATAAAAGGCCGACACTGCCACAGCTTGTACTCTCCTGAATTCCTATCAAATATATTTCTACCTGCATTTGCAATGATGTGCAAGTATCTCTTTATTTGAATCCATCTATCTCTTGACATCCATTTTCCAAAGCCTGAAAACTGAATGGGACCGAATTTGTCACTCCTCCAACAGTGTGTGTATCTAGGCAAAGGGTTTAGAGCCATGGCAATACACAGTCCATGCCAAAGAATGAGATTTGTGGTGCTAAGGATGACCCACTTCTAGGCCCCTTCAGCTGCTGCATAAGCATTGGTCTCCGCGCACATCATGTCATACCACTCAATTGTAACAAGCTTGCACAGCACAGCCCATGGAAAGAAGTGATTGAAGTGCTCACTTCTCATCCTGGTCAAGCCTATGCCCATAGTGCTCACCGGTTTCTTCAGCCACTCTGGCACTTCAGCTTCTTCAGCTTCTCTCCAGGCATACTGTGGTCCAGCTTCTTCTTCCTCCTCGTAATCTTCACACAACGAGGGCTCTCCTTCTCATTCCAACTCTGAATCTGAGTTGTGCTCCTCACTCTTTGAGTCTACTCCTCTCCTCTGTTTGTAAACCTTCTTATATCTCTTCTTCCTAGTTTCTTTGGCGGCCTCTTTTCTATACTGTTTCTCCTTCCTGCAGCTTGGTACATCCAAAGCAAGTCCCTTATCCTTAGCAGGCCTTCACCTCTTTCTAATCGACTCTATATCTTCTTCCTCCTCCTCATTTGCTACTTCAAACTCCTCATCTGATAGCTCTGGTGACCCTTTGTCCCCAACGACAGTCTTTTCTTCTTCTATAGTAATTTTTGTTCTCATCTGAGGAGGGCTATGAACTGTTGAGTTTAGCAAATTAGGGCTAAATTGCGACAACTCCCTCATATGGCTTCCCCCACTCTGTTTCGGGTACTTTAGGAATGTGCTGCAATATAAACGAACGCATCCATGTCTTATACTCCCCATCATATGCAGATTATATCTTCTACTTACTTTCCTTGTGCTTAGTGACCTCTTCTTCAAGCTCTCCGATCAAATGAAACTGCTCAAACTCCAATTTGAACTCTTGCTGTGCCCATACTTCCCCCCAAATCTTGCTAGGAGTAAGTATTCTTGTGCCTACCCCTACCACGGCAGCACTAGACAAAGATGCAATGGCAACCATGGCTGTTGGAGGTGCAAGAAAGAAATATAGAGAGCTTTCAAGTGAGAAAATATTGACCTAATCTGTTTGATTTTGTCACTGCTTCTTGGCCGGAAAAGTCGTACAACTTTGTCAGTACTCGTCCGTTCGCTCTGAAACTATTTTTTTGGACGAGTTCAGGTCTGTGTGGTTCTAGGCGTATAAGTCTCATTACATTTTGGTTAAGAACAAGTATAGAAATATGTGGTGCAATATAGGCCTTCAGTGGTGCTTTTTTGGTTCTAGGTCGACATTTTGGCACCATCGTCTACCTAGTGCTCATAACGGGGGTTTTCACCAACAGCGCCTAGATTAGCGAGTCCTCGTGCGGTCCTTGGAGTCGCTCCACCCGATGCTCTGTCTTTGCTGTTTCAGCACCTGCTTAGGTTAGGTGTGTCAATGCGTAGCGACCGCTGATGCAGGGTTACGCCGAATGCTTGTACGCTTAGTTTGACTAATACGTTAGTTGGCTTAGATCGGTGGTCAAAAACATGGACTAGTTTGCTTAATACGCTTAGTACTGTAACGTCACGACGATGTAGACGTCTAGTAGCTATGGCCTTGACGTTTCATGTCGGTCGTATGTGTAAAAGAATGACGTCGTGTCAGACTGTTTATTTCGTTCAAGATGGCAGGGAGTTTTTTTCAAGCAATTTTGGAAATTTTTTCTGCCCGCTTTGCAGAGACAAATGGCAAAAAATTATATGAAACTTCGTCTTAAAGAGGTGGTCGGCAGACGAATTTAAGCACCCGCCACCGAGTGCAAAGATATGACAATACCCAATGTGCCAGGTACGTTTCTCTGTCGCGGTAGCCTATGACGCTTATAAGTAAGATATGCTGCAAATTGAATGGTGGAAAAAAATTCAGAAATATAACTATTGTTGGCTTCAAGCGCTAGCCAATGGTCTCAAACCCCCCCCACCGGGTGCAGGGAGCGACGCCTTACCAATGTTCCATAACATGCAATTTGCATCAAAGGGCGTTTGCGTTTTCATAGCATTCAATTTTCTTATTTATTGCTTTCCCATGTACAATTCGACGACATCAATCATGAAAAAGCCGGGAGGTCCGCTTAGCAGAGTTGTTATTTGTACTTCCTTACTTATTTCTTAGTTGAATTACAATATTCAAAATTATCATCACTTCTCAATCGAGTAAAAGAAGCCATAATGAAGAGGTATAGATATGATTCAAACTCTTAGCAAGCAAGTGTAGGAATTAAAAAGTTCATATAAATGCCACATTTACGAGTGACTGAACTTGGACTTGGAATTATTTTTGTACGCGCTAACACTAGGAGAACCCCTTAGCAAAGCATGGATTTTCGTACTTTCTAATTAGCTTATTGCTTCAACAAAAAGATTTAAGAATGTCAATATTTCTTAAACGAGTAAACTAAGCTTTCATGAAGACAAACCTGATTCAAACTCTAAGCAAGCATGCATGAGAGGTTAGAGGTAATCCATCTCATGTAAGTCATTCACGCAAAGAGCAACAGTGCATGAAGGCATAATGTACCAAATATCAATTTCAAATGTATTCATTTTCTCAACTACCATTTTCTTTAATATGTATCTGTTACCTTTAGAACATACAATTTAGCTGACTAATACATCTAGTAACCAATGGCTTTTGGCCTTCTTCTTCCTAGAGCTCAAATACTAGGTCGGTCCTCCACCTCCTCTTCCTCTACCTCCTCTTCCTCTACCTCCATCTCCTTTTCCTCACTCAACGAGGCATGCATGGCAAGATTGAGACCCTCCTCTTTGGGTGTCTTTAAAAACTCCGCATTTTCAACCCATGGAGTGGCGCTGACACTGGGTCCAAGGAAGTCCAAACTGTTCTCCTGAAATCTCAACATAGAATGCACTTACACTAACTTCTTCTTCACGCTTTCCTCATTGACACAAGACATAAAGAAGGACACAGGGCTGTCAAAACAGCAGCAGCGACCCGAATCAAGCAAGCATGGGGTGAGCTCCTGCAGCGGCACAGCAGCCAGACAGCATGCACCAGA
Source organism: Mesotaenium endlicherianum (assembly GCA_009602735.1). NCBI lineage: Eukaryota > Viridiplantae > Streptophyta > Zygnematophyceae > Zygnematales > Mesotaeniaceae > Mesotaenium > Mesotaenium endlicherianum. Next base: position 41,276 of record WELA01010935.1, read on the forward strand.
CAGCATGCAAAGGGCGATTGCTGCACAGCAGCAGCCAGACAGCAGGGCGGCAGCCAGCCCCAACACAAGCAAGCAAGGGGTTGGCAGCCAGCCCCGACCACAGCAAACAAGGGGCACGACAGGGAGCAGGAAAGAAAAAGGAGGATTAAGGCACCTGTCCACGTGTCAATGTCGCTCACGCGTCAATGGGTACACGTGGGATACGCATAAGGGGGTCTACTCGCTCCTTATTGCCTTGCCCTGCTTCACAAAATAAAAAAAAGAGACAAAGCTGGAAAAAGATGCAACAGACAACTAGCCCTAATGTACAGGACACATACACGCAAGCACGAGGGAGAAAGCCCACATTCAGCAGAACAACAGCACAAAAACAACAGCCGAGTTAAAAAAGGAAGGAAGCAAGAATGAACAAGACAGGCACAACAGGTTGCAGATAGAGCGACTGCAAATGTGGACTAAAATCTAAAAATTGTAAGCAAGGGGATTCTAGCCAGCCTCGACAAAATCGAGCAAGGGGTTGGCAACCCACCCCCACTAAAATCCTAAAACAGCAAACAAGGAGCTAGCTGCCAGCCTTGACAGAAGCAAACGGGCACAACAGCACCCACCTTTAACAAAAACACTAACTTAACAAGCAAGAGGCTGGGAGCCCGCCCTGTCTAAAACCCATTGCAAGCAAGGGGCTGGCAGCCTTTCGCAACAAAAGCAAGCAAGGGGCACAACAATAGCCAGTCCCGACTAAAACCCTAAAGCAGCAAGCAGTGGACTGGCAGCCCGCTCGAACTACCCCTAAAACACCAAGCAAGGGCCTGGCAGCCAGCCCCGACACAAGCAAGCAAGGGGCTGGTAGCTAGCACCCCAAAAAGCAAGCAAGGGGATGGCAGCCAGCCCCAACACAAGGAAGCAAGGGGCTGGTTGCCAACCGGGACAAAAGCACGGAAGAGGTTGGCAGCCAGCCCAAAAAAAAGCAAGCAAGGGGATGGCAGTTTGCCCCCCATAAAGCAAGCAAGGGGATGGCAGCCAGCCCCAACACAAGCAATGCAGCGGCTGATTGCCAGCCCCGACACAATGAAGCAAGGGGCTGGCAGCCAGCCCTGACACAAGCAAGCAAGGGGCTGACAGCCAACCCCGACAAGGCAAACAAGAGGCTGGTTGCCAGCCCCACAAAAAGCAAGCGAGAGGTTGGCTGCCAGCCTCAACACAAGCAAGCAAGGGGCTGGCAGCTTGCTCCCAAAAAGCAAGCAAGGGGCTGGCAGGCAGCCCCGTCAAAAGGAAGCAAGGGGCTGGTTTCCAGCCTCGACAAAAGTACGCAAGGGGCTAGCAGCCCGCCCCTCTAAGAGCAAGCAAGGGACTGGTTGCCAGCCCCCTAAAAAGCAACCAAGGTGCTGGCAGCCAGTCCCGACACAAGGAAGCAAGGGGCTGGTTGCCAGCCCCGACAAAAGCACGCAAGGGGATGGCAGCCAGCCCCCCTAAGAGCAAGCAAGGGGCTGGTTGCCAGCCCCCCAAAAAGCAAGCAAGGGGCTGGCAGCCAGCCCCGACAAAAGGAAGCAAGGGGCTGGTTTCCAGCCTCGACAAAAGTACGCAAGGGGCTAGCAGCCCGCCCCTCTAAGAGCAAGCAAGGGACTGGTTGCCAGCCCCCTAAAAAGCAACCAAGGTGCTGGCAGCCAGTCCCGACACAAGGAAGCAAGGGGCTGGTTGCCAGCCCCGACAAAAGCACGCAAGGGGATGGCAGCCAGCCCCCCTAAGAGCAAGCAAGGGGCTGGTTGCCAGCCCCCCAAAAAGCAAGCAAGGGGCTGGCAGCCAGCCCCGACACAAGGAAGCAAGGGGTTGGTTGCCAGCCCCGACAATAGCACGCAAGGGGATGGCAGCCAGCCCCCCTAAGAGCAAGCAAGGGGCTGGTTGCCAGCCCCCCAAAAAGCAAGAAAGGGGCTGGCAGCCAGCCCCGACACAAGGAAGCAAGGGGCTGGTTGCCAGCACCGACAAAAGCACGCAAGGGGTTGGCAACCAACCCCCCTAAGAGCAAGCAAGGGGCTCGTTGCCAACCCCCCAAAAAAAAGCACGGGGCTGGCAGCCAGTCCCAACACAAGCAATGAAGGGGCTGGTTGCTAGCCCCGACACAATGAAGCAAGGGACTGGCAGCCAGGCCCGACACAAGCAAGCAAGGGGCTGGCAGTTAGCCCCCTAAAAAGCAAGGAAGGGGCTTGCAACCAGCCCCGACACAAGCAAGCAAGGGGCTGGTTGTCAGCCCCAACAAAAGCACGCAAGGGGCTGGCAGCCAGCCCTCACATAAGTAAACAAGGGGCTGGCACCCAGCCCCATCAATAGCAAGCAAGGGGCTGGTTGCAAAGAGGGCAAGAGGGGATGGACGCCCCTGAGAGATTTTGGTGGTGAGGCGCGTGAGTGTGAAGAAGGCGCGTGAGCGTGAAGACGGCGCCACCTTGTAGTATAGGACGGGCTTGAATCACGCCGTCCACTCCAGCTTCGACCCATCTGCTCCTGGCTTGGATGTGTTACAGCCTGAGGGAAGGGAACAGCCGATAACAAAAGTGCAACTTAGATCAACCTGTAAAAAAAGCAAATGCAGCCGTTGGAGGCAAGGAGCAACTACCGCTTGCTGACGAGGTGTACCTATGCCTATGCCCTCCAGCCGCCCCTCCGCCCATCTTCACATGCCCGCATAACAAGAGGGTGCAGGCTTGGTTGCTGCAAGTGCATACTTGAATGTTAAAGTTGAATGGCAAAGCAAGGAGAACAATTGCTGGCGTAGCCTTAGAGCTTCTTCTAAACCCTTGAACATGCTGGAATAAGAAAGAAAATAATAGCGGAACCGTTAGGCATAGTAGCAGTAACACATGCTAGACATGACCCCACACACAATCTTTACATCATGTGAATTTGCTTCGTATGAACCTAGCAGGCCCTTGAAGAAGAGTAGGTCTTCTGAGGAATTTGAATAAAGGAGGGACAGAGAGAGATGGGGGAACTTTTCAAACTCAAAAAATAGTCGTCGATACTAGGTGCAATCAGCCACAGCCACGTGTGAGGTTTCCTGAAAATACACAAAGGAATAATGTGGGACATAGTAAGCACAACGTTCGAGATCAACAACACAGAGAGGACGTGAATGAATAACATGTAGCCACCTACTCCTGCAAGCAACTGGTATCAGACAAAATTCAAGGTTCCATGGAAGAAACCCTATCACAGTGTACAAAGAGGAATGCAAGGCAGCAAGGAAGTAAACGCAAAAGTAAGAAAACTTACACCAAATTGCAGGTGCAATATGCAAAAAAGTCTTTTAAGTAGGCTCCCCAAAATTTGCCAAAAGGGTTGTAGCCTGTAAGATGTGCAGCAACTCAAGGAGATGCACGTTCAAGAGTTCGAGGCAAAAATTGAAATGGCTGGTGACCAAAATATTGATGAAAAGGCAAGTGAATTTTTTTTAGTTCCCTGCTTTGCTCTGTAAACTTGTCAAGATGCACTTGGTACTTTGAATTGCGTCAATCGAGGATGTATGCAAAGTCACGAGTGAAAGAGAGCGTGCGGTGGCGGACGTGAAGGTGTCGAAATGTTGCTGGGCGGCGCGCACGAGTGAAAAGTTTATCATACGCTTACTACGAGCGTACCGACGCAGTACGCTTATATAAGCGTACAAAAGTTGGCCAATACGGCTTACGATGTAACCTTGCGCTGAAGGTCATTGTTTCAACAAGAAGGACGAGGTGCATCAGGCAATAGCAATAGGTACGAGGAAATTGTAGAAAGTGGCTTACACGAAGGGGAAAGTCGACCAACTGATTGGGAGAGCTGGGAGAGACTGCCAAGTTGAGGTGAAGATGCTGAAGGAGGACTTGAAGATGTATTAAGGAAAGGTGGAAAGAGTGTTGGCAAAACACAAGGGCTATGGATCAAACAAGAGTCCGTTAGAGTCATTGCCGGGCTAGAGTCGCTTTATGCAGATGCCTTTGGAGCCATTTCATCTGATCGCACGAGGTGTCACACAGACCTTGGCGGAGGATACATTGGGAACGGGGGCAGATTGTGCTTGGACGACTTTCAAGAGGGAGGTGATGAAGGTATGGCAGACATGGCAAGCGTGAACAGAGGCCACAACAAAGTGAAGCACCCTGTGGACAATCATGGCAGCAAGTTGGGGATGACATTTATGTCCCTAGCCCCCTTCATGCCTGCCTTGTTACGCCCGTTCTGTCATCCGAGGGTGCACTTGCTTCACACACTCCAAAAGAACTTCAGCACAACCAACTTCAAGAAGAAGCTGAAAGCATTGAGGTATTGGGTCAAGCCTTGCGACCTCATACAATTGTGCTTTGTTGGCTTCATCAGCAAGGGGGATGGGGATGAGATATTAACTAGCAGATGAGTACCATTGAGACTATGTAGCAGAGTTCCTAATGCGGAGGCCAATACTGAGAATAAAACCAGAGAGAAGCTAAATGGCGCAACTCATAACATGCATTCTCTGCTGCATTACGGCTCATCCGTGAAGCACAACGGCCCTATGGTGCACATGTGGGGCCATTCTTTTTAAGAGCCACCACAAGTATGTGAAGACCAATGTGTCGACTCTCAATAATAGGCACAATCAGGTTTGATCGCTGTGGCTGCTAAAGAGGACCCTCGAGAGGGTGTGCATGCTGAACGTATTCAGGGGCCGCATTTTCAGAGTCGGAGGACACATGAACAATTGCCCTCGACCGGTGGAGGCTATGAGAGCCAATACTTCCATGACAAGATTCAGTGCTGTAAGACCGCTTGAGGGGGAAGACGACTCACACCTAGTGAAAAACAGCGAGGCAAGCGGACTTAGGGAGGTTTTACAGGGGACTGACTGGTGGGAGACAAGGTCATGCTCTACCACGGGAACTTGGCTAGCAAGTAAGCTTGCATACCTACCTTCTTCATGGTGCAACTTCTCGTCGCATGGAAACTCACAGCTCTGGCCGTTGTGTATGTAATGATGCAAGCTACACGTATCTTGTGACACACAAATTGGTCCTCAATCAAAACTCCAAATTCTAAAACTGAAGCCCTGACCTTAAATCGTGAAGCATGCAAGGGTGGAGATGGATGTTTCTCATGCGAGTTCCCTCGTTCTAATTGCAATCGTGCACCTGCAAAAGGCAAGGCCAGTCCTATGCCTGCATGAGCTTGGATGAGATAGGAGTTACGCAAAAGGAATTGAAAGAGCCGTATCGCTCGCTCCTGGGGTTTAGCGAAGAGGTTATAGGCAACAATGAGAAGGAGGACGGGAGCCACCAGATTGTTTGAGCCATCAAGTGGATCCATAAGAAGAATCACATATGCAAGACGGTTTCCAAGGGCGGGCCCAAAGAGACCTTCCAAGTTGAAAATCACGTGTCAGTGGCCGCCAAAAAATTCGCCAGAGGAGACGCAAGAAAGAACGGACAGGTGTGGATTGCCAAAGTAATGAGCTTCTTCGTGCACAAATGAACCTTATACCCTATCCCGTGGACAAAAAAAATCAATCAAGGGGAACTATAGAGTATGTATGCACTTTGGTGAGGCCGCTGAAGCGTGAAAAATCGGGAGAGAAGTGGATGGTCGACAAGTTCACAATGCATTCGATCTTTGAGCTCTTGGACACAGATGTCGTCATTCGAGCGTTGCAAATCATTGCAACGATACGAGTGGAAAGGTACTGCTGGGAGATGGAGGTTCTACCCAAGTATGTCGTCAAAGATTATAAGAAGGATAGCGGCCGAGACGTGAACTGGGAGATGGAGTCAGCAATGATAGGTTGTGGCGTGTGGAGAGTGTTCAAGGCGCACAATGAGAAAGTGGGTAATGCCCGGTACTCGCTTACAGGCAAGTGCACGGAGCCAGTGTGTGCCGTAGACAATAGGTGTAGACAGGAGTCTAGACACAATGACGACGTGTGCGAGAATTTTTTTCTCAACCAGTTCCACAATCGCGCATCTGTGTTGAGCCGCATCACGGATAAACCTTGATTTAGGCGAGTAGGTTTCTCTCGAGGTAGCGAAGAGTAGTGATAGTTTAGGCACCCTTTGCGGTTGTGTACGTACATACAATAAAAGTAAGACATAAATTGCTCTCAAAGCAACAAGAAAGGTTGCCTTGAGACATGGACGTGCAAGTCGCTTGACGTAGAAAGAGGTAGGGTACCAGAGCATGGGGTACCGCATTTCAACTTCTGTATACTATTTTCATGCAAATAATCTTCCAATTTTCTACAAGTGCTGCTGTTGGTACTATTTGCACTGCACATCTGCAGGGCATAAAGGCTATAAATGCAGCTGTGCAAGACTAAAACATAGTTCCATATGCATATGTCCAATAACATATGACGCTACTCACAATTGGTGCCACATCATAACAACAGCGCGCATGTGCACAGGAGATGAATATAATGTATACATTCACAAATTTTGCAAGGGATTTGCATATGTTGTAAATCCTTTGCATCCATCTCTTCTTCTTATCGCACTTTCGCTGAGCTGGTCACACAGAAAACTTCTTCTCTCTTCAAGTCACACAGACTTAGCTGGTCACACTGACAGCTTCCTTTAGTCACATAGACAAGGCCACAGACACCTGAAGCAGATCAAGCACTTAGCATAGATCTTGCACACACACTTCCTCGGAGACTCTTCTTCTTTCTAATACTCAAAATTTCACCATGCAATGTCTCCTACATTGCTTATATTCACTTGGCGATTACTCACCTAACACTATCACATCGACAATCTTGATCACACTCTATCCCTAACAAGCCTACACGTGTTACCTCGTCAACAGAGCCCTGTGATTATCAAATCGACAGTCCACCCACTTTGACTATTTGCAGGTCTACTCAATGCAGGAACTCACACACATGCAACAAGCACACAAAACCGACATAAAGCAAATAGAGTCAGGAATGCCTATTCAAAATACCCTCTAATACGGTTTCGTCACTATGATTCAAAGCAAAATTTCCTGCTGCGTGTGCTGCACCCTCGCTAGCCCTCTCTGATGCCCACACAGCTGCGTGCTGTTCCCGTAGCTGTGCCTGTAGTTCTAATCAGCTAGTCTTTGGGTTGCCTGTTGCACTTTTAAAGCATCCTTGCGCGCTGCTTGTGAGACTTCTATTTGCGCATGCCTGAGATCTTACTCTTACTGCTTGTCGGCGCACCTCATGTGCTGCTAAGTGACTAAGGCGTGCTCTCTAATCACTCTCTTCAATATGTCTTGCCCACTCTTGTTCTCTGCGCAATGCTGCTTCAGCCGCTAATTCTCCTTAAGAGGCATGAAGAAGGTGCAGTGTATACCTCATCCATTCTCCACACTCAATGCATTGTACTTTCTCGTTCTGATGTGGTGCTTTACCACAGCCCAATATCCTTGGCATTGCCACAACAAACCCTGTCCTCTTAGTTCAGTGTAGCCCTCATGCATTGACCCAAAGACTACAATTTTACTCGTGAACAACACGCCTCAGCTGTGTTCTCCTTGGTGAAGGCTAGACTATTGTTGTGTTCTCCTCATACAAGCCATTTACTTCTTGCCTTCGAAAAGGTGCGGTTGTTTCAATATTACTGAGGCATTGTTCGGGAGTTGCGGCAAACGCACGCACGACGCACGCAACTAAACACGCCTAGAGCGCACAAAATAGCACCAAAGAAACACACAATTCGGCCAACACAAAGGGCCGGATCGAGATACTTGTATACTACCAAACAAGTGGTCTAAAGAAACTTGAACTACACACAACTAACAACGCAACACAACTGATCACAAACCCGGCCCAAATAGTTGGGCCGGATAATAACACATGTGCACACAAGGATAATAACACGAGGAATCACTCGTTAACCACCCAAGTACAAAAACGTCCTAGGAGATATGACTTTGAAGCTGCTCGCTCTCACAAGAAGCGCAAACAAGCTTCACTCACAGAAGTGCTTACCTCGTGAAGGACCCTAGCGGATCCCGCCCTCGCGGGTGGCTCCACCCGCCTCAAGCTTCTAACCCTTGGTGGCTATAGTTAGCTTTGTATGTAAACAAGCGAAGGCAAAGTAGAACTACCTAGAACAAGGACATATGAACCTATCATATTGAGCAAACTATTTGTGGAATGCTATGTTATGGCCGCGAGAAAGAATGTGGCGTTAGCAACTATATGTGAGTGGGGGCGTGCCCTACAAGCAACCTACACATAAAAAGTGTGGAAAGCGAGAGTACACAAACACACAAACCATGAACATTTAGTCACCTAGAAACAAGTATCATCTCACTCGTGAAAACAAACATACAAAGCGAACACCGAAATGGTGTTAGCTCGCGGTCTAAGTAGCGTGCTCTCGAATGCCTAGTGCCTAGAAAACATAGTCAAACTCTAAGAACTACGATGAACACGTCATCGCGTCATCTCACACAAATGGGAAATAAAATAAATATGAAAAAGGGGCAAAGCTAGCGGTTGACACGAACACGAACACGTACGACTAATGATCAGGTCAAAAAGAACCTGACACCCCAATGTTCCTTACTCTCCCTAACCCCTAGAAATCCTTGGGCGTACCCATGGGGATTGCCTATCGTACGGTGATGATCTAGCCATGGACAATGGGGAATCCCACTAGGTACCCGCGTTGACCCTTCAGGCAAGCGAGGGTAAGGGTCGACCTTCACACAAGTGGGCGGCAACACCATGTGTGAAGTTAAAAGAGTGCGCGTGATTTGGGAGGGAGCCTCACAACTGCTCAATAGCAGAACCTCGTGAGCAGATCAAGGGTCCCAGTGTTCACCACCAATGCACATAGACTAGACCAACGCTTGACTGGTGTTGGTATTACCATGATGACCCAAATAAGGAAAGTAATGCGCTTTCCGTAGTAGCACACTTTTCACTTGGCCTTTTGGGATCACAATGTGCTCATTGTGCCACCAAAAACCTTGGTCAAATGTATAGTTTGAGCAGTCATTTCTTTTGTCCATACTGTTCATCATTACGGCTACACCGTTCAAGCCAATATACAGGAGATCTAGGAAAAATTGATCTTTGAGATAACTTTCGTAAAACAGTGGATCAAGCGAATCTGAGTTATGCATGCTATCCAAACAGGGTGTGCCCGCATCACCAGGCGGTTGTGCTCCAGATGTCTGGGGGCGTACAGCAAAGTTGAGGGTGGCCGCCTTCGAAGATTGACCATTTTGTTCTTTAATGCCCGCAACTATCCCCAGCAGCAAGTGACGCTGAGGAATTTGTCTTAGATGGTCCGTAACATTGTTGCGACCAGGGCCATACGCCCAATTAAAGAGCAAGAACTCAGACCATCTCGTCTGTCGCCTTCACAACGTTGGCTAAATTTGAAAGAAGGTCTTTGGGCAGTGATCCGTAACCACTGTCAAACCCTTGCAGCCTTCCAAATAACATCGCCAAATTTTTAAAGCGTATATGACTGCCCTGAGCTCTTGCTCTGTTGAAGAGTACTTTTGTTTAGCAGGAGTCCGCTTATGACTTTCAAAACTAATAGGCTTGTCTGTTTGCAACAGGAAAGCCCTATTCAAACTCCAGACGTATCCCCAACCACCTCGTAAGGCAAGACGGGATCGGCGAATGAGTGAACTGGCGCGTGAAAGAGGGCATACAAAATGCGCTCAAACGCAAGGTGTGTGGTTTCATTCCAAATGAACGGCACAATTTACTTGGTCAGATTAGTGAGTGGCGCGGCCATAACAAAATAACCTTGCATAAACTTACAAAAGTAACTCTGCGAATCCAAGACATGAACAAACTGTATGTACATCGTACGGGGCTGGCCAATTCGCAACATACGCAATCTTGGCTAGGTCGGGGCGCACCCCTTTCAAATCCACTATATGTCCGAGTTACAACAGTTCCTCCGTTGGGAAGGAACACTTTTTGAGCTTACCAGACAGCAGTTGCTCACGGAGGATTTGCAACACCAACTCAAGGTGCTTGTAATGCTCGACCTCTGACTTAGAATACACAAGGATATTGTCAAGGTAATCCTGAACAAACTTACCCAAGTACGGTCTAACCACGTCATTCATTATGCTTTTAATGTCGTCGTTGCATTGGTAAGTCCAAAACTTAGGACTTGTATTGGAAGTGACTAATAAGCGTCCGAAACGCTGTCTTAGGAACGTCCTCTGGTATGATTCAAATTTGATGATAGCCTTGGGCTAGTGAGAAGAACACGTATGCCCCTTGCAACTTATCAAACAAATCATCAATGCGAGGCAATGAATAGCGGTTCTTAACCGTGATATTGTTCAACGCATGATAATGAAGGCACATACGCAAGGTCCCATCTTTCTTTTGCACAAAGAGAATGGATGCCCTAAATGGAGACAAGCTCCGCTCAATCCATCCTTTCGCTAGCAAGTCAATTATTTGGTCGTTCATATCCTGTAGCTCCAACGAGCTTAAGCAATATATTGGCCGCCAAGTCGGTTGAGCATCCAAAACAAGAGGAATTGCATGCCCTAGGCGAAAAGGGCGAGCGAGTTTAGAGCTGCAAAGCGACCAGAAGTATACCCCGATTAGGTAGTAACCTGGCTAGTATATCGGTGGGAACACATACTTATGATTCTGCAATAGAGCAGGCAGTTCAGCTGTTAGGGTTGCCTCATAATCAGAGATTTATAACATGGGCTCTTTCGTAAAGAGCTTAGCGGAAAACTTTGAGGGTGTTTGTCTCAGTAATCCATAGAAAACATGCTAACCTTGTTTCGCCAAGCGCCGAGCTTGCATAATGGATAAAAGAAGAGTTCGCTTAGGACGCTCCAAATCATGCATAAGAGAGTGAAGAGTTATCTTATGACCTCCTTTGCAAAAAACGCATGTGTGTTGACCATAGTCTAACAAAGCTCTTGTTTGCATGAGCCAAGTGTTACCCAAAATTGTGTCAACACCAATGGGCAAGTTTGTGACAAAGAACTTTTTGTTGCCATGCTATGATTGCACCTTAAGCAGTAGATTGATTTTTCTTGTTATGTTGGCTAAAGAACCATCGCCAAGGCGGAGTTGTTCAACCTTGTAACGATCCGTCACGTGGCCGAATGCGGCGCATGCGACACGTCGCGTGGAGCGATAGCAGTGTCAGTTTGAATTGTACAAGTACAATTGGCGCGCAATCAAAGTACATCGAGTTACCTTTTTGTTTGTATCGCTACAAACCTTCCCTACAGGGACCAACTTCATTTTGAGCTCAAGACGTGCACTAACACTAGGTATACTGAGAAATCAATATTAGTTCCAAAACCAAATTTAACACCACTACTACCCAATTTTCTGCGCCCTTATTTTTTAAGTTATATAAGTCAGAATTAAATCATTCTAGTATTTCTACATCCGTATGGACCCAAGGAGTACGGCAAAAAATGAGTTAGGTGCGATTGGACACGTTCGCACGAAGATATGCCATTTTGCCTGCCAACAAGCAGGTGAATTTCAATCAGAATTTGTCACTTTTCTTTGCTTATCTTCACCTCACTGTACTCTCTATTGCAAACGACAGCAGCCATGGCTGCCATTCCCTCTTTGTTTACGGTGCTTCTGGTGGGTGTAGGCACAAAAATTTTAACTCCTAGCAAAATATGAGGTGAGGTGTGGGCTGCACAGGACTTCGGAGAGGAGTGTGAGAAGTTTTTTATCATGGAAGTTGTAGAGGAAGAGGATAACAAGACTAAAAAAATTAGATACAAGTGCTATTTTGCCTATCACGGAGAGTACAAAACCTGCAAAATGTTGATTTGTGCTCAAGTACAAACCTGAAGTACAAGAAGAACAGTGGGTTATGCCTACAGAGGGAGTTATTAGGATTAGGCCAGAAGATGTGTCACAGACACAAAATTTTGTGCATCCTTTGCAACTGACACCGGACACAAACTACCCAAACTACACAAACTACACAGACTATAGTAGAGCAGAAAGAGGCGGAAGACTCTAAACTAGATGAGGTAGAGGAGGATGAAGACCAGCCGATTAGAAGGAGGGGTAGGCCACATAAGCAAACGGGACCTGACATGATTGTACCAGGCTCTAGAGATGAGAGAGGCAAGACAAAGGTTGTAGCAAAAGACAAGGGTGAGAAGAGATCTAAGAAGGGATATAGGACTAAGAAGGGCCTAGACTCGGAATATGAGGAACATAGCTCTGATTAAGAGCTGGAGTCCGAAGGCGAGCCCCTGCTGGACGAAGCACATAAAGAGGAGGAGGAGCTGCAAGGACCAGACTATGCTTAGAGACCCTCTGATGGAGGTGAACTGCCCGAATGGCTCAAGAAGCCTGTGAGCACCTTGACTACTGGCTTAATAAGGGTGTGCTCTGCTCAGTTCTACCACTACAATCCATGGGTTGTGTTGTGTATGCTCGTGACCATGGACTGGTATGACTCCATATGGGAGGATACAAATGCTTATGCGGAGCTTGAAGGAGCTAAGAATTGGTTAATTTTGAGCATTACAGAGTTAATCATGTGGCATGGCTTTGCATAGCCATGGCCCTCAATACCCTGCCCAGATATACTATGTACTGGAGGAGTGATAAGAGAAGACCTGTCCTGCTTCCAGCTTTTGGAAAATGGATGTTGAGGGACGGGTGGGTGCAAACCAAAAAGTACATGCATCTTATTGCAAATGCTGGGAGGAATGTCTTTGATAGGCAGTCTGGAGAGTATGTATTGTGGCAATGTCAGCCCTTCATCACTTTGCTCAAATAAACTTCTAAGAAGTCCTACAATCTGGGAGAGCACATGACCATTATGAGAGGTTAGCTCTGACTAGAAACAAAATGTGTCCAATTAGAGTATAATGTCCTTAAATGCCTTACAAGTTTGGAGTAGAGATCTTTACACTTGTTGATTCCATCACATACTATTGTTGGGATTTGATGGGGTATGACAAAGTCAAGAGGTCGGATAGAAACACTCAAAATGTCATGGAACTTGTGAGCACTTTGCCTAAAAATCAAACATTTAATTAGAGACTTTACTTATCCTGTGCTCATTCAGAAGTTGTCAGATCTCGGACATGGTGCAATTGGAACATGTGAAAATAAGAGAAAGCATTGTCCTAGGATTGAGTTGAAGTTAGAAGCACCCCCACGTCAAAAAGAAGTCGACTAGGGTAGTTTTGTATTAGTCATCTGTGACAGGCCTGAGCAGATTGCAGTTCTTTGACAGGATAAGAAGCATGTAAACTTCTTGTCGAATTGTAGAGGTCTAAATGTAGCACAAGTGGAGAGGAGACAAAAGGGGGGACAGAAGAAGACTATTCCTTCTCTTGAGATTGCACTTTTCTACGACCAATAGAAGAATGCAATGGACCAGTTTGACAAACTGTGCCTACGCGACAATCATTCTGCGGATATTGAGCGGGTGACTTAGAAGTGGTGCCTTTGTCTTAATTGGGGTCTTTTTGATGGTACTATTGATAGTGCTTTCATCTTGTACCAGCTAGGTTATCCTCAGAAGGACAAGTACTCTTTTGTGCTTAATTTGGTGGAGGAGATGACATCATCCTCGCGATAGACAGCTCAAGCCTGGGTCTAGTGGTTGTCAGTCAGGGGAGGCAGGGGAGGCAGGTGGACTGCAAGGCATTCTCCTAGCCATGTAGATAAAGGAGTGAGCAAACTGTGTGAATTGAATATTTAAGAAGTTTTACATGGAAGCAGCAGCTAGGAAAGCTTGGTGCCAATTTACGTTTAGGCCTGCAATGTGGTGATGTGTTCCGACACTTGTTCTGACATTTTTCACACTACAAGGAACATCAAGCATATAGATGTTCCTCCATTGAGGCTTCCTAATGGTCCTAGTTTTAAAATACTCCCGTAGAGGCTCTTTTGCCCGTACCGTACGTATTGTAATACTCCGTATCCGTATAGGCCGTATCGCTCGTATGGACTGATTTACCAATTTGTTTTTGATTTACAGTCGGTTTATAGCATCAACACTCACGTATTCCAACGTATTCTAACGTACAGTTTTGACACACCTGTTTATACATATCCGTACAGGCCGTATTCGTACATGCCCTATCCGTATTTTAAAAGTAGGCTAATGGTTATAGAGCTCAAAAGTATGACAATCTTGCAAAAATACTCGGTCTCAATTTTTTGGCAGCAAGTACATAGCTCTAGACTTGAACTTTCGACGCCTCGACACATGGGGAATTGCATCATAAGCTATAAATTTTTTTTTGCACATTTTTTGTGCATCATTGCTGTAAAGTACTAGGTAAAATTCTACTAAATGTATGGATACTTATTTCTCTAAAATGCATGAAGTCTTGCAAAAGATAGGAAGAAAATTGTTATGCACCTCTCATACTTTGCTACGTACATTGTGGAACCAATGCAAAAAACCTGGTGTCGATACTGAGACCAAAGTTTGAGATGCTATGACTCAGGGTGCACAAGTCTACATATAGATATGTGAAGTGTTATAGGCTCCACACATCATGAGGAAGCTTACAAAAAATCGGCAACCCCAAAAACGTTGTACTTTCCAAGATATGCCCCGTCCAAGATTTTACCTTTTTGTCGCGCACACGTGTGTTTGCATCTAAGGTACAAAAGGTGGTGCAAAAATTAAGTTTTTTCCGTGAGCAGGTAGGTTTTTCAAAAAGCAACCTATACAAAGATGGTGTGAGTGCATCAGATGAGGGATGCTTTTAATATGACCATTCAAAAAAAGGCTTTTTTGGTGTCAAAATTGGTTCAATAAGCAGTAAACCTAGTGCTAATGAATTTATTTGATGCTCCTAAATCAATGACAGTGACACATGACCAGCCCAAGATGTTTGCCCCAAATGTCATACTAAACGCCAAGGAAGCATTATGCATCACAAGCAATGTCGTTGCTTGTGATGGAGAGGGGGAACTATGGAGTATTCTTTACCAAAATCGTATTTTGCATTGCCAAACCAGCGAAGAACGGAGTTATTGGTTCGGACTTCTCCCGGTTGTGCGTGAATGCAGCAATATAAATTGGTGCAAATCACTTGTGCAATTTCCGTAAGCATGACAAGTGTGCGTAGCACTCGTGACGGTTACGATCATGCAGCTGAAAGTGCAAGAACATGCAAGCATGGATGCACTCGAGTTCCGTAAACTCGTCAAAGGTCACCACTTGCATATCAATATATCTGAAACAAAATACATCTACATTGGGTATGCTAGAGAACAATAATTTTTTGGTGTATGCAAACAAACACTTAGAATTTCTTGCGCAGTAAGTAGTGTTGTCAATAGCCCAAAGGAGGCGTAGTGACTCGCTCTTGAGCTACTTCGGTGGGACCAATCCTCAAATCCTTTCTTAAAGGACACATTTTGGAGGTATGTTCCTAATTGCCACATGAAAAACACAGGCCTGCCGCACAATGTGGTGACGAGCCTCGGTGTTTTCGAGCTTGCGAGTCTTTGGGGCAGGTCCTAATAAAATGGCAATGTTACCCCCTTTGGAAAATGTATGCCGTTTTGGACCGCCTTTACAACATCAAGGAGAACTGGTATTAGGAGGACTTATAGTGCAAACATAGTGACGACGAAGATGTACGACGGGCTCCTTTTGTGGCATCGTCTCTCGAGCTACATCGAACCCTAGGCCACCATAAAATTCTTCAGGCGGGGAGGGGTTGTAGGAAGGCGTCGATGTTGGGGCTTGGCCACGGGTGGCGGGTGGGGGGGGCTGGTGAGTAACGTTGCGAGCGGTGCTTGATGTGCCGGCAACCCCTTGGATAGCCTACAAGGAGGAACAAATTGCGGTGTTAAGAACCTTGGTGGACACAAAGCGAGGATGCGAAATGAACGCAGTGAAAGAGGTTCAGCTCGCAAATTTCCACCAGCACCTAAAAGGCCTGGAGGACCGTTCAGGTTGTCATTGTTGTTAGCAACTGAATCTGCTGCAATAGCGGCAGCAGAGGTTGCACCACCAGCGGCCGCGTTGGCACCGTAAAGCGGATATAGAATTTTCCGTCGGAAAATGATAAGCGACCGTAAATTAAGGCAATACGGGGATGGGTGACCACTCGACAATCTACCCCAAAAATATGATAAGCGACCGTAGCACAGGGCACTACTGGGATGGGTGACCGTACTAGTAAAGAATTGCCTCTAAAATATATATTTTCCCAAATATATCTTGCAATTACTCAGAAAAAAAATTACTTGGAGAAAACGAGATGGGCTTCGATACCAATGTAACATTTTTGCTTGCCACAAGGATTCTTGCTCGGTATGCAAAAATATTTAATATTACCGGAAAAAAATAGCGATAACTTTAAGAAAACAGACAACCCTTGTGAAATCAAAAATGAAAATTGAAGTAGAATTTGCGCTTGTAAGAGTTGCACTCACAAGTTACACTCTTGCAAGTATATATACTTGCAGAACGTGAGGCACTAGAGTGCTTCGAGTCACCACCTAGGGCATTGGTTTATGTTCAACGAAAATAGGCAAAGGGGTATAACTTGTTCGGCTGAATGCTTGTAACGCGCCGTTTGGCCGCTTGGAGACTTTTTGACGATTTGCTAAAAATCGTTCGCGCCAAACAGGCGTTTCCGCGTTCACGCGACTTTCCAAAAAGTCGCAACTGTCTGCGAGGTCGCGTACACATTCATCGCACATCGCACATTCATCGCACATTCATCGCACACGATAGTTATAATAACTACTTTGGCCAAGTCAATAAGGTGTGAACAAACACACGAAAGGTCGCGGGATGACAGGCTTCTCCGTGTCGCTTGACTCAGTGTCGGTCTTGGTCGTTTCGGTGCACCTGGGCGCGGCCGGGCTGGTCCGTGCACGCGTCCTAGTGAACCTCCTAATAGCCTAGGGCCGTCCTAGTTAGTGTCTGCGCGCTCGCACTCTAAGTGCGTGCGTATCAGCTCTAGAGGGAGGACCCTTCCACTGCCGCTCTTCGGCAGATCAGAATGACTGCTTCAACGCTCTCTCTCTCGCAACTAGCTAGGATAGGGAGGCTCAATATAAGCCACAACCTTGCTGGTCTCACATTACTTTTGACCAGCGAATCTTTGGTGTACATCTGGAATAATCTTATTTGGCATTGATCTTGGGAACACACTTGCAAGCTTGCTGCATGGTTCAAGGCAAGATCGAGATTTTGCTAAGAAAGTCCTGTGCGTTAGTCTCGCATTGTACCCGAGGTCTGTGACCTCAAAGTGGTTGTGATCTAAGTAAGAGTCAGGCATTACCATGACTGCCTGCTAGACTTCTTAAGGCCTAGTGGTTGTTGAGCTGTGTTGGTGGTGCTGAAAAGTTGTTACTCCCAGGCGCAGCCCTCGAGGGTCATCCTGCTTTAGGCTTCAGCTGCCAGCTCATGTGCTGGTCAAAAGTCTTCTTCAGCTAGAACGTAGTGCTCATTGTTTATTGTTGGTGTTTGCCTTGTTCTAAAGCTTGTGTTCACAGGATTCAGCGTTGGTGCTTAGTTGATTGTTGCGTAAAAGCTAGATTTGCATATCATGCAAACCGTTTTTAGTCAGCTCTACATAGGCGTTTGGTCATTCAGCTCAATTCTGCCATTGGGGGGATCGAGAGATTAGGTGAGTGCTCTTAAAGATAGCCGACACAGCACATGTCCGCTGAGTCAGCCTTCACTAGGAGTGGACGAGCATGTTGGGTCTCTATATTTGCCCTTGAAACCAAGGCCCCAGCTACTAACTTCCCTAATTCTTCTGTTCTTGGTGAGCCAGGCGCGGTAGACTTCGCCTTCAACACCACGTCCAGCAGTTGCTCTAGCAAATTGCCACGCCGCCAACACGCCCCTGTCTTTGGCAACTACGAGGGTCCCATGGAGTCTTGATCCAGCACCGGGCGTGCCTTGTACAGCGGTCAGTCGGGCACAATGGAACTCAGGACGTTTTGCTCGCGCTTTATGGCGCAATACTTGTTGCAAAAATTGTGCTTCCCATATCTACACTTGAATACTTATTGCTCCCAGCTTGCTAATTGGGTGGAGAAGGCCGCTGAGCTTCAATTGTAGGAGGTAGCTTTGTTTATCTTTGAGCTGCTGCCCGACGACGACTCCGACGACGAGGGGGAGAGTCCCATCTCGGCAGCGCCACATGGTGCACCCGGCCCAATGGTGGACGGAAGGGGTCGCTATGAGCAAGAACTGCCCTCTAACACCACCCCCACTCAAGTGTTAGGCGCGCGTGCTCGTGATATGCATCTCTGCGTCAGTTGCGCAACTCTAGAGGAACGCATTATAGCTAGCAATTTTGATGTGATTCAAGCTCGCTATGAACGCCCCCTAACCATGTCAACTTGTTTTTTCAAATGTGTGGCGATCAATTCCCCATCAACACCTCTGAGAAGCAGCGCAAGCTCAGTACTTTTGTCAAGGAGTGCACAAGACCGCGCCCATGATGGCGCACCGTCTGGTTCAGCTGTTGGCTGACACCGGTCTGCTCTCCAAGAAGGATTAGGTGCACACTTACATGGCTACACTGCCGCTGGAGCTTGCGAGGTCTACACTGCAGACCGTGGTGGGTAAGTTCGGGGCCAAAGTCACCCTCGACCAAGTGGTGCAGGAGGTGCACGTCTTGGAGACTAACTTGGAGGATTCCCAGCATTTCAAGTCACCAGCACAAGCCTCAGTTGGCGCCCACGCACATTAGACTGCCGCCACGGGCGCACTCCCGTATTTCCCGCCTGTCGCTGCCATGCCTACTGCTTCTGCGGTCCTGACGCCGCGCATTTGCACGCACTGTGGGGGGCGCAACCACTTGCATCCCGCAGGCTGGGCTAAAGACCCTGAACTGAACCCCCGCCGTAGTCGTGCTAGGTCCAAGGAAAACCCCTTGCGCAGGTGGCGACTGTCTCTAGCAATGCCACCGCCTCCTCTTCCGCGCCTGCTCCAAGGGGTGGGGTCCACAGGGTTCTTGGAGTCGCTGGTCCAGGAGAACGCTATACTTCGCCAACAGCTTTTGGCCATGCACTTGGTTACCCAGCAGCGCTACCCCAACCGCGTCAGAGACGTCGACGACTACCTGCCCACGCAATTATGGGATCTTTCGAAGGTTGAAGAGGCTTCGTGCGTCTCCGACGAACCCGACCTTGCCCCACAAAAGATTCCCGCCTTCGCTGCCGCTCGCACTTGGCACAGGGAGCCAGCGGCAAATGGCACCACCAGTCCTACGGCGCGCTCGCCATCGCACGTCCGCGCACGCTTTCCGCCGAGACCTGACCACGGTCGAGCAGCACTTCCGTCAGCGCAACTCCCGCGCTCATTTTAGGTCTTACTTTGACACTGATCCCACCTACAGTTGCTGACTACCCTCGGGCTACACCAACAACCCCACATTAGTAGCACCCGCAACACACAGTGTTGCCGCTGCAGATCAGATGGCCGCCCAGCTCCATACCTTAGCCGGCACTGTGGCGCGCTCAGTACTGTTGCGTCGGCCCAGTTACGCGCAGGTGGTCTCAGATGCCGCCAGTGACCTACCAAAAGCGATGGCCTCGACTCAGTTGCCAATCGCACCATCGACAGATGCCGCCGTCACCCTGTCTGTAGCTGTCCTTGTCACGCCCCCCGATCCCGCAACATCTTCCGTTGCCGATCTGTCGCCCAAAGTTATCAACACGCCACCTTCCAACCTCGCCACGTTGGAGTCCGCACCTGCCCTTGCTGATGGTATGACCGGCTGGTCCATCCCCGGCTCTAGCAGTACGCGGCAACGCCAACGCCTGTGCCAGCAGCGGACCCGTTAGGCCGCCCCCACGAGTGCTCCAGCCGCAGGTCCAGCGCCAGCCCCTTACAACCTGCGTAGTTGCAGGCATGCCTTGCCTGTAGACGACGTTCTGGCAGCATACACCTTTTCGCCAGCCCGCGTAACGCGCCCCGCCGACCCGAGCCCGGCTCTACTCGAACAGCCAACTACGCTTTTCCAACCTGGGCTACTTGTACGCCCGCCCGTGGACGTCCTGGTCTCTCCCTCCACGTCTCCCACCAGGCGCCATGGCTTTTGGCCCATGCGGTCCCTCACAGCCGTCTCTTTTCTTAAAAACCACGATACTAGCCGCGCACTATCACGTTGACTTTCGCACTCAGGGTCTGCAATTGGGCTACCTTCCCATGCGTCTTACATTGCTTGATCACCTCGCTTCTACCACTAAGGCCGCAACCTACGACCAAGCCTGTGCCGCATCCTATCTCCCACTCCCATCTGCTACTATACCCGCTCCGTTGGATATCATCTTGCATCCTCTCCGCATTCCATCTGACGGCCTCGTTGTGCTCAACCTCTTTACTGGTCTTTCCACCTCCATTCGTGCTTTGCTTCGCAACAATGTGCTCATCTAGCGCTACATCTACTGAGACCACGACCCTGTTGCCCGTGCCACGAGCATGCACCACGTTCAGCTTCTCTCCGCTTAGTACCCTCAATTGCTTCCTGCCTCTGCATTTGCGCAATGTCATGATTTCGTTCCCCACGACATCCAGCTCCAGGGAGCAACCCATCTCTATCTATTGGCGCCCATCAATCTTGTCGTGGCCGGCTGAAAGTGCCAAAGGCACTCCCGCGCCGGTCACGGCTTTGTCACTCCCAGCCGGCCACGGCTACGGCCTCAATGACCCCCACTCGCAGCTGTTCCCTGAGTTGGTGCGCATTTTACAGGTGCTTCAACAAGGGCGATATCCTCAGCCGGCATATCTCCTGTAGAACTTCCCTTCTGGCAATGATACACGCGCCAACGTTCGCGCACACTTTGCCTACATCACTTCCATTTTGGGTCCAAGCGTCCTCCTAGATGCCGCCGCCGTCAGGTCCTACGCGCATCGGTCTCGCATCTACTAGACCAATCTCGCTCCATAACCAGATATGCAGGTCGCCGCCCTGGCCGCCCACGCCCAACCCTCTTGCCGACTAGTTCAGACTATCCTTTCCCCTCATCACTGCCCATGCTGGTGTTGCGCCCACACCACCTTCTCAGAGAGCCCTTGACATTCCACAGCAGCATCGCCCTGCATTTCACAATTTTGTTAGTCGTCCCGCCTCCTACGCATTTCGGCCCCAGTCAGACAGATCTTGGGGGCCGGGCATGGTCTTTGATAACCACCTTAACCAACCTGGCAAACCCCCCGCGACGGTGCGTAAACTTGCCATGGGCTTTCTTTTGCATGCCACCGCAGCCCTTGCTCTCTCTGATACACCCTGTTGTGAGCTGCTTGGTCGCGCTATGGACACCTTTGCTCTTACCTGGCTTCTTTGGTCTGCCCTTTGCCTGAACCACACCCTCTGCTACCCGCGTCCATCTTAGGGGGGGGGTGATCGCGCCCGTCGTAAACGTCTCTATTACACCAGATGTTCCACTAGTTGCATCAGAGGGACCGTTTATCAGGGCAGGAATGGGCACTGACCTGACTACTGCAGAATCTATTTTCTCCCGCCGCCATCGCTTGAGGGTAGTTGAACGGGTCTAGTAGCTGAGAAAACTAAAGAATTGGTAGCCGCAGGTCTCATTGGAAAGTCGCACTCTTATTTTCCAGCTCCGATTTCCATGCCGGCCACGAAAGATCCGCTTGGTAACTGGATAGACAAGCGGATGTGCGACCATTACTGCCGGCTTAACGCAGCTACGGCCAACGATTGATACCCCGTGCCTATTCTTGACAAAATCTCCGATAAATTTGGGCAAAAGCAGTTCTTTAGCGTCTTAGATCTTCAACAGAGCTTCAACCAGATTCAGATTAGGGCCCAAGATAAACACAAAACGGCCTTCTGGGGTGCAGATCGGCTCTATCAGTGGACAGTCATGCCGTTCATACTTAAAAATGCGCCAGCTCAGCTTCAGAGGGTCATGGATCGGGTATTAGCTAACCTTCACTTTGCCTGTTGCTATATTGATGACGTACTCATCTTCAGCGACACCCTTCATGACCACTTCCTTCATCTGGACCTCTTATTTTAGCGCTTGCAGGCAGCTGGACTCAAGTGTCATCCTAGCAAGTGCAAGGTTGCCACCCATGCGGTGCCTAATCTGGGACACGACATTGTACCTGGCGGACTGGTGTTGCAGCAAGTCAACATTGACGCGTTGCAACGTATCTCCGTTTCTACAGATGTCTCTCCCTTGCAAGCTTACCTTGAGTTTGCTAGTTACTATAGCCAATTTGTGCCGAATTTCAGTGCTTTGGCCTCGCCCTTAATTGACTTGCTCAATAAAAACCAGCCCTAGACTTGGACACCTGCCTGTGCAGACGCGTTCGATGTTATCCGGGATGCGCTCACTTTTGCTCTGGTTCTCTGCCGTCCTGATTACACCCGCCCTTTTGTGGTCCATACCGAGTGGAGTTTGCTAGGCTTAGGTGCACTGCTGGCGCAAGCCAAAATGAAAAAATAAATCAATACTGAATGATAAACTCATTCATGTCATGTCTTCACATATCTCATCGAGTCTCACTACAATTATATACATTCCCTACCAGATTAGCTGAGTTTCGTCAATTCTCGCCTATTTGTGTCTCCTAACACCTCTTTTCCCTTAAAGGTCTTATAATCCTGGTGGTGTGGTATACGTGAGCAGCACACAAGTACACATTACAAAACATACATTTTTAGTCACTAAACCTAGCTCGCTTTTTACTGGCACGTTGCCCAAACGTACCCGCAATACACACAACACAATACTTCCTCTTCTCAACTTTGTTAGAAAAGTGTGTTCCAATGAACCTGACTTCTGCTGCAGGTTGTGCTGCAACTACCCTGGTTGCCACTCCACTAGGTCTTGCTTCAACACTGTGCTGGAAAGAGCACATGTCATCCATGATGTCCATGTATATGTCGAACCTGTCGGCGTTTGGCTGCGCCTTCTTGTACATGATAAAGACATTGGCAAGAAGGCCATCGCAAATGCCCTAATATGCCCTGTGCCACCACTTTCTGTTTACCAAGACTCTCTCAGCACTGTAACCTCTCTTCAGACAATAGGCATCATATTGATCAACAGCTTCTTTGTACATCTTGTAATGCTCTTCTAGCTCAGAAGCTGGGATTTTAATTTTTCTTTTCCGTTGCGTCTACTCTGTATAGTGGGGGCCAGCCCTTTGGCTGTTAAAATAAAGCACATGGAGCTTCATCATTCCACACAACGGCTACCATAGGGGGTTGCTCATTGTAAGCTGCAAGAGTGTAGCCTTGAGGGTGGGTGTCAGGCTTCATGTGTAACAACTGTTTGGATAATTCTTTCTAGTGGAAACTACAGTGCCTGTGGCTCCATGTCCTAGCTGTGCAAGTTTATTAAAGAGGTGTGGAGAGGTGAAGCCTCTGTCAAGTATGAGAGAGAAGCATCTGCCTAACAGGGAGCATAGCTTCTAAGTCTAACACAATGTTGGTCTTTGCACCTTCTTTCTTTACTCTATCATATAAGATGAATGCATAGCAGAAATATGTTATTGCATCACAGATTGTAAAAACTCGTATAGCTTTGATGCATTGTACACTCTAATAGGACACTGTGTATTCCAAACAGGAATGGTTCCCTCATCAACCGTGAGAGTACTACCAGGAGTATAGTACTTGGCAGATTTCTCTAGGCACAAATCTGTGAAAGGTTGCAATTGCCAAAGCTTGTATGCTCTAAAGTACGTAGGAAAACAAGCTCTCTGTCTATTGACCTTCACATGAAAAAATCCTCTTATTTGTTTGAGTCAATTTTTGCTCATTTACCACCTAAAGCTAGGGCGAGTGATAGGTCCTTTCACTCTCTTCTGCCAGTAACTATTGAGCCTAAAAAGAGCATGTAGCCCCATAGTCATGCACAATCCATGGAAGACAATTATCTCTGTGCATGTCACAGAAATCCAGTCCCCTCACAGTGTGTTCTGATGCATAGGTATTTGTCTCCACAATCAATTGCTGAAAAAATGCAATTGGCATGAAGAGACAAAATATGCCAACGGGACTCAATCCTTTGAGTGTCTTGTCTCGGATGCCTTGGAGGCCATGGTGGTGTTCTTCACTTGGCTGCAGCAAGTCTTCTTCACAAATGTCTTCAGAAGCAGGCACCTTCCAATCCCACACCTCTTCATACTCTTCCTCCTCCTCCTCCTCCTCTATCATAGTTGCTGCAAGAGGAACCTCCTCTGTGTCTTCAGAGTCCGAGAAATTTTCTTCTTCAGAGCTGCTGCTTGTCAGACCCAGACTCAGAATCTAAAAAGATTTCCTTGCCATTCTCACTAGACATAGGCTTGCCTTGACACATGAATTGGCTTCCCCGTGCACGCGCTGCAATTTTGTTAGAGCTTGCAGGTCTGCCCCTCTTCTTGCCAGGTTGACTGTCTGTAAGGCTAGTCTCAGTCCCTTGCAACTCTATACTGACTTGTATGTCTAAAAGGGCTGCCTGAGATACTCTATAAGATGCAACAAGTCAAAAGTGCAACAAATCTTCCATGCGGGCTGCAGAAGTGGACCCTATGGGCTGGCTTGTTAATTATAGAAGACTGTCTACAGGAGGATAGACTCTACTTTAAAAGCAAATATTTGCATTAGTGATGTAAATGTGCCTAAAAACTTGTTTGAGACTCTCTTTGCAGATGTAGCCAAAGGAGTTTCTCACTATATTACTAAAACCGAGCCCACGTTGTCTCGTAGTATTCAAAGAGTGTGTTGGCTTGTAGAGGATTTGAATGTTCTTCTTTGCTTCCAGTCTGTCAATTATGATGGGCTATCGGGCTGCTAAATTGCTTCCAAAATCAGGAGAGGTGGAAGCCGTTGTCCCCACTTTTTTCGTGGAATGGAGGATAAACAACTCTGGAGAGAAAACTCTCACTCTAAAGATTCCAATTTCAACTTTAAACAGGGGGGAGGCATGTTGTGACGGCCCCTGAAAGTGTTGTGATAGACTTGTTAAATAGGCACATCATCATATTGACTCTAGCACTCATTTACAATAAAGACTTGCTGATTACCCTCTCAGGATGCAAGCACATGGGCTTGAAGTTAACGATGCCATGATAGAAGCAGCACAACTTGCAAGAGCTAACTTGCTACTGAAGGAAGAAGAGAGGATTAAGAGAGAGAGAGAGATTTATAAGAGAGCTTGTGAATTGCAAAAAGCTGCTGAATTAGCAACTCGTGAGTTGAGAATGCAAAGGTCACAAGATATGTGCACACCAGCTGAAAAAAAAACAAATTATGATAAGAAATTCATATAATCCCTTCATGTTATGGGCCTCCAAAGTGTGCCATGTGGCGCTTTTCACACATGTGAAGAGTGGCAATCCATGAAATGCGATATATTTGTAACACATATCTGCAAATTCTTTTATTGGATTTGTCATGCGCTTATAGAGCTAGTGGTCAAGTTTTAAGTCATTCCATATATTGAGATCGAAAATATGCACACAAACTAAAATCTGCAAAAGTAAGCGATAATTAGAAAAATGTTACAAGTTATGGCGATCTGTATGAAGTCATAAGAAGTGCAACAAATGTTGCACTTCTTATCACTTCATACAGATGGCCATAACTTGTACTCCACTCTCTTGGATTCCCCCAGATTTTGAAGAAGCATGAAGGATTCAACTGGGTAGCAATGGAAAAAAAAGAAATTCAGTTTGCATCAAACTACACCAGGCTGTGAGCCTCCAAAACGTGATATGTGGAGTTTCTCGCACATGTGAAGCATGCCAATTCGTACAATGCAGAAACACTTGGAGTACGGATCTGAAAATGTTCCTACTAGATTTGCACCCCCCCAAAGTGCTAGTGGTCAAGTTACAGCCCATATTAAGCACCACAGACCAAGACAGGGCCGATGAGGTATATATACAAAAGTAGGCGATAAGTCGTCTACTTCTTGAAAGGTGACTCTTTCTAATGCATGAGTTCATGGGCATATGTTAACAACTTGGCATTGTTTGATGCTATAACTTTGTATGACTGTTCTTCTATGTAAGAAAATTGCATAACAGTTTTAATTTTGAAATTAGAAGGTGTTTACAGACTTAAGAGTTTTCTAAAGTTAGATGAAAAAGTACACGTAAAAAATTGCCATTTTAGTCTTCTCACCCTCATAAGTCTTGCTACATGTGCATTTCAATCTATGCCACATTTTTGGTGCGTAGGCACAAGTAACTCTACATGCTTAATTAAAGTGTTTCTCAAAAAATTCAACGAAATAATCTTTTGGAATCCAAAAATCAAATACTCAAAAAGTGCCAAAAATTTGCTGAACCAACATTTTACAACCTACCTACCTACCAATCCGCCTATAACTTTGTACACATTGCTACAAAAGGTCTTTTTTGATCAATCCAATAGAGTGACATTACCAAGAGTGTACAGTAACACAAACATGCCTAGAGGAACAGGTGACAGATTTTTGAAGAGGAAGAAAACAAGTGCTGAGAAAGCACTTGTAGATACTTCAAAGAGGCTAGAGAGTAAAGTAGAGAGAAACAAGTCTGAAATGCTAAAATATGCATAAGAAAACAGAAGCTTGAAGAGGAAAACAACCGATAGGAAGGTACAGGTTGCTCGGCAGTACATGGGCATGGAGAAAGACTTGAGAGGAGCTAGGAGAGCGATAAGGTACCTGAAGCAAAAGTTGTCAATCGCAGCCTCTCAAACTCCTCCAGCAAAGCATCGTAGAGTAGGTGGAGAATTTGCAAGAACATGACAAAGACTGAGGAATGACTTGAAGATATTTATGGAGGACAAGTTTCGATGTGAGACAAACATGAGCAAGTCATTGACAGCCTTCTTGAACAAGCCAGAGAACAGAGACATGCTGGAAGTTATTACACAAATTTGCACCTGAAGCCATCATAGAGGAGGCCACCGTGAAGCAAATACAGGAGCAGTGGGATGACAGCTTAGGGCTGGCTATCAAGTACAAGTCGAAGCTATCTCAAGAGCATTACCAAATGCTTGCCAATATCATGTCAAAGACATACTCTCAAGCAACAGGACTATGGGAGCCCAAGCACATCAAAAACACCAGCTTTTCCCTCCCCAAGCTGCCGTCCAGGAGGAAAGTAGAGAACCTGGCAGCCAAGATCTAGGCTCAAGTGGAACCTCAAGAGAGTGCAGATGGGCTGGGAGGGACCTTGTCATAGCAAGAAACTTTAAGACAACGCATACTGCAATTGCAGCTCCAACCAGGCAGAGTAGTATGGGTGCAGATTATAGGAGACGCAGCAGCACTACACAAGGGAGTAGACCACATTACAGTAAATGTCAAAATGATAACAATGGACAGCTTGGGAATGATAAACTCGGCGGCTAATACCTGCACCCTCGTATGCTTTGAAGGTAAAAATGACTACAATAGCATATTGGGAGTGTCTTCAAGGCTGCTGGAGGAACTAGGCACTATCATAACAGCAGCCTTGCATGTAGGAGAGGACCTATTCAAAGTCAATTTTTATCAGAGTGTCGATTATGAAATACTAACAGCTTGTTCAGGTAGATTGGAGCAAGCTCAACATACCCGTGCATATGGTGCCTCTGCACGTCGAAGGACATCCACGACAGGTGTCACCACGGTGTCCTTTGCACCTTGGAGGGGATGAAGGATGCAGCTCGTGAAGGTATAGAGGCATTGCATCAATGGAGGAAATCAACCAAGACCAACAAGAAGAAGGTGATGGTGGATGCTACAGGACAAGTGTATAGCAATGATAGTCATTTGTATAAACCAGCAACAATGAGACAAAGTGAGAAGTTCCACTTTTGTCGACAAATTCTACACTTTCCCAAAAAGTGCAATGACTTATGCAGAATATGTCAGCTGTGTCTGAAACTTTAGGGAGGTCTACATATATTAGTTGTTAATCAAATTTTCCGACAACGGCGCATACCGAGTCGATAGAGCTCGCAGTTGAAGAGTACTAACTAGAGGAGTCTTAACAGTCTTATTCAAATCTTGTGGCTAATCACAAGGAAAGCGCTCTGTCTGAGCCTGATAAAGTGGGCGCAAGAGAAACTGCTACTGGTGCAAATTCTTTCACGGATAAGCCTCCTCTTGAGTAGAGCTCCATCCTCCAGGTCCAATGGGGCAGCTCTCTCTTCTAGAGCAGTGGGCCTCCTTAGCACTCCTCATCATCATCAGCTTGCAGGTCATAGAGGGGTTCCTGAGCACTAAGAAGTATGCTAGAAGGACAATTGTATACAAGTAATAAGGCAAAAGGTAGGCCTGACTTGCCTCTGGCAGCCTGGTTCTTTGAAAAACCAAAAATTAATTTAACAATAATAATAAAGGCTTAATCAACCCACCGCAGACAGGTCCCAATTAACCCCCCCCCCAGCTGCGAAACACATCAGCTGCATTTGGGACAGAATCAAGCAGCGGCAGGCACGCGCAAGAGCGGGGGAGTCACACAGTAAATACGAGAACCGCAATTGCAAGGATCACATAACAGCATCTTAGGGGGCCTATTGGCTTGGGTGCAGACCTGACTCAGGTGATTAGCAGGCACCGTAGCTAAGGTTGGGTTGGACTTCATGTGCAAGTTAGGGAGATGACACGGCGCACAATTTCAGTGGTGATCCTTAGTAGAGCGGCCATCAGAGCCAACGAGTGTGAGCACACCGGAAGGGACAATGGCGGCAACACGCAAAATGAGCGGCTGGCTAGTCACGTCGAGCGTAGACTTAGATTGGCGCTTAAAATAGACAAAATCGCCGTCAGCATATGAATGGATAAGAGACTGGTAGAGGCCAGTGCAAGTGTGCGCGTAGCGCAAAGTGTCACGATGCAAAGCGATGCGGAGATTAGCCATAGCCATGGGCATAACGCGTTGGAACAAGACTAAGGTGACTGGCCGTGGAGTAGGGAGAGAGAGGGTTGGATGGGCAGGTGTTTGAGAGAGCGCAAACTTGGCCTAGACGTTGGCAGCGTGCATAAGATCAGAGGGTGGAGCGGGCACGCTAGCCATGGTGCAGGCGTGGAGATATGTAGGGGCTGTTGTGGAGGAGGGTTCATTGAGAGTGAGCAACATGGGAAGATATCCCAAGTGAGTACCGCGGGCACAAAAATCCACTCTGTAATGAGCCTGAAGAGCCTAGGAATTAACGGATAGCCTGAGGGGTAGGTAGAACTCTTGTCCAAGCAAAATATCGTAAGTGGTGGAATTTCTAATAATGCATTTTGCACACAGAGTGGTCTGGCCAGCTGTGTTTGGGTTCAAGGCGATAGGAATCCGCCTGGCAGTCACGCGCACCGGCTGCGTGGCACTGCCAAGGGTTGTGGCACCGCGCAAATCACTACTGACGATATCAGCGCTCGTTCAGCCTAGATGGCAACAGAGGTTTGCGCCGAGCAAGACGGGCTGTGCACCTATATCAATTACAACAGTAGTTGGTTGAAGTCCGCCAAGAAGCACGACGCCGCGCTTGTTGTCGACGCAAGCATTAAAAGGACGCATGGTTAACCGAGGGCAGCGATAGTGTGCGATAGGGAAGGAGCGATGAACGTGGGTGGTGGGCTAGCGACGGCAGCCCCTGCGTGTGCAGAAGTAGGCGAGGGAGAGCGTGAGTTAGGGGAAGGGACTGCCCTGTCCGCAGCGGTGCGGGTGTCGGTAGACAACGTTGCCAGGGAGCGCATGGCTTGAAAGCCTACGCGCCGCGTCGGTGAGGTGGTTGCCGAGACGAGCACGTTGGCGGGTGAGCACGCGAGGATCCCCGACTGCAAGGATAGCTTGCGCAGGAGCGCGGCCGTCGGGGCGGTGACGACGGCGAAGGCCGCATCAGCACGGGCGGCAGGTTGACAAATGCGCACGTTGTAAGTCGTCTGGGCGCCCATGGGGGCAGGACTGGTGACGGACAAGGCAGCTGCGGCGCGCTGCGTGCGCTGCTGACAAAGGCAACGACGCTGGCGAGTGCGGGCGCTGCCAATGGACGGCACAGTGGTCGCGGCGGAGGAGGGCACGTTCTCGGGGAGCAAGCTTGCCGCTGGAGGGATAGCCGCGCGCATAGCTGGAACCACATCCTTGACTGTCGGGGTGGTGACGGGCGCGTCCTTCAAGACGGCTGGGCTGGCCTCCTCTGGAACATCTGGCTGGGCCTCGCCGCTAGTTGGCGGTTCAGCAGGAGGAAGTGTCATGCTGCTGCGGGCATTAGAGACCGCTTGTGCGTAGGTGGTGTGTGGCAGCAATACAGAGCGGCCCCTTGTGCCGGCCATGTGTTGCACCTGTGACGCGACGCAATCCGCAGCTTTGCGTCTAGAAGCTTCAAGACCAGCGTGGCCGTCGTCGGCAAGCCGTGAGGCACCTGGTGGGCTAGGGTGGCGGCCAGACCGGCTGGCGCAATGGAGGGCGGCAGGACCTGGAAGGAACGCGGTAAGTGGGCGGAAGTCCTATATGGGCGACCATGAGCTGGCCCCGTGGGGAAGCGGGCGCGGACTGGTGAAGGCAAGCGTAAAGAGGGACTGGCAGCTTGGCGCTCCTCTGGCTGGTCGCGACGGCAAGTACGCCCCACGGCGAGGACGTTAGCGGCGGATTGGCAGTGGTGGCTGTGGAATGCACTGGCTGGTCGGCGATGCGCGTGTTGTCGATGTTGTCGCTGTCAGCCATCTCGCAGTATTGCATAGGCAGGAAGTCATCGATGTCGGTGACGCAACCGGGCGGACGCTGCTGCGTGGCGAGGTGCATGGCGTTCTTGTGTGCCAGCGACTCCATGGTAACTGCCCCCCCCCCAGAGTGTGTGGTCGTGGCAGTTGGCAGTGCAGAGGGGTTGCTAACGGTGGCCACTTGCGCAGCCAGTGCCGATTCTTCAGCGCGACGCCGGTTACGAGGGTTAAGGTCAGGGTATTTAGCCTAGCAGACGGGCTCCAAGTGATAACGTCCGCCACAATGGGTACAAAGACGAGGAACAAGCGGCGCAGATGGCGCAGACGTATTTGGAGGCATGGCAACGACTGGCGGGAAATAAGGAAGAGCTCCCGTTGAGGGGCTGCTGCTGACGGCATGAGCACTGACAGCAGCGCGAGACGGGTTGCGGCAGTGCTGAAAGTCCTCCAGGTTGGTTTCAAGCACATGGACTTCTTGCGCAACCTGATCTAGCGTCACTTTAGCTCCAAACTTTCCCACAACAGTGTGAAGAGCTCATCGTGTGAGGTCCTGGGGGAGAGCAGAGAGGTAAGTGTGTATCTGGTCCTTCTTCAAAAAGCTGCCTCGTGTCGGCAGGCAACTGGACCAGGCGATGGGCCATCATTGGCGTCGTCTCGTGCGTCCTCCGACGGAAGTTGCGAAGCTCGTGCTGTTTTTTTGGGGTGTTAGTGGGTAAGCGATCGTCGCACATCTGAAAAAACAGGTTGACGCGGTTAGGTGGCTCCTGATGCCTAGTTGTAATTGCATCAAACTCATTAGCCCAGGCACGTTCCTCTAGCAAGGGATGACCAATGCGGGCGCGCATATCACATGCGCGAGCGGCCAGCATCTGCGTGGGGGTGGCAGTGGCCGGCAGCTTGGCCTCATAGCGACCTCGAGCGTCAGCACCTGGGACAGCTGAGGAGGGGTCATCGTCAGCTGCAGGAGTAATCGCGTCCTCCGCCTCATCGTCGGAGTCGTCGTGCGGCAGCATCTCAAAGATGAACGGCGTGACCTCCTGCAAGTGAAGTTCCGCCGCCCCTTCCACCCAATTAGCAAGTTGTGAGAAGAAGACATTTAGATGTAAATCTGGGAATCGGAGTTTCTGAAGATGATATTGTGCCATAAATTGGGCGCAGAACGTGCGCAGTTCCATAGAACCTGGCCGACCGCCTTAGCGGTCACGACTGGAGCTGGAGCCGGACTTCATAGGTCTCTCAAGCTCAGCTGGAGCACGTCGGCGTCTGTTCTGCAACGCAGGAATGGACTCGTCGTCCCTTGGCGTAGCTCTAATGTCGTCCACCTCGAAGGCACCGCTACCTGCTTCACTAACAAAAGGAGACTCCGAAACGTCAGTAGCAGGAGTACTGGGAGCAGCGACCGGTGCTTGCGCCCGATAGATACATCCACTCCCAGTTGAAGAAGGCTTCCAGGACATGAGCCAGATGAGCAGTTAGTAATAATTTAGTAAGCGGGAAATTAGCAGGCACGGTTTCTACAGACGGCACCAATGCAATCAACACTGCTAATTCTATTCCACTAGCTCCTGCAACTAACTATCAGACATAATCGGATGAGACTTTTGATCAGCGAATGGAGGCAGGCCCTTTGGCCTAGCTAGGAATACCTGCGGGCTCCAACTAAACTATACAAAGGTTCTGCTCATCGACACCAACCAAGCAGTGCAGGCCTTCAAGAACTCTCAGCAACCCGTAAAACAAGGGGTAGTCCCTTAGAAATAAGCAGCAGGAGTACGTGAAGACCTTGGTACTATGCGAGTCACTCGAGCACAGGACTTCGTGAGCTAAATCCCAATCTCAGTAAACAAGTACTAAGAAGTCTTGCTTTCCCAAGACAATTATCATAATATCCAGGTGTACATCAAGAATTTTCTCATCAAAAGTAGGGCTTGATCAGCTCATGCTAGACTTATAGTCGTCCTTAACAACCTAGCTCAGCTAAGCAAGAGAGAGCGTTGCGAGGCGACCATCAGTGAGGACGAGACGGCTCCACGAGGCATTGGTGCGCGCTAACAAGTGTGAGCGCGCTTGCTAGGCTAGGTTGGCCCTAGTCTGAATTTAAGGACAACTAGGGCGCGCGCTCAGACTAGCCTGACCGCGCCCAGGCACACCAGACCGACTATGATCGACAAGCTAACACGTGCGATCCGCTAGGGCATGTCACGCAAATGGCACAAAAAAGTACCTAAGTGTCCAAGAAATGGGCATTTGGCCTGCATGTGCCAGAGTCTTCCTTAATGGCACCTTCAACAAACTTCTATGTAAATTTTTGTCTAGACTTTTCATAGACAAAGAATACATGACAAACGACGCCATGGCTCTTTTGGGCCTTAATCCGCTTCTTGACCACCCTTTCGAACAACACTTCTTCCCAATATGCATCAACTTTTTCATGAGCTCACGGACGACCGAAGTGAGCAGCAAGTACGAAAATTTTTGTTCCTAAATGAGCGTCAAGAGAGAAACCAGCGGCAACTATGGCTGAAGAAGTCTCGCAAAAAAGAAGGACTTTGGCGTTCAGTTTTGATGACTTTCTTCATCAAAATTAATTTAGCATTTTACACATTTTGATTGTAATTAGTACGTAAAAAGTCGGTTTGACTTCTTGATTTGATTCTGAATACGTTGTGATGTAGCCCACCGTATTAGACTAATTTCACTTAATATAACTATGTATACTGAGATTTATGGTAGAGACAAAGAGGGCAAGTAGTTGCATCAAAATGTGTGAGTTGCATCACATATGATGCTCCGGGCTATCTAGTGTTAAGTGGTACTAGCAAAGTGCCTAGCAATGCAACTAAGTGTGATCTAGATGAAGGGCTAGATGACGTCTCAGGTGAATGGCGTTCTGGAATGATGGGAGATGGTTGTAGATTCGGTTAGCCAAGGTCCTACCAACGTGGTTACCTCCCGGGTAGGTGGTGCAATCGCACTTGCCATTGAACGGTAAACTCATTCCATGTGCATATGCTAGATATTACACAAAAGTTTGGCATTCGAAAACAAGGCCAACTCTTTGTAATGACTATAAGAGAATATCTGAACCCAAGGCTGCAAGCCGTTACACAAACGGCTTACTAACCTTGCTCATGTATGAGTCTACTGATTGCATGATTGATGCTCGTTACTTGCATCTGACTATTGAGTATTACTTCCGCTAGTTGTGTAGTTTTATGCTGATTAATAAGTTAAGTGGAAAAGGCCATAAAGATTACTCGTTGATTTAAAGATCTTTCATTAATTGTTATTCGCTTATTGGTAAGTCGATTCCTTTTAGTCCGGGTGTTGAGAATGTGGTTCGATTAGGTCTCCATTTGAGAAAGTCAGTTCGCGATGGTGTTGGATGACATATTTGTGTTGGGTATTTTGTGCCTTATGTAGGTATTGCTGAACTTTGGACAAAGTGTGAGCAAACTTCTGAGTTTATTCAAGGAATTCTCATCCTCTAGGTAGTAGGTGATATGGCGGCTTTCTCAAAAAAGAGGGAAAGCCATGCACGAGCACGCTAGCATGCATCAAGGAGGATAACCCTTAGGGTACAATTGAATGCTAGCTTGGGTGCACATGCGGATCAGCTTGGCATTGCCTATGAATACCAAAGCATACAAGACTGCTAAAGATCAAAACCGCCGACTTTGAAGGTCATGGCACAACTAACCAACACTCATGTGCAAGCTTGCGTCAATGAGTGTTGACCACTCAAGATAGTGACACTTTGCTCACATTTGTGGTGATACTTTACTCGTAGCTTGACCTTGACGACACAGCTACTCAACCCGGAGGGGGACAATTCTTTCGAGTATGCTTTTCATGTGTGCTTCCAAAATCCAAGCCCAAATCGATCTAAATCTAATTCATCCAAAACATTTTACAATCAACTAAAGAATCATTGACAAAGTCATACGGATTAACTTTTCCATAGAAGTTCCACATCTAACTTTGACGCCTTGTGATCTTAGGTTCTTTGCATATAAGGTGGTTATGTACTGAAGAAAATTCTAATTGCATCACTACTTTTACTTTATTTTTTGAAAGATTGGATCTTTTATGCAACCTTTTGTTGACCACATAAGCATCATACTATTTGGATAGTACAAAGTAATGAGTTGAACTTCTCCTTATAGACTTTACTTGTAAATCATACAAAAGTGCGTCTATGTGATTAATCCCAGCTCCAACATTTCCAACTTGTAGTGACTGAAATCATGCAGGACATTGGAGAAAATGGCTTACATTGTCAAAATGCCTCCGAGTTTTTACTAGGCTTGGTGTATGCTCTTTACACATTGCAATGTTCGTGCTAAGAGTTAGCACCTTCTTGTCCGGTAGTTTCTATGTCCAAAACATGTTCCTGCATCGCCCCTATCTCAAACCATTGCAGCAAAGTCTCCGAGCACCTTCAAGGTTGTGAATGTGACACCATAAGATACGGAAGTGCCTAGGAGTAGCATTGCACACAAATAAAAACCATGCACATATAAGCACCTGGTACATACAAAACTGGTGAAGAGCACAACTTATGCCAGGTCTCTTCTATTGATGCCCTCAAGCATCAATCCTGAGCATGAATGCGGGCTTGTCGCCACAACTCGGCAACCTCCAAAGCACGATGCCATCTTTGTCGCAGGGTAGTATTTTCCTAGTTTCGGTCACAGAAGCCCAACCTAAGGAAGTGTTAGATTTTGTTATTTGTGACCTTTACTTGCAGGAAAGGTATCGAACATCAATGATATGGAAAATGGCAAGCATGAAATGGGACACCAAAACGTACCTTGAGTGAGAACAACTAACAAAGTGTCCATACCTTGATAGCGTCAAAGTGCTCACTTGACATGGACTTAAAGGATGTCCCTGGACACAAGAGCGAAGAATCGAGACTTCCATCACTAAGTGTGCCCTTCAGGTCAACAGATGGGCTAGACCACAAACTTGATGGTGACAAAGATGAGTAATGACGCCTCGGGACCTTCTCCAGCTTAGAAGGACCTAAAGTGGTCTCATGGACACGTCCGGCTCGGAGCTTATGGCTAACTCCAAAACTTGATGGAAGCCACGTCACAAGCAACCTGGATACAGAACCTGCAAGTATGCACCAACACTTATATCAGGGACCCTTGCAGCTTATCCTGCACAAGTTTAAATTCAAAATAATGCTAATAGGACGTCACAAACAGAATCACCTGATTTGGGCTCCAATACTTGCAAAAGTTGCATAGCTGTAGTGTTCCAAATTCGTAGAGAGCAGTCCTTTGAGCTGGACACCAAATGGATGCCATCCATGCTCATGGCTAGAGCAAGTACTGCCTGGCTGGAATGGGGAACAAGTATTTGAACAATCAATAATGCTTTTCAAAAGGTGATACGAGTAGAGCACTCCTCACGGTATGCATATAAAACAAGTGAATTACTAGCAATCAAACACATATCAACCATAGACTATCTCACAAGCCTCTTACAAAAACAATGGAAAATACACAGAGCTCTTAGCTATTATGCCAGCTTCACCAACTGCGCACTTGCATTAAATGTGCCGTGTGCCCTTTTGAGAACATACCTGTGACCCACCAGAGCATCATCACTATGTGCAGACATGCTTTTCCCAACACCAGCTCCAATGTTCTGCAATGCCGTCGTATATATTCTACCATCACTTGCTCCCGCAAATAGCATATGTTCACCCGGATCCAAAACAATGGCGTGGATTCCAACAGGAAATTTCACAGTGCACAGAAGCTGTCCCAAACTCAAACTCCACATCTGAACACAGGAAGGTCAGCAATCAGACTTGCAATACTTCTGGCTCCATTTGCTGCCTAGGAAAACAATCTCAACAGCTAACTTAGACAAGCAGGGGACTAACTTGTATCACGCAAAGCAAGCTGTCGGCCTGCCATGGTCCTGATGGACCAAGCTAGAAAGACAAACAAAATGCATGTAAGGACCGTATTGTGTAAATTGTACCTTACAGGTGCAGTCAAAAGAGCACGAAAAAAAGGTGTTTGCACTTCCCCCATTACTAGCATATAAGCAAGTTATGGGGTGCTGATGATCTCTCCAATTATACAATGGACAAGCATCATCCCCTACGCTACAGTCAGGCACCCTATATAAAATCCTGCAACAAAGAGCACCCACATGTGAGCAGCTGTCTTCTTGACAATTTCAACACTTCCAAATACTGTCCGCAAAAGTTCCTTGTGCAGCTGCCATGTCCTTGTCACAACATCTACCAGCATCTAAAGCCTGCCCAAGCCCTTGTTTGAACAACCTTACATTCCTGGTTTGCATGCTGAATTTTGCTGAAATTCGCACATGACAGATTCGTACTTTTTATTTTAACCTCATACTGGAAACAGTTCCAAAACGCAAAACCAAACTTTACTTCATGCAAAGTACAATCGTCAATTACGATACATAATCATCACACAGACTCAGACATGTCAATAAGAAATTGCTCGTAAATGAGTAGTGTGTGTCACCAGCATACGTACTTGCTAACAGGCCATGCAGCTATGATAGTATCTTCACCAGAAGAGATCAGGAAAGAATCATCTGATGAAAAGAGCACCCAGGTGATGGCCTTTACATGTGCCACCCAGCTCCTCATTAATCGCCCACTAGAAATCTGCAAGCTAGACAAGCACACGCGTCAATAATATACCAGATTTGCATGGCAAAGCAGGAACTATGAAAACTCCACAATGTGACAATGCCCTCAGAAGACAAGAATCTCTGGACGTCTGTGAAGTGGAACACCGGTCACACAGGCAAGGCATAAAACTTAATGCCTTCGAGTTTTGGTTCACAACTTGCCCCCAATTGAGCTGACAAGGAGAGAAATCAAATCGAAAATTTGCCCTTTGACTTGATTAACCATAACATACAAGAGAAAGAAAGCGCATCAGTGGGCTGACGTAGCAAAAACAAAGTCATTATTCAACATCGAGATGCACTGATGGTCAAAGCTGTCCTTTGCATGGTTCTCCTCAACCAAATAATGACACCTGTCATTTACAGAATCGACTCTAACAACCAACATAACAAGAAACTTCATTCACCAGAATCAGAATACTGACCTCCCAAACATACAATCGTCCAGACGAACTTCCTCCAGCAACTAAGTGGCCAGAACGTGAGGTTGACAATGGCCCAATGACATCATCGAAGAAACTCCTCGTGACTGAATGGGCCTGGCTCAGAAACTGAGTTGTAAACACAACTCATAGCTGTAAACTTACATATCACACAAGACATCTAGCATACGACATCTAGCGAACTTGGTACACAGCCACTCATCCGTATCCTAGAATCCTTCTCATATAAACAACAAAAACAATGAACCAAACTAACTTAAAAAGGGGCTGAAGGTTGATTCCATACCTCAGTCCAAGCCCAGTTTACGATCAGCCCCTGGCCTTTTACTTCTTGAGAAGTCAGTACGACATCTTCAGTGCAGCACAAAGATTTTGTGGATGCCCCATCCCCGGACAATGTTACAAGCTGTGAACCCGTCAACAAATCCCAGGCTGTGATAGAACCAGAAGTGGAAGAAGATGCGAGGACAACTTCCTTAACACAGGCCATAATGCCTGCAATCAATGCACAGCACAACCTTCTTTCTCCTGCAGAACAGACCGCCATGAAAAAGTCACAAAGCATTATGCCAGGAAAAAGAGTGGCAAAAGACATGACTTTCACCAGAATAACGAGGGCACTGATGACCTTCAGTGACGCAAAAGCTGCAATGTGTACGCCTTACAGTCAGTCGCCCATCGAGGCACACAAACCACTCATTTGTGTTTAGTTAGCACTACAGACCCTAACATCTTCATACCAACCGGCCCACACCACATAACACCCTATGCAGACTCTTTCGTCGTCCGACCCCACAAGTAGCACTTATGCATATCAGAAATGACTTGGTTGGTGGTTGTCCAAGCAATTGCGTACTCATCGAGCAGTATAATCATGAACACCCCAACTTCACTTTGACAACGTAGCGAAAGTCGCAGCAAACCCTAGCGGTGCAACAACCTCCTAGCTTAAAACATCATGAGACAAGGTGCGTCACCTTGTAGCACATAAACACCCCACCTGACCTCTTGTGTAAAAAAGTAGCCTAGGTTGAAGAAATTCAACTCTCTGGAGATGCCATGCAGACTCAGCACATGCCATGCAAGGCAAAATGAACAATTTCACAACCAATCGGGGGCTATCACCGCCAATTTCTATGAGCACTGAGGCCCGGTTTACAATCAGTTGACAGTGGCCAAATCGAACACGACGCTGCACCCAACAACGCGTGCTCCCACTTTGGCCCATTTTCTTGGGCAATGTTGCCAACACCCTGATAATGGGCAAGGGGGAGAAGGGCCGTTTCGAGGCCGTTAAGTAATGCCGGTATGTCGTTTCCTACCTTTTTAGAGGTCGGAAAACCTACGAAACATTTGTGCACTTTGTCTTGCAGCATCCCTTAGCCGAAAGTTGGAAAACCTACTTTTTCTCGGAGATAGTTTACAAACCTTGAAATAAGTGGTTTGAACTGAGGGAAATTTCACTAGTGAGATAAAGAAGTAAGATTATAATAATGAATGTAGGTAGGACATAATGTAGAATAGTGGATTAGAGCATTTGAGGCATTTATAGTCAAGTTAGGCGTAGGTGCACGTGCAAGCTGAGTTCGGTAGGTCGGCGCCGCGCGTCGTGACGCGGTGTTTCTAGGTCTGTTTGATATAACTCTAACCTAATTGTAGTTCGATGAATTTATTGAATCTAACTTGACTGCTGGGACTGATGTGATACTTAAGACTCCAATTTAATCCTATTGCATACTAAAGTGATAGAGCCAAATTCTCTTTAGCTTATCTGTCCTGAGCTACTAGATGACTATTAATGCCTGGAGCTCTACTTGCTAAACGCTGCTGCCCTGTGTGTTCCTACTCATTGTGTCTCTTACTTCTTATCTCTGCTTGGGGGGTGAATGGGTCAACTAAGCACTGTATTAGTGCGCTTGCATGATTTGTGCTACTCTCCACTATTGTTAAGTACTTGCATTCTATTTCTCGGAGGCTGCTAAAATTTGAAAGTCAGACTAAGTGCAATCTTTCGTTTGGTGAATATTTCACTTCGGAATTTTTTCTCATTTCAAACCTCATTTTGAGCCTTGTTCAAATTGTCAGTTTGAATTGAGGGAATTTTCAATAGTGAGATGGAGAAGTAAGATTATAATAATGAATGTAGGTAGGAAATGATATAGAATAGAGAATTAGAGCATTATGAGGTATTTATAGTCCGGTTAGGCGTAAGTACAAGTGCAAGAAAGCTAACATGCCGGTCTAGGTAGCAAGTAGGCATAGCAAGGCACTGCAGGCACATCTAGGAGCAGGAGGCAGGATGAGAGTTTTAGCACAGGTCAGCCAGGCAGCAGATTATAGAGCCTATGATCTACTTCTTACTCTGCTTCTTCACGAAAGCAATAAGGAGCTGCTCCTTGGAGTGAGTAGCTTGGTCTATGCTATCCGGGGGGGCTATCTTATGAGTTGCCTGAGCTGCCTGTTGTTCTGTGTTTACCATGTGAGGCTCCTTCCCTCTAGCAGACTTCCATCTACCCAAGGCTTGTGTGATATCCTCTGGGATCCCTATGTTTGCAGCTGCTGATGCAGCCCCTTTTCGAAAGGAATGAGTGCCAAATAGTTTTGGGTCTAGGCCCACTTTTTCAAAGCCCTCCTTGCACCACTGGTAAACTATGATATAAGAAACTACTTTCCTAGAAGGTCTACCCCCTGCATTGAGCTCCTGAATCAAGGGGCTTGCCCTCTTATACTCTGGACATTCTGCCAGTAGCCTGCAAAACATATTAACTGGGCACCATAACTTGTGTGTGGCATGTAGGGTGGCCCAAGCTCCCTGGGCTGTCTGGTCATTCTTGGCCCTAGGAATAAGTAAACACACAGCTTCTATCTCTGGCTCACCTATGAACTTGACTTGCTCTGTAGAGATAACCTTCAGGTCTGAGGACCTTAAATGCAGCACTGTACATGAATAACAGACAGGCTGCCTTCATGAGGCTCGCTATTAGGACTCCTGTGTAAGCATACAACTGCATAATTTCTGTGAGTTTTACAGGTGCAATAGGTGCCTTAGTTTGCTGAGGTTTAGGGAGGATCTTCTCTGCTGTCATCTTCAGGTTCTTCACAGCTGTGGACTCTGTTGGGCTAGCTATGTTGAAGATGTTATGCATGTAGAATATAGCAGCTGTGGATAAGTTGAAGATAGAAATGCTGACCCCTTCTTGCAGCAGGTGAAGTAAGTAGAGTCTTACTGTAGGAACTGAAGCTGGCAGATCTGCTATCTTCATCAGGCAACACCAGTCCTGGAAGCGCTTCCAATAGGTGTTGTATGTTTGCAGTGAAGAGGGAGCCACTATCTGGAGAGCTACCTCCAGGCTTCCTTCTTTCAGCTCCCTCAAGGCAGGGTGAGATGCAACCTAAGCTTCTGCTGAATTAAAGTACAACTGATCCTCAGGGCTAGCATGGAGCATAAGGGAATGGCCCTCCTCCCAAAGGCTCCTGTGTTAAGCCTGACATAAGGATCTCAACACTGTAGCCCATGTACAAGGTATCACTCACGAAGGGAGCCCAATGTCTGGGCTGCGGAGTAATCCAGCCAACCAGCTAGCTGACTTCCAGTGCGGATTGATTACGGTACGCTCTGCCTTACGCCTCAAAGTGTGCTGTATCACTTCATACGTGAGCTGGGGAGGAGTAAAGCAGGATTTCACCTCTCGTGGCCAATTCTCCGTAAATGCATTTTAAGCTTAAGCTGAGGGAAAAAGCCATCTAGTGTTGAACCTACTGACCTGGTTATTGTGAGGAGAAGTGAAAGGGGCAGAGTGCCCTAGTGGAAGCGTAGTGACTCACGAGGAACAAAGCTAGTTGCAATCATACTCAAGAGTACAGCGGCATATTGCTAAGAAAGCTTAGGAGAATAACTTGACATTTTGAGTGGCAAGAAACTGCTCACAAATGATGTAGGATGGAAGGCCTTGTCATTACAAACCCGTAGAAATTTACAAAAGTGAAAACTGATACGAAGCAAAGAAGTTATGCCTATTTATAATTTTCTGCCTAAGTGCTCCCCTCTAGGAGGAAGCTACGGATTTTCCTAAGTGTTCGTGAAATCGTCCCTTCCAAAATATTCGTGAGTAAGCCAGATCAGTCTAATCTGACATGTCGCGCCAAATTGACGTCCACATACATGCATCGACATTACTAGAATATTCTATCTTAGACGCGCTAGGCTAAACCCAAACTTCTAGGTAAATCGACCTAGTCGGCACTCCGTGTCAGCCGAACTTACGTGAAGGTTCGAGTTCATTCTAACGGGCCAGATCGCTCGACGCTGTCGGTCAATCCAAAGGTCGCGCTCACCGCGAATTAAGGACAGTCGTCAACCGACCTCAAACTAATTAAACTTCAAAAATCCGTAACTCTCTCAATACTTGACCAAATTCAATGACCTTTATATCAAAATGACCACAACAATGCACTCTATACTACTATACAATCAAGACATACTTTCATGAAACTCAAATATGCACTTTATAAACCTATGACCTTACATCATCCCCCTCCTCAAGATGCGACGTCCTCGACGCATTCTGCATATAACGTCTCAACTTACTCTTACAATGAGTCAAGTTGGCCTCTGGCTCCCAAGTGTTGTCGTCCACATGGTAACCTTTCCACTTGACCAGATACTCTTGGACAAGTCGTTGACCTCGCTTGACTCGTCGATCGCCGACAATCGCCTCCACTTCATACTCCAATACATCATCGATCTCGACCGGTGGTGGCGGTGTAGGTAGTCGTCTTGGATGTCCTTCATTCGGGTCA
The DNA here is from genome assembly GCA_009602735.1 of Mesotaenium endlicherianum. Classification (NCBI taxonomy): domain Eukaryota; kingdom Viridiplantae; phylum Streptophyta; class Zygnematophyceae; order Zygnematales; family Mesotaeniaceae; genus Mesotaenium; species Mesotaenium endlicherianum. Next base: position 83,759 of record WELA01010935.1, read on the forward strand.
ACGTATGGCCGCAGACAACTGGCATGGAACACATCATGGATACGCCAGCTTGAAGGAAGTTCCAACTTGTAGGCCATTGGATTCACCTACTTGAGCACTACAAAGGGACCTGTGAACCGTGCCCGCAGTTTCCTCTTGCCTGTGAAAGGTAGATTCTCCGTTGACAAGAGTACTTTGTCACCCACATGGAATGTCACTTTCCTCCTGTGCTTGTTAGCATGCTTGACCTGCTCTTCTTGTGCCTTCCGAATACACGTCTTTGCCATATCCCAAGTCTTGGCCATCAGCTCCATGAAAGCTTGTGTAGTAGGAACCTGAGTGTTCTTGGCCCTCTTCAACAAGATGCTCCCTGGATGATATACTTCTCGCCCATAAACCATAGCGAATGGTCACTGCTTGGCCGATCCCTGCATGCTGTTGTTGTAGGCAAACTCCAATCTTGGCAACTTCTTGCATGCTGTTGTTGTAGGCAAACTCCAATCCTGGCAACTTGTTGTCCCACTCTGAAGGGTCCTCCCTAGTGAAACTCCTGAGCACCTCTTGCACACATCTGTTGAGCCTCTCACTCTGCCCGTGTGTCTGAGGGTGATAGGAAGTGCTCATACTCAACTTGGTCCCCATCAAAGTAAACAATGACCGCCAGAAGTTGCTAGTAAATCTTGGATCTCGATCTGAAACAATCACCTTCGGCAACCCATGTAGCCTGAAAATATGATCAAAGAATTGCCGTGCCACATCCGCTGCCGTAGTAGTCTCCTTCATGGGAATGAAGTGAGCCATCTTGCTGAGTCTGTCAGACACAACCCGTACTGCATCGTGCCCTTGACCACTGACTGGTAACGATGTGATGAAGTCCATAGCAATCTGCTCCCAAGGATACTCTGGAATAGGCAGGGGCTGCAATGTACCTCCCTTCTTTTCATATGGTGTCTTGTTGCGCTGGCACGCATCGCAACTTCCGATCCACTCCTCGATGTCCTTGTCCATATTTCTCCAATAGTACTCCCGCTTCAGCACGCTTGCCGTCTTCTCGCTTCTAAAATGTCCAGCATATAAGCAGTCATGATGCTCCGCAAGTAGTAAGTCTCGTAGCTCCTTGATGTCAGGTACAACCACTCTGTTGGAATCACCATAATACCATATGCCGTCCTTCTTCTGCATACTCGCGTTGAACTCAGCTGCTCTACCATCAGCAAACTCTGGGTCCTCCTCATAACCTCTTTGAAGCTTCTCCTTGAAGACTATATTCTCCTTGATGACTGAGACAGCAGCAAGGTCACACCTCCTGGATAAAGCGTCTGCAGGGTTGATCTTCCCAGGTAAGTACTCAATCTTGTGGTCAAACCGTTGCAGAAACTCCATCCACCTTGCCTGTCTTGGTGTCAACGTTGGCTGCGTCATAAACTTCTCCAAGCTCTTGTGGTCGGTCTTGATGCACACCTTCCGGCCGTCCATATAACATCGCCAAATCCTCAAAGCGTGGATATTAGCCAACATCTCCCGCTCGTGTGCTACATAGTTTTGCTCAGCAGGACCCAACTTTCAGCTCTCATATGCCACAGGCTGCAATCCTTTGCCCTGGTCCTCGAGAAGGATGGCTCCCACTGCAAATTTTGATGCGTCCGTGATGATGGTGAAAGGAAGCTCTGGACTGGCAATTGCCAACACAGGTGCCTGTGTTAACAGCTCTTCAATCTTCTCGAAGGCTTGCTTCTCCTTATCACCCCATAGCCACTTCTCCTGCTTCTTCAACATGTCCGTGAGCGGTGCACACACCTTGGCAAATCCTTCAATGAAACGTCGATAATAATTTGCCATGCCGAGGAAACTCCTGAGTTGATGAATATCAACAGGCACCGGCCAATCTCTGACTGCTTGCACCTTCTTCTGCTCCACCTTGACTCCTTCAGCTCCCACTATGTGTCCAAGAAACTCAACGTGCTTGAGACAGAAGTTGCACTTGCTCATCTTCCCATATAACTTTTGATCTCTCAAGACCTCCAACACCTTCCTCAGATGCTCCACATGCTCTTCCAAGGTCTTCAAATAGATCAGGATGTCGCCCAAAAATACCACCACAAACTGGTCCAAGTAGGGTCTGAAGATACTATTCATGAGTCCCATGAATGTAGCAGGTGCATTAGTCAACCCAAAAGGCATGACTGTTAACTCGAATAACCCATAACCTTGTTGAGAGCCCGGTAGTTGACACACATCCTCATAGTCCCATCCTTGTTCTTCACAAATAAGACTGGCGCTGCAAATGGAGACTCGCTGGGTCGGATGAATCCCTTGTCCAAAAAATCTGTCAGCTGTTTCTTCAACTCATCCAACTCTGCAAACGATTGACGACAGGCGGGTCTCACTGGTGGCTTGCTCCCTGGTTCCAACTCAATCTTGTGCTCTATAGCTCTCTGTGGAGGTAATCGTGTAGGTAGCTCCTCTGGAAACACGCTCTTGAACTCCTCCAACAGCGCCTTAATTTGGGCAAGCTTCTCAGCAAGCTTCTTCTCTTGAGCAGATGGGCTCTGCTCCTTCTGAGCAAGGGAATCAGACACCACTACTTGCTCCTCCGGCGATGTACATTTGCCCAGGCTGTTAGGATTCACGCTTGCTCCCTCTGATGACCTAGCCAGGGCCACCAAAACAAGGTACATCTCCTTCACCTGATTCGCCCGGCATAGCTTCTTAACTTGCAGGCTCGTCAAAAGACAGTTACTTGTGGTCGTATCTACCTCCACCTGTTTTGCTGTCTCCATTCGACCATCACGCCCTTGGACTTTCACTTGTCTTGTGCTCCAGTGCACTTGAGGGTTGGCTTTTCTTAGCCATGGTCCGCCCAATATCACCTCATGTTGACCTAACTCTGCCTGCTCCATAACTCCAGTACTCTGGTGCCCGGCTACTTCCATGTGAATAGCTTCCGTAGGTGCACCACACTTGAGTCTCTGCCCATTCGCCAGAATTGCCTCCTTAGGCTCATAATGCTTCTGCACAGGGATTCGCCACTCCTTCACAAGCTTCTTGTGCACAAAGTTTGCACTCGCGCCACTGTCGACCATACACTTCGCCTTGTTGCCGTCGACCACTCCTTCCACGATGATAGGCTTGTCAACATCTCGTCTTTCGCTTCTCGGCAGGCTCCTGGGGATAACCTCCTTGTGAGTTCTTGTCTTCAAGCCAGTAGACACCCCAGAACGACTTACTGGCGTCCTCCTTTTTCCTGCTCTTGAGGTTGCTTCGCCTTCACAGAACAGTCTCGAGCCAGATGTCCATGCTTGCCGCAATTATAGCAGGGTCCTCTCGGCTTGTAGTTCTGTTGCCTGCGCCGGTTCTGAACAAGTCCCAACTCCTTAGGTACTGGACCTTGAACACTCGTGCTTGGCGCTTGAGATCCAAAGTGTCGATATCCTCCAAAGTTGTGGCTGCCCCACTGCCTTTGACTATACTCCACACCGTCGACCCTTGCTGCCAATGCCATCATTTCTCCAAGACTCGTAGGGTCCTTGAGCGCCACTTCCTTGGCCACAGTTGGCTTGAGTCCTCTCTTGAACTTGTCCATCATCTTCAACTCGTGCATGAATGGACATTGAAGCACCAGCTCGTTGAAGCGCAATACATACTCTTGAACGCTTGCTCGTTGACAAAGGCGCACCAATAGATCTCGTGCGGTAGCCTCGCTTGCAATAGGTTGAAATTGCCTCTTCAAGCCTTCAAAGAGCTGATCAACATTAGCGGGGATCTCCAGACAGCTGCTCTTCTCGTTCATACCAAGCTCCAGCACTCTTCTGCAGCAAAGTTATGACAAAGGCGACTTGCCTGTCGGGTGTGAGCGCAGAGTACTCCATAAATTTCTTCACTCCAAAAATACATTGATGAACAGGCGGCGATCCACGCTCTCTAGTATAAACTTCAGGCTTAGGTGCACGCACTCGTGATGCGGGTGGAATAATTGGTTGCACCACTGGGTTAACATGAATCGGTGACACAACAGGTGCAGGTGCCAAACTCGTCAAAGCGGCGTTCCCCATAACAACTCGCACCATTCTCTCCACCTGCGCGCGCATATTTTGTTGAAATTGGGTGTGGACTTCTCCTCCAATTGCATTTGCCATTTGGCTTAGCATCGCTTACATCTCTTGTTGCTCTCTGGTCATTGGTGGTGCTGCCTGCTGTCCCGCGCGCTCAACATGCTCGACATGTTCGCCTCCTCCAGCTGCCGGTTGCGACTCCATAATGTAATATGCAAACTAGCCCAGCTCGGATACCAAATGAAAGGGGTAGAGTGCCCTCGTGGAAGCGTAGTGACTCACGTGGAACAAAGCTAGTTGCAATCATACTCAAGAGTGCAGCGGCATATTGCTAAGAAAGCTTAGGAGAATAACTTGACATTTTGAGTGGCAAGAAACTGCTCACAAATGATGTAGAATGAAAGGCCTTGTCATGACAAACCCGTAGAAATTTACAGAAGTGAAAATTGATAAGAAACAAAGAAGTTATGCCTATTTATAATTTTCTGCCTAAGTGCTCCCCTCTAGGAAGAAACTACGGATTTTCCAAAGTGTTCGTCAAATTGTCCCTTCCAAAATATTTGTGAGTAAGCCAGATCAGTCTAATCTAACATGTCGGGCCGAATTGACGTCCGCATACATGCATCGACATTACTAAAATATTCTATCTTAGACGCGCTAGGCTAAACCAAAACTTCTAGGTATATCGACCTAGTCGGCACTGCGCGTCAGCCGAACTTACGTGAAGGTTCGAGTTCATTCTAACGGGCCAGATCGCTCGACGCTGTCGGTCGCGCTCACCGCGAATTAAGGACGTCGTCAATCGACCTCAAAACTAAATTAACTTCAGAAATCCGTAACTCTCTCAATACTTGACCAGATTCGATGAACATTGTATCAAAATGACCACAAAAATGCACTCTATAGTACTAGACAATCAAATTATTCATTCTACAACTCAAAAATGCACTTTATAAACCTATGACCTTACAAGAAGCAAACCTATCTACAGTAAGAGGACCCCACCTGTGTTGGAGTGTCTCTAATAAGGGCTTGGCTAAAGCAAAGTCATCTATGTCTAAGGCGTGTGACTAACTCAAAATCGATTTATCTAGGCAAAATTCTTTGCACTCAATTTGTACGGCAATGTGATGAGCAAGAGTAAGGGAAAAGAGCTCCCTGCAAGTGGCAGCCACCTGTGGACTCCTGGAGCCTCCTATCTTGAGAATCTTGTATAGAGTCCAGTTGTATGTTTTGATCAACATCTAGGAGTCTGTAGCAAGGTGACCAATTATAGATAAAGCTGCTAATATGCCCCTGATCTGTGCTGGGAGGCTGGGGTAAGACTTGTGTGCTGGCTCACAGGGCCTGTAAGCTCCCATTGCCTGGCACCACTCCAGTGTGTGAAGTATGCTGCCCAGCTACCTGTAAAGAAGACTATCTGTAGCAAAAAGTCAGGGGAAAGCATACTTCTTAAGGGGGCTCCATTTAACATGTCTAAGCAGTTTTCCTAGAATGTGATCTCTTCTAGCACTTGAAGCACAAGGGGTACTTTAGATGACCAATCTTGCGTCCCTGCCATGAATTCAAATAGAGCCCTGGAGAACAGTCAAGTCACTGCTCCAAATGTTGCCTTCATTGACTCTCTTTGACCTGCTACAGATGCAATTTTCTTGATCTTGACCCACCTATTAGCCACTACAGCATGCTTGAGCTGACTTAGACTGGTAAAGTGCTTCTCTTTTCTGTATTTATCTATGTGAAGGTACTTGTCTTTAGATTTAATTCTCACTCCTAAGAACTTTAGGACCTGTGTTAACTCTAACACAACTTTTTGGGTGTTTACTATAAAGCCTGCTTCTTTGAAATCTTGTAGAACGAGGGCCTGATGTTCACTGTGTAAGTCCTGGGAGTTGCAGCGCACCAAAAAGTCATCTAAGTATGGTAGGAATCTATAGCTTTGACTCCTTCATTTCTTGACTAATTCTTTGAGGATTCTAGTGAAGACATGTGGGGTTGTGGATAAGCCATGCGGCAAGGAACAAAAGGCATATGTGACGTCTTGTAATTTGAAGGCTCAGTTAGTCTGAAAGTCTTTGTGGATAGGAATGTGATGGTAGCTTGATTTGAGGTTAATTGAAAACATATAATCTCCCTTCTCTAGGATGTCTGGAAGTTTGCTAAGGCCTTCGTATTTGAACTTGGTTGAGGCTAAGGAGGCAATGACTATTCTTAAGTCTTAGATAAGTCTGGGCTTCTTTCCTTCTACTACGCGTAGAGGGCTGATACAGTGGGGTCCCTGAGGCTCTTCCCATACTCTGGCTGCTCCAGTGAGCACTAGCTCTTGAATAGCATCCCTTGTGAATTGCAAATGACTCTGTATTGTATTGTGGTTGTCTTTAGCAAAGGAATCAGGAGCAGCAGTTTCCCATCGTAACTTGTAACCATTGTACCAGTTTCCCATTGTAGCTATGATTGATAAAGCAAATGAACACGTACTCCAGGTCTTCCACCATCCTAGTCTTTCAGTCAAACGTGTAGCTGAGCCCGAGATTTCTTGGATGGAGCTGACCTTAGGATAAATGACTTCCTCCTTCCTGCCTAATAGCACCATGATTTTCTCTGTGCAATCCAAATCTGCATGATAGCATAATAGACAGACCAGTATGTACTCCTTAACTTAGTGCAAATGGCTGATTGTCTAAGCAGACGCATCCAATTGTCTTGGATTCAATCGCCAAATGTCTCAGAATCATGAGTTGGTTGTCCCAAGGTAAGCAATCACCTAATAAGTTCATAACAGTTTGAACTGTATTATTGGCTGAATTTGTCATTCATAATTACATGGGGCAGTTGTTGCTGCTAGCATAGCCACTGAGAGAGATTAACTTGACAGCTAACTCCCTACTCTGACACCACTTAATCTGACACTTAAATTATTGACTATGCATGCCATTCTGAAAGTTCTGACCCTGCTGTGGACCTTGCTGTCTCTGTTGGGGTGCTAAGTTGTGGTTTGGCTGATTGAATGTAGCTTGTACAGGGTGATGTCCGAAGTGAGGACCGGGAGCATTCATGGGATTTCCTAGCTGTGTATACTGAATAGGGTTCTGCTGTGGGACATATCAATGGGCTCTAGTGAGGCTGCTCATGCGGGCACGCAATTGGAGAGGAGGCTTCATGATTGACGAGTCCACAACGCATCCCGCCTTCACACTCTCGGATAGAGATGCGTCATACCACTGTCCCGAATCATTGTAGCGATACAGGTGGAAAGGTACTGCTGGAGAAGGAGGATTCACCCGAGTATGTCACCAAAGATAATCCCGCTGACGTCGGTCAAGATGTCGACAAAGAGAATTTCCTTGCCATGACAAGCTGTGCCGTGTGAAGAGAGTGCAAGTTGCACCAGAAGTTGGTGGCTAAAGGCGAGTGCACAAAACTCGCGTGTGTTAAAAGCAGGCGGGTGTATATTAAAAAGGGTACACCTTGACATCTGGTGCAAGAAATTTCTTGTCAATGAGTTCCACAGCCGCGCACGAAAGTTGGACCTCATCGAGGACTTTATATAATGATTGAGGCAAGTAGGTTACTTTAAGAGGCAGCAAATCATAGAAATAGTGTTTGGCGTTGTTGCGAGTTGACTAGATTGTAAAGTGCCCACAGAGCTACAAGAAAGGCAATTTCTTGATATTTCTGTGCACGTGCCTTGACGAAAGAAGAGGTGGGGTACCAGAGCATAGGGTACAGGACCATGACTTGTATATACCTGTAGAAATAAGTTAAAAATTCTTCTTGTTGCTAGTAACATATGATTTTCCAAAGTGACATAGTGACAATATTTGCTTTAGTGCTGGACAATAACATGAGTACATACGCATACTTCCTAAGATTACATTGCTCTTCATTATTGGTGACTCAAAATCAAACAATCACACATGTGCACTAGAGAGGAATGAAAGTACATTCGATTTACAATTGTTACTTGTGGACTCCACAGGACCTTCAAGAGGCCTGAAGATCCCCAAGAGTAAGGAAGAAAACATGTTGCTACTTTGTAGCAACAAGACATCAACACCTCTAACACAAGCATCAGAAAAGCATATATACAATTATTTGCAATTCTCATAGTAGTAGTGCAACTAACATAACCTAGCTAAAAGACAACATCAAGTAAGATACAAGAAGCTAACAGAGGGGCCTTACAACTCCAAGGTGTCTATGTGGACAACTATTAGAACATCTACTTTGATGTGCTATTGACATGCATTTGTATCACACAGTTGTTATTTACAACAGTGACCTTTCCTCCCCCGTCGAGCCAAACTTGAGCTTCTCAGAACACATAACCAATAATACTTTCCATCCTCGCACCCACAACGCACCTCGCTGAAGGAAAGTTGCTATGTGTAGTCGCTGTCGTCCAAGTCTTTGCCTATGGAGGGCTTGGTGTGACCGCCTACTGACATTCCGCGGCTTTCACCGATTGAGGCTGGCCTTACGTTTTCCAAAACTGCTACAAAATTGTATAAGGCCAAGTTGTGATTGAAAATAGTGATGCATGTGCTAACTCTAGGCATTGGAAGCCCAAACACCATGGAAGGACGAAGACATATCCACCTCACGTAATACTTTTTCCATTTGCTCCTCACTATGTTCACAAGCGTGATAGGATATGTAGGAAAAGGCTCGTCAGGTGAAGACAGCATACGCGTTTTCAATGGAAGCAAGAGTACACAAGCCTACCTCAACTCATGTTATGAATGAAGGCTCGCTCAGCACGCTCATAAATACCGCCAGATGACGTGCCTCTTGTTGGAAGCTGCTTCTTCTATTGCCCCGTTGCCGACATCATCAGCAATAGTCATAGCTGCGACAGGAGCACTTAGAGTAGAAGCAGGATCAGCAAGAGGAGCAGAAGCAGAAGCCGCAGCAGTCTCTGTAATAGCAATCTCAGTCTCATCGTTTATAACCAGGGACGGCATCAGTGAAAGCAGCAATAGCAGGCTACAAATGAGCAGGAGCAAGTGCAGGAGCAGTAGCAGGAGCAACAGCAGCAGGAGGGGACAATGTTTAAGCTCTAGCAATATCATGAGTATACAACAACACGTGAGCGATGGTAGCAGCGAGAGAAGCGACATGAGCAGCAATTGTAGTGCCTCGGGAAGCGATGCAAATAATTCCTTACGCGAGCGCGAGCTTGATGCGAGGAAACTTCTTTGACAGCGCGAGCCACACGACGACGGTCAAGCTCTACCCTCCCAACCTCTTCAGCACCAACTGTGCACGCGCGGAGCGGATGACCCACATTGAACTTGCACCGGCCCTCTGATACATCTACCTCCGTCCAGGTACTTGCCATGCCTATACTGCTTCGAAGCTGCAGTGTCAATGAGTAAGGCCTCCACGAAAGTGGCCCTCACTGTTTATGGCTTCTCACTCATCTCATCCAAGTGCATGCCACTCTTTAAATTCTTGGGCGGCACACTTACGTACACTTTACATAGCACTTAGTGAATTTGAACTTATTCACTAGAGGGAACTCCTTCATGCGATTCTGATTATGGGCCTTGACTTGGACCACAGAACCTAGCCATTTTGTAGTGCGGCAGAAGTAGTGGCTTCCCTCCCTTTCCATGAGCACAGTGTAACCCTTTAACAGAGCGGCTCCACAGGCCCTAGATTAGAAGGCGGCTGGATACCCCACAATCAAGTATGTAATACCCTACAACAGTTTTAGCACATACTTGATCATGCAATGGTCTATACCCAACACGCCACTCAAATGCCACCAGCTTGGCATTGGAAAAATATTTGTATATTATCAAGCCCTCTGCTTTGAGAATTCTAAACAAGTAGATGACCTTGCATTCATTGCGTTCTTAAATGTGAGGATGGGAGCACGTTCAAGTACAGGGCCTCCTTGAGATTTGTGGGCCATGTTTAGAAGATGTGAGAGATGCCTGGAATGAAGGTAGTTAGAGGGAGAGGGAAGAATTCCGAGAGTGAAGGCCAGAGATTGCTGAAATGGTTATTAAGTGGGCACAATGTCATGAAAGATGGGAGCCGATAAACTCGTTTTGCATCCATTTTTAAAATCACATTTTGCTTGGTTGTCCCCATGCATGCTCGTGTTCGAGCTCTTTGTAAAGGTCTTCATATGAGCTCTGCTCCTCGTGGAGCTCAAGACACACCATGGGGCATCCTGCGTGCACTTTCTTGAGGAAGGATGATGATCACATTTGCTGGTGTACGTCATGATCTGTTTCACGACACGTGTGATTATTTCCCTGCTGTAAGTTAACGTGACGTGAAAAAGTGACGCTGTTGGACTGCTATTGAGCATTGAAAATGCACCTTTTGTAGGAATTATCACTTGAGCCACTTACACAAAGCCTTGGCTCTGGGATGTGCATTATAGCACATTGCACGAGAGGGGTATGGAAGGACAAGGTTGGAGGTTTGCCACAGTCCACTGTGCTCCACGTCGACCACATACCATGTTTCAGGGCTAGAGGAGCTCGGATTTGAGAATTGGACAAGGTTCAACACCATATATTATGTCAAAGATCGATAACAAGAGTCGCTCAACCACATCCAACCCCTCTGCACCAACCAACCAAGCGCGAGTAGAATATGAACCTTGTGTTAAAAAGACTTTCATGAATTGCAATATCGGTTTGGGCACACGCCCTACTTCAATGAAAAAAAAGACAACAGAATGCCGTACTTGGCATACACATTCCGCCTAATGATGCACTATTTTTCAGGTCACATTCAATCGTTGGCCAATTTTGTAAGTTGTTTTACTTCACTTCATTTGCACAAACATCACTTCTCAAATGCCACTTGTGTTTGCAACTAGAAGTGACTGCACCTAACACATAATAAATTATATTTCAAAAGTTGAACAATGCCTTTAAAGTTCGCAGTCATCGCCATCTATAAGTTCTCCTTTCATTGTTTCGGCCAAAATGTAGGGCATGTCAGGGATGACTGGCATCTTTTAAACCCAGGTGAAGGACAATGGATTATGGGGGTAGTATAAGAAGAAGAACACTTCCTCGGGAAGTAAAGAAATGAGCTCGGGAGGCAATAGTTAGTTCCCTTATCGATGTATACGGCCACAAATACCAACAGCTAGTGAAGCCGAAGGTAGTGTGAAGAAAAGGAGAAAGTCTGACCCCACCATGAGCAAGGCAGATGTGGGGATGTTAACTGATAGTTTCAAAATTGGCGAGAGACTCATGTTCTTCAAAAAGCCCTAGATGCTGACACTGTTTGCACAACAATGAGGCCATTGTCAAGAATTACATCATGCTCGGCATCACAAAAAAGATGGAAGGAGACGATGAGGCTGCTACAGACGGTGGAGAAATCGCAATGTCGCCTCAGTTGGCAGTAATACTCCAAAACAAGATAGGTATTATAGGCAGCGATGCACATGTGCACCTGGTTCTTTAACATCGCAGACGATGTCAACCACGTGATTGGGGCCCCAAAGAGGGCTCTAAGAACCCCTCTTGCGCCTAGGAAAAACAAGCTGGTAAGTCCGCAATGTGTTGATTCTGCTCTGTTATGTCAAATTTGAATTCCCACTATGGTCAAAAATTCCTCATTTTCTTTCAGTGTATGCAAGCGGATAGCTGTGCAAAGGTATTTAAACTGAAGCGGACCCACTTTATGTACATGGGTGGCCATTGAGTTCAACAGAAACGTTATAGATGTTGAGATAGTGGAGGTCATCAATGGATCATAGTACTAAGAGACGAGAGGGCAACCAAGGTAATGGACGATTGGACCAACGAAAAGATGCGTCTCAATCCATAACTTTCTATGTGGTTCAAGCAGCATCCGATTAAAGTGCAAGTACGCAAGGAGATCACAGACGTGAGTGTTAATCTCTAGCCCTAATGAGGAACCCATCCTTTCTAAGCAATCCTGTGATGTGAAGGCAATTGCGCCTATGACTAGTTTGTCCATCTCAGCGCAGCTTGTTATTGGGAGCTGTGTAATTGTTGCAAACTAGATAGAAAAAAAACAAGGTGTTGATCACCCCCAAGATCAATGTGCTCATGAAGCTTCTTGAGTACATGCTCGAAGAAGACCAAACCGAGTTTTCTGTTGCAAAGAGATTGAAGATGCCCAAGTATTTGATGCACACTACAATACCTTGGAAGAGCTTAATTGAAAACGGTGGCAAGGTTGAGGACATAACATAAAAACGCCAGTCGATGGAATTGCTAATCATTGCTTTCATAACACGTGTGAGTACCATCTACTCTCATAAATGGCAAGTCAAATTGGGTGAAGTTCTAGTGGAAGGTGTGCTTGGTGACAGCTTCATTGATACTCTTGCATTTGTCTTTTGTGCAGGTAGACACAACAAGCGCTTGCGAGAGGAGACGACAACAAAGCTCAGCTGGTATCCAACAAGCCTTTTTAAAATGAGAAGTGAAAACCAACTCACTTATATAAATGGACTTGTAGCTTGGATTGGCCTTGTTGCAATTGAATGCGTTTGCTTGTGTGAATTGGAGGCAAGGGTCACAAGCGTGGGGGTGCCGCACCGACCACTGTGTGAGTGCAAGCCAAGAAGGAGCCCTCGAATAAAAAGGAACAGAACGAAATGCGAGCGAACAACTTTTTGACGCGCAATAGAGACAAAACCCGTTGTGTTGGCCTTGTATATTAATGTTACAATGAGTGGTAGGTATATAGTGGGATACATAGAGGTACTTTGCAAGCAGCTTTGAATGGTGGACAACAAGCAGCTAGGTACGCTCAATTTACATGCATTACGTGAATTAGTACTCAGTATGTTGGAAGTACATTTCCAGTTAATTCAGAAAAATGGTTTCTCAATATTATCTGCGATAAAAATGCTCCTTAAGCATTTTGAATGACAGTCTGCTGTTGTGGCTTGATAGCATTTGTATTTATGGAATGAAGAGTACAAATATTCCTCTCCTCATATAACAGCATCTCCCAGACATCTTTGCCATTTTTGCAATTAGGATGTGGCAGATCTGACTGTCTTTTAGTGCTAAGACAAGAGTGTCCTTGCCTCCTCATTCTTTGTCTTTCCACTTTTCCTGATTTGGCTGCTTCCTTGTAGTATGACATGACTCTGCGTCACAAGGTGGATAAATATCCAAGGACTTTCATTGTGACGAGCTATCCGCAAAATACTTGCGTAATCCATGCACAATAGTTATAAATCAAAATTGTGTTAGATGTACAAGGATCACTGGAGACAACGGCAGAACATTGAGAGCACAATTGGAAGTGGACACAACGCTTAAGGTCGTGTGGGGTTTGTGCGCATGTGCACGCGGATGTATACATGTTAGGCTGTAATCAATAAGGTACCAACGGGGACGGAGTGATAATGACATGATGAGCCGTCAAAATTTAGTTAGCAGCGGTGACGGACATATAAGTAAACTGGCTGTTGTCAAAAGCAAAGTCATCTGGAACTTGGGCAAAATGGACGGAAGAAAATTATTCGAATATTATATTTGGATTTCCAATTGCTCAAATTAGAGCCTGTTGGCGCCCGTCGGCAAATCCGACTCAGTTGTATTTCGCACTTGGATTTTTGTTGAGATTTTCCCTATGTCACCGTGAGGGTGTGGGCCCAAAATCAGCAGCATACAGAGGGGACAAAAGATACTGAGGTCAAACCCAAAGTTCATCCAGCATGCCAAGTTGGTAAAACTTGTTCTTGTTCAGTGGACGCAAATCTAGCAACCATGGGATCAAAACAAGAGGGGTCTAGGTTGCGGCTCAACCCATCTGCATCGTGGTTGCACAACTCCTAAGTATTTTTAATAATAAAATCATACTCCTCAAGGATAAGGGCCCAACGCGCATATCAACCTGTGACTTTCAAGTTAGTCATCAACCACTGCACAGGTCGGCGGTCACTGATGAGAGTAAAATGAGCCCCATACAAATAAGGGCGGTGATGGACCACGCCCAAGACGACAGCCACACACTCACCCTCATAGAAACTATACTACTCTCAGCGGGATTGTTGCTACGACAAGCATATGCAACAACGTACTCATTACCCTCATCATCCGACTGGGCAAGGCCAACTCCTAATTTCAAATAACTCTAGTCGATGTGGAGAGTGCCAAACTTATTGTAGTTAGGACAACAAAGGGTAGGAGCAGTAGATAGAAGTTTCCTTAAGTTTTTCAAACGCTTGCCAACATACATCAGAGCATTCCAACTGGACATCCTTCTTAGAGTTCATTAATGGGATTGGCAATTTCACTAAAGTTAGGACGAATACGACAGTGCTAACCACTAATACCCATGAAAGCCCGCAACTAGACATGTCGGTCAGGTTTGGGCGAAGCAAGAAGAGGCCCCCGTGCCATGTCCAACACTAAAACAACAAGGGAGGTCGACACATCCCACCTCAGTCAGTGTCCCCCTCGGCTCCCCTCCCGCCAGCAACCACGGCCAGCGACCACAGCACGTCAGTCCTCGTCAGACGTCCCTGCACAAACACACAGAAAGGCAAATGACAATTTTGATGCCACGCCGAGCATATATCACGAGTCGGCCCGGCGTCATCGAACGATGCATCAATGTTGATGAATGGTCTCAAAGGATCCCAAACATGATGAAACGACGTCGTGTCCAACTATGGAACCTAACGCGCACGCGCAAAGCCCTTAATAATTTTTCTGTCAAAGAGCTTACGTGAGGGGCCCCTTAATGACCACAAACACATACTACATACTCGTTTTTGTCCTTGTTCTTGTTGTTCTTCTTGTTCTTGTTCTCGATCGTGGTCAAAATTTTGTGAGGGGTCGTGAACGCCCCCAAACGACACTGACAAATTGAAAGCGAGCGTCACCGTGACCACATCAACGATCACAAAAAATGAAAGCGTTAACGACAAAGTTGAAACAAATTAAATATCACAAAAAAAAAGAGGTGCTGCCAAGCAAAACGGGCCTCGCGCCATGGCCGCCAATAAAAAAGACGAGGCTGGGTAGGCACTGGTAGGCACAACTCACCTTGGCCGGTCTTGCCCCCCTCTCCCCTCCCATCATCGGCAATCGCCACAGCACAAACACAAAACCAAAAAGATGTCGGTTGAATGACGATTTTGACGATATCCGATGCACACATACAAGGCATCGGCGCGGCGCAGGCAAATCGTCCTCCACTTCAAACGTTCTCAAACCATCAAAGGGCCTAACGCGCGTCCAACCTCAAAACCAGACGCGCACGTTCGAGGCCCTCCCTGCTCCCAAACGGGTTTCGTGAGGGGCGCCGTACTGACGAACACAAAACAATCCTTGTTCTCCTTGTTGTCTTTGGGACCCTTCTAGATCAGATTGAAATGTGTGTGATGGAGGCGACAATTTTCCTCACGAATGCGCCCAAACGATGACGACAAAACAAAACGTGCACGACAAAAAATTGAAACGTCGATGACATCGACGGCGCCTGTCACCTTTCAAACAAATCAACAATCACGAAGACAAGGTGGGGCCAAGCAAGAAGGGGCCCCCGCGCCAAGTCCAACAATTGAAAAGACGAGGGAGGGTCGACACAAATCACCTCGGCCGGTCCGCCCCCCCGCTCCCCTCCAGCTTGCGGCCATGGCTCGTCAGTCGTCGTCGTTAGGCGTTCGTGTAAATACAAAAGAAAAGCAGATGACAATTTTGATGCCGCAACGAGCATTGATCACGCGCCGGCATGACTTGAATTGTAGATGAACCAGGCAAGTGCAGAGCACGTGCGTGTGTAGACTTGAACTTGGACTTGCACTTGGACTTTTACCCTAGTTCTAGACCTGCTTTTAGCCTAGCCTAACCTAATGCATTTCTGCTGTATTGTTTTTAAGATAGTTGACATATATTACCTAAAATTCTAGTAATGGGTAATTCTACTCTTAGTTTGTAGCTGAGAGGAACTTTGTGTTGCACTACTTCATACTATTAATGCAACTACCTAAGCTAAGCTTCTTGCTGTCCCATCTAGCTACTGCTCTTGCTCAACTATAAATGTATGTAAGGGCGAGGGTGGGTGGGATCTTACAACACTATACAAATGCATTGCAATAGCTTCTATCATCCTACCAACCTGCTATATAGTTGAGGAATGATTAGCATTTATCTAACTACGCATTCTACTCCTGCAGACTTGTAGAAATGGAGTTCTCGAAGCAACAAAATCTTGTAGTTTTGACCTCCGATGTTTGACGTCTGAATTAGTTTACATGTGAAAGAGTATACATTTTTTGCACTTTCAAACTTTAACTTTATTTCAATTAAATTACCAATTTGAAGATGCATGAATCTTCTCCTCATCGTGGTCACTGTTCATCGTACCATATAGTAATATAGTGATGCAGATTTAATTTGTAGATGTATCATACAAGTGCAAATTTAGCTCACATGTAGAATAGTGTGGGGTAGGCTAGGATAGAGTAGAGAAGAGAAAAAAGATGCTAGTGCAGGAGTAGGGAAGAGAAACCGGCCATAGGAGAATGGAAGAAGAATCTAGATTGCAAGAGACCTACTAGTGAAGGACAACAACAGGAGGCAGGCAAGCTCTGCTAGAACAAAATATGGTGAGTTGAAACATAGGGAGGCGAGTTCAGATCATACGGTCACCCCTTACTCTTCTTCCTCATAAAAGCAAGCAGTAGCTGTTTTTGTGAGATGCTAACAGTAGTTGGAGCATCAGGGGGAGCTATAGCATCAGGGGGAGCTATATCCTCAGCAGCCTAGTTATAGGATACGTATTTGGAAAATACGTAAAACGTATACGTATTGCAAAACTACGTGTGAAAAATGGAAATACGTGAGTGTTACGTTTTCCCAAGATTCTCGAAACAATTGGCAGAGCTTTTAACTTTCAAATTGCTTCGAAACCTCGAGCGCGATCAATTGCGAATGGTAGAGGACACAATTTGCTATGATATGAAGGAGGTGAAAGTAGAAAATTCATTGTCACATTCTCAAACCGCCAAATAATCCTTTTTACCTCGTCGGGACGCGTATTTTGAGTATTTTGAAAATACGTCAAAATACGTGGTGTAATACGTCGCTCACGGTCCAATACGCGCATTATACGCTCAGTATAAGCTAACACATTCTTTGACAATTAGCTGACTGCCTATGGATGGCAATTTGGGAGGATAGGAGATGGTTGTGCATTGGTTAGCCAAGGTCCTATCGATGTGGTTAACTCCCGGGTAGGCGAGCCATCGCACTTGTCGTTGAACAGTAAACTTATTCCATGTACATAGTTAGAGCATGCTTTTGGGTTCTGCATTTGGAAACGAGGCCAACTTTTTTATCAGTGGGGGAAATCCATGACCCCGCTGAGCAACCCAACCAGTAGGAGCCACCTGACAGCTCGCGCACGATGTCGCTCAGCCGAGACTTAAACCCTGGCTGTGCACAAAACCACGGCGCACGCACAATTTGCGATGCCAAGGCTGCGTAGAGCCAGCACGCCCGTGAGCGAGCCTCTCGAGCATTGCACGGGGCATGCGCAGTCGAGTGCGCCGACGGAGCAACAATCTGGCTAGTCCGCCTCCGGGGCAATCCTAGAGCGCCACTTAATAACCCTACAGAAGCCTTACTAGCCCCTGCAGCTGTACCACCACCAGTGCGTGTCCCCACAGTGGCGCTGGCTTTCGCCAGAGCGTCTGCGCTGCCACCAGAGTTTGCGCCAGCAGCTCAGTTTGCGATGGCGCTAGTCGCACCAGGGACGGCAGCCGCCATATCCGATGCCATGGTCTGCTGCGCACGGACCCGACCATTGAGTAGTGGCTCAAAACGCCACGTTGCATCCTGCAAACGCACACTCGTGGCAGTCGCCGGACGTTTAGCGGTTGCGCACAAGCGCAACAGGCTCGACTAGGGAACGTCGCACAAAAGCCCCGCGTCTGCCCCGCTCCTTCCAAGTACCAGAGACACCCACGGAGTTTTCCGCACCCGCTCCGCAAGCACTCGCCGCACTACTGATGATGGTGCAGCTTAGTGCGGAGGTCCTCTCACTCGCACTATACCGCATGCCAAAGATTTCCTTTGTTAAGTTTGGCATGACCATGGAGGCAACACGAAAGGCCGCCTAGCTGATGTTGCGATTGCGCGCATCTAGCACATGTGCAAGCGCTGACAGGTCGGCACCTCGCGCCGCCGGCAGTGCTTCTTGCACCCGCTGGACCTCTGCACGAGCGTTGGTTGAGCAGCAGCCTGAATGGGACATTCTTTGATAACGCCCAGGGGATCGTGCTCGTCAACAAACAGGCCGCCTAGCGCATCAGTTTTGACACCTGCGCTCAGCTCGTCCTGATTAGCCTTAGCTATTTCAGGCAGCTGGGCCTCTCTTTGGTTGACCTGGAGGAATCGCCCACGCGGATCAACACGGCGGCTAGTACCTTTGAGTTTATTAGGGGATGCACGCGGCGGGCTCTTGTCTTCACCTTCCGCCCAAGGACCGCGGATAAGACAACAATCCACCGCTATGCGCTCGTGACGGGCTCTGTCACCTAAAACGTTTTGTTGAGGCAGGATGTGCTCTTTCCCATTGGAGCTGTGGTGGACAAGTGGACCGAGCGAGTGCACCATCGGCCCAACTGGCGCTTGGGAGGCACGCGCACGGCCTCATTGCCACTTGACATCCTACACTGGCGACCCACATAAGCGGCGCTCTACGGCTTCATGGCACTGAGTAACAATAGCAACCGGTTCGGCGTCACCTAGACGAGCAAGGGCGATTCGGTGGATGATGACGTACTTGTTGGGGCGGACTTGCTCTAGCCTCTGAACGAGTAGCCTCAGCTCCCAAGCGCAGAGCTCCACCTCTCTCCATAGGAGCAGGCGGAGCTGGTGATAGCGCAGATCCGAGAGTCAGTGCGCGTTTACACAGCGCAGCACGCCGTGATGCGCCAGATGACAACAGCGGCGACCGCCGCCTGCGATGCCGCTACAGCAACAGTAGCCACGGCCGCTAAAGTGCACGAGCTCCTTGCAGACGTTGCAGGCATGGCTTGCCTGTATGTCCTTGAGCCGCCTCTACGCAAGAGGACTCGCTTGCTCGCCGCAAGGTTTGACATTTGCCAGCAATAGGAGGTGCCAGTGAGAGTGGCCATGCAATTTCAGCCACCTTCGCCAATGATGCACACGGACAATACCAACTGCTGCACGACCGCTTCGGAGGAGGAGGCCATGTGCCAAGCCGCCCACAACCCCCAAAAAGACAAGGAGCGGTACAAGAGGGCGCTGGAGGAGTCCTACAAGGAGCTAATCCAAGCAACTTTGCAAGTAATGCCCGTCACGCCCGTCGCTCGCGTTTGTCGCATGCCCACAAGTCCCCCAGGCTTCAACATCCTGATAGGGCCCCCAGGCTTTGACAAGCCTGCTGGTCCCGCGGGGCTTGGCCGTTTTGCATCCGTCGGCCCGCCAGGGTTCACCCGACCTGCGTCCGTCAAGTCCGGCAAAATCTACCACTGAACAGCAGGTCCACGTTGCCAGCCCAAGCATGACTGTTCCACCGACGCCAGCTATTCCGACCTCACGCATTTGCTGCACGGCAAAGGTGCCAAAGATGATCGGGCCGGCTCTGCTAAATTCCCTGCTGCTAATTCCGACACATCCGACACTAGCGCCAGAGCAGCCCGCGCGGTGGCCAACGGACCCGACATTGCATTAAATGCCATGCCCGTCGTGCGCTTGGTCATCCGTCCAAGGCCTAGAGGTGGTCTTTGCGGCAAACTGCGAATTGTCACTCCGCCACAACTCCGAAGCAGTACTTACAGCAAACGCAGCCTCACGCCCCCGCCTAACGTGGGCCATCAGTCACGCCGCCCAACCGCGACACTCGTCACCGAGCCGTCCCACCACCAAACCACAAGGTGTGCGACCGTGAGGACGGTCCCCAATCCACTACCTACGCCTCCCACGCACTATATGCTTGGCGTCCGGCAGTCCCACGGCAACGGCAACGGCAATGGCAACGGGCCTAGCGGCTCACCTCCCTTGAAGGTGGCTTGCACCAATCCCCGTCCTCTCGACTCTGCGTCCGAAAAATGTTCAACCGCCATCAATGAGCTGGCTCGCCGTCATCAACGCACCCGCTTACAGCGGTCGCTCCACCCTTAGCTTCGTGCGCAAGTCTAGCTCGCGCCCAGCCAGCCGGTGCGGGCACGTGAGTTGCGTATCGCACCAAGCCTGCTCGCAGCGCCAACTCGGTGGACTTGCCTTTTCACTGGCGCCAGCAGGCCTACTTTGACAACCTCAGGCTTGCACTACGCCAGTGCCCCCGCACATCCTGCAGGACGCTTAGGACAGGTGGCAACATTATTAGGCCCACGCGCGAGCCGCACAGCCTTAAACGATGACTGGGTCCATCCCCTATCTCACGCGTGACTACGCAAAGCACGCAATTGCGGCTCTGCGCAAGGCTTCGCACCAATACAGCAAGCCTCGCACATGTCCGCCCACCGGAGAGCCCGAGGACCCCGTCGTGGGTTGCTGTTTGCTTCCTACGCCAACCTAGACAGACCAGCTAGCCCGGTGACCCAACGGTATCGTCCTGGTGCAGCTCTTTGCAGGCATCGCCACTGGCTTGCTGGCCACCTGTAGACCAGCATCCTTCTACGGCGCTACGCCTATGTTAACCCAGACGTTAAGGCTCAGCAGGTCGCTTGGAGTCAAATGGTGCTCTGCCACGAGCGCTTTCCCGACCTCTTCCCTGCACGAGCATTTCTCACGTGCAAACAGATTGGCCCATGGACATTTGGGACATCATCGACGAGCATGTGACGCAATTAAGACCCGTCAATCTCATCATCGCAGGCTGGGAGTGCTAGGGGTTTTCTAACCCAAGTCGCAGCGGCGCCTTTGACGATCCTCACACCGCACTCTTCTCGCACCTCCTTTACATCCTCAACCTGGATGAGACGCACCAGCTACCCTACTCTCTCACGTGGGTACTCAAGAACGTGGCTGTGCGCGATGACGAGCGGGCCGCGATTCTCGCCGACTTCAACCTATGCAGCAGCTACATTGGGCGCGAGGCCGTTATTAACGCAGCGCAGATCGGTTCCTTTGCCCACCGCGTGTGGGCGTACGTCACCATCCTCGCCATGCCAGGCACCCTTGAGTACCTAGCAGCTGCGCATCCTCGCCATGGCTGCAACATTGGCTCTATCCTCAATGCTTAGAGCTGGCCAAGCGAGTGACAGCAGTGCCCCATCCCTCGCAGGCCCAGTGCAAAGGTGCTCCGCGACGTCACCCGCGCCCTCCCCATGTTTGTCAGCCGCTATGAAAGCGCAGCCTAAGTCGGCGCGGCCCGCGGCATGGTCATGAATCTCTCCACCGGCATGTACGACCATCCGCGCGCCGTGGACATGGAGCGCGCGATGGGGTTCCCGCCGCGTCTGATCGAGGTGGACGACCTCACGGAGGTCAAGCGCATCCAACTGCTGGTGCAGGCTATTGACGCTAACGTCTTGACCTGGCTCCTCTAGCAGATCAAGGCTTCAACGCCCCTCTACGCCAGAGCATGCCATCTTGAGCTTTCTTGCCGACTTGACAAGCCCGAGGATAGCTCCTCCGACGACGATGATGCGGTCCTCCACCCGGCACCCGCTGGCTGTCCCAGCGGAAGGGGCAAGCGCTGCTTTGGCTGCCGCCGCAGGCGCCACCCGCACCTCGCTCCAACTCTGGTTCGCTATGAGGGGGCAGCAGGAGGTGGGAAGCGACATAGCGGCCAAGGGAGCTCCATAAGTCCCCCTTTCATTTTTCCAGGGTTACGCCGTTCGCCAAACTTGCCGACCTTAGCACGCTAAACTAAGCGAGCTGAGTCGCACGCACGAACTAAGCGAACAAATACTTATTCACTTGTGTCGGCCGCCCAGGATTGCCTCGCGCGTGCACGTCAGGCTTCACACGAACAGTTTAACTCGTGAATTCAAATGTATCCTCGATCAACGCGATTGGAATTGAAAGAAGGACCGGCGGGAACACCAAAAAATAGTAAAACTTTTTGACGAATGTTTGGGAGGCCATGAATGTCGCGTCCACTCTTTCACATCCATCTGCTTGGATCTGTACATGCTCTGTCAATCCAAAGGCACAAACGCAGAGGTAAAACATAAGGCCTACTTGACAGCCTTGCCTCCATCTTCCACTTGATTCTGCAGCATTCTTGCTCATTGTAAGTTACTTCTCCTCTTGTACCTCGCCTTGCTTCCTTGTTTGTACTTGTCACTTGTACTTTGTATTGAAGTCATTCTACTTATTATTTTGTATCTATATGACATTAGTGAAAGCTGTAGCGTACCTCACATGTTCTCTTATTTCCTATTGGCTTCTTTAGTGCCTTCCGCGCATCCTCTGTGCTTACTTTCTTTTATCTTACTTGCTCGATGTGTTCTAAAATAGGTTGACATAAGGAGCCAGACGGATTGACACTTTCCCAGTGGGCAGATTATATGAGTTAAATATGCTCTTCCCTACCTTTCTCCCTTTTTTTTGCTATTTGTGTACGTTCTCTATTTTTTTGATTGTGTTTAGATACAATCATGTGCTCATGCCTATGTTGTGCTCAATTTATGTGTGTTTTTCTTGACTTTTTCTTCCTTCAGTACAGGCATTGAAGTGTACGTTTTGCCCGCTTTCGCTGGAGGACATATTAATGCTACCACAACGTGTTATGATCTGCAGGTATGCTCTTATTGCAGCAAGAAAGCCTGCACATTGCAATCTCTTGGTATGTTGCGCTATGAAAAAAGGGAAAGGGGGAAGAGGGAAGAGGGAAGAGGGAAGGGGAGGGCAGGTGGGCATAGGCTGGCATGTGAATTTGTAGTTCGAACGTTTAATTTTGGTTTTACTATAATTCTAGAGCTTTCTGTGTCAGCTCATTTACAACATGGTTGTGGATTTTCTATCTTATTTTGGTTATACTGCAGATGCCGTGTGCATCTCTTTCGACTTGCTTTTGAATCAAACAATTTGTACGTATTTGGGTTTTGTATGAAATTTGTTTTTGATTTGAGGCACGTGAAATTAAATACAAGCAAAGCAACATTCCTTGCGGCTTTTGACGCGTGATTGTCCTCTCACACGTGCATCGAGGCCGTTATCCCTCCCTCCTCCTTTCGTGCTCTATTTGTTGGTGGGGGGGTATCTCTTTGTTGGTCATGGCCATCTGCTCGTTCTCGCTTTCTGGCCACAATTGACCTGCCTGTTCACTTTTTATTGCTATTGCAGACCTATTGTGTGTTTTCTTCGGTGTTTGAGGCAATTTTGCGCCTCTGCCCGCTACGTGTGTGTGGTATGTCTGTGTCATGTCAACCCACTTGGTGCGTTATCTTCACTGTTTGTCCACTTGCTTTGCTCTTGTGGAAAGCAGGCCAACACAAGGAGTGCTTTTGGCAGCCGTAGACATTCCGACGCGCGACTGTCCTCACTCCAACACGTACATCAGGATTACTTTGCACCTTCTTCTCTCACTAGCCCGGGAGTCTATTTTGTCGTGATGGCTTGGTGCACTTGTCTTCTTTGTTTGTCATCTATCCTTACTCCTCCCTCCTTTCGCCCCTTGCATCCTTTGGTCGGGTTTGTCTGGCTGCTGCTATGCTGCAACTTCCCGCCCCCCTATATGCTGTTTTTTAATCTCCGTCGAGGCGGGCTTGCTGCAGCAATGCTGCAACTGCCCGCCCCCATGTGCTGTCTTTTTGTTTGCTTGCTAGTTTTTTGCTCGCTTGCTGGTTTTTAGCTTTCATCGGGGTGGCTGGCTGCTACTGTGCTTTTTTGGGGCGGGTTTGCTGCTACAGTGCTGCAGCTGCCCACCCCCCTGTGTGCTGTTTTTTTTGTTTTGATCGGGGTTGCGAGCCCCTTGCTTGCCCCTTTGTTGCTTCAGTCAAGGCTGGCTGGCTGTTGTGATGCTGCAGCCGCCTGCCCCTTGCTTTGATGAATTCCTTCGTTGGATCGGCCAGCAACTCCTTGCTTGCCCCTTTAGTTTACTAATTTTTCCTTTTCATGAGATTTTCTTGAAGCAGGTGAAGACATAGGGAGCGTCCGTTGCCCTCGTGCCTATCAACGAGCAAGTGACCTCCAACACGTGCATCAGGTCCCAGCCCCTCCCTCCACCCTCCTCCCTCCTCTCTCTTTTCCCGCTATCTCTCTTTGAAAGGAGAGAGAGGTGCGAAGAGTGCGCCCATACACACTCACGCACCCTCACCCGCGACTGGAAGCGTGCACGAGGACCTTTTCTAGTTGCATACACAAGGTGGAGTGGCCTAGTGGTATGCCATCCTTGCAAGATTTATAGGGCTACATGGGAGAGGGGTGGAAAAGAAGTCACTTGATTAAGAAAGCTCGTGTACAAGATAAGAAGGTTAGACTAGACTAACTAGACTAGACAAGACTCCCTCTTTTATGCTTCAACTCTAAGTGTCCTCTCTAGCAAAGTACCTCCAGAACCTTCTACTATGGCTCCTTCCATGTAGGTGACCCTTGCCTAGTTGGACAAGCTAGCACACTCACACGCACACAATCACACTCTAGAATATTCTACTACACAGTTCACTAACTCCTCCGGAGTTTCTAGAAATTCCACAACTACTTTGGCACTCTACGTAATCTTCCACACCATTGGCTTGTCTTCAGCTCAGCTCTCAACCTTAAGTACTCCATAGTAGTCTCCTCCATAAGATGAGAAAAATATGAACTTGAAAGGCTCCATCTCCTCTTATAAAATCTGCGTCACTTGTTCTTCCTCCAAGCCTTCTCCACGGCGCCTCTCCTCACTTGAGGCTTCTTCAATCTCCATACAAAGTGCCAAGCTCCATCTTGGCTGGCCAATAATATCCAGTGGCTACAATGAAGTGATGCAAGGCAACCCAAATCTGGCCACATACTTGGCCAACTTGGTGCAACACCCCGGTGCACCCTCTCTTGAGCTTCTCACGAGCTCCTCTTGAGCTTGCGAGTGCTATGCCCGCCAAAGCTCCTAGACTTGCAAGTACATATGCTTGCTATGTCCCCGGTTGCCTACCCTTCAAATCAGCTCCATCTTCATTGAAGATTTGAAATAAAGATGGGCACACACTCCTTTCTAGCCACTATCACCTCTATGCTAAGCCCCCCTCAAAGACAGTGCTTAACACCAAAGAGCTTGCATCTTCAAGGAGAAATTAAGCCGTATGAACTCCAGATTTTATTCATGCTCATATGTCTCCATAATTAAGCAAAGATTGCTCTAACCTACTTATACCATGCTTGGGCAACCTCCTTATACTATAAAGAAGACGTACAAAAATCTGGTTGCATCCAAGTTTACACTTCTTGGAGCACCTCCCACTTCCCATCTCCTCCCTCCTTCAAGAGAGTGAGATACTAGCTTGCATCAATGTCTTAATGGTTGCCCTTAGCAACTTATAAGTCATCTTTGCTTCTCCTCTATACTCTCTCTACACTCCTACAAGCATCACCAACCAAAGCTCCTCCACCAAATGAAGCAACTAGGTAGCTCCGATACCATGTGAAAGAGGAGAGGAGTGCGGGGAGTGTGCCCATACACACTCACGCACCCTCACCCGCGAGTGGAAGCGTGCACGGCGACCTTTCCTAGTTGCATACACAAGGTGGAGTGGCCTGGTGGTATGCCACCCTTGCAAGAGTCAAAGGGCTACATGAGAGAGGAGTAGAAATGAAGTCACTTGATTAAGAAAAGTTGTGTACAAGATAAGAAGGTTAGACTAGAGAACTATACTAAGTAGACTAGAGAAGACTCCCTCTTTTATGCTTCAGCTCTAAGTGTCCTCTCTAGCAAAGTACCTCAAGAACCTTCTACTATGTCTCCTTCCATGTAGGTGACCTTGCCTAGTTTGACAACCTAGCACACTTACACGCACACAATCACACTCTAGAATATTCTACAACACAATCCACTAACTCCTCAAGGAGTTTCTAGAAATTCCACGATCACTTTGGGACTTTACGTAATCGTACGTAGTTTCTAGAATCCTCATGATCCAATGTTCTACTTCCTGGATTCCAACCGAAATTTTCGTACTGGACCTGTCCTTGTCACTAAATTGAATCTCTGACGATAAAAACTCACTAAAAACTGCCAAAACTCACAACTTTCTCAATACTTGTCCAAATGACTTGAAATAAAAGTAAAAGTTCTTCTATGATCACACTCTATGCATATAAAAGACTAGAAAGATACAAACCACACTTCTATAACCTTACACTCTTGCTGGGGGCAATCTCCTGTAGTGATGGCCTACTGTCTCTTTGATGCTTTAGTCGGGGCCGGCTGGCTGCTGCAGTCGTGCAGCTGCCTGCCCCTTATTTGCCCCTCTGTTGCTTTAGTCGGGGCTGGCTGGCTACTGCAATGCTGCAGCCGCTCGCCCCTTGCGTACATTCATTAGGGCGAGCGGGCTCTGGTTTCTGTGTTTGCTTTTGTTTGTTCTTTTGTTTGCTTCTATTTGTTTATGTGTTTCTTGTTTGTTTGTCCGTCCCTGTGTTGCTCTTTTTGTGCTTGCTCTAGTCGGGGCGGGCTGGATGCTGCAGTGCTGCAGTTGCGCGCCCCTTGCTTGTTTGTTTATATAATTAGGTTGTTACGCTAAACTGCAGCCGCCTTTTGCTTGCATTTTGGTCGGGGCTGTCTGGCTGCTGCTGTGCTGTAGCTGCCCATTGCTTGCTCTTTACTCGGACCAAGTGGCTGCTGCAGTTCTGCAGGTGGGTGCGTGCCGTTCTTTTGTTCCAGTGTTAGTCGCGCAAACTGGCTGCTGCAATTTTGCATTCGCCCCTTGCTTGCAGTTTTTTTAATGTTGTATTTTGCTATACTCTGGCGGGCTGGCTGCTGCAAAGCTACAGCTGCTCGCCCCCTGCGTGTTTCTTTGTTTCTTTAGTCAGAGCGGGCTCGTCAAAGTTGTCTGGCTTAACTGCAGCCGCCCCTTGCTTGCATCTTGGTTGGAGCTGTCTGGCTGCTGCTGTGCTGCATCCGCCCCTTGTTTGCTCTTTACTCAAGACCGGCTGGCTGGTGCAGTTCTGCTTCTGGCTGCTTAATGTTTTTTTGTTGCTATATTATTCGGGCGGGCTGGCTGCTGCATTGCTGGAGCTGCCCGCCCCTTGCTTACAGTTTTTTGTGGATGTTATTTGCTGTACTCGGGCGGGCTGGCTGCTGTGGAGTTGCAGCTACCCGCCCCCTTGTTGTGTTTTTGCTTGCTTAGGGCAAGATGGTTGCTGCATTGCTGCAGCTGCCCGCCCCCGTATTGCATCTTTTTTGCTTGCCCGAGGCGGGCCTAACTGGTGCAGTTATGCAGTTACCTGCCCTTGTGTTGCTAATTTTTTTGCTTGCCCTGCTGCTGCTCCTATTGTTGCCTCTCTGTTGCTCTCTGGGCTTGCCCCTACTGCTGCTCCTATGCTTGCCTTTACTACTACTCTGTTGTTGCTCTCTTTACCGAGCCTTTTTTTGTACTGCTTTTTTCATTTCCCTTGTTATTGTAGGTTCTACGTGCACCTTGTCTCAACTACCAAATTCGTGTGGAGCAACGCTTGCTGGAATGAGAGGGGCCACTGGAGCTTTAACAGCTCGTCTGCCCCCTAGAGCAATTGTTGGAAGATCTGGTCAGAGTGGGCCCATGTATCCATCGTTGCCGAAGCCAAGACCAAGAAATCACATCCGAAGATTAAGTGCAACTACTGCTTCAACGAGTTTGTTGCTGGAGTCACCAGGATTTGTGGTCATCTCACGGGAGGACTCAAGAAAGTTAGTCAGTGTGAGGAGGTTCCTGAAGAGGTTCTAGGTATTATAATTCCTCGTTTTAATGGTTAGTCTAGTGGTGTCTTTGGAAAGCGACGTAGTAAGAGTGCCATGCAAGCTGCACAAAAACACATGTTTGAATGGGATTCTGGTGCTAGTGGCTCCCCCTCCTCAGGCAGGGAGACTGGACAGACCTCTATAAGTGACATGTTCCAAAAGATGAATGCTGATGCTGTCCCTGAGATTGTCGCTTGCTGCTTCTATGGTACTGGTTCATCATTCAATGTTGCTCGCAGTGAGTTCTTTAGGGCTATGTTGGTTGCTGTCAATAAGTACACCCACAAAACGGGAGTAGCGTATGTCCCAATGAAGGATGAGGCTCTCGGAAGTACCCAACTAGACAAAGAGGTGTCGAAGATAGTGGCTTGGGAGAAGAATATAAAGAGGGGACTATCAATGACGAGTTGTAGCATTATTGCAGATGGGTGGACCGATCCATGCGGGCATCCTCTTCTTAATGTGCTTATGGTTGTGGGCGGCACTGAGATGTTCATGGATGCTGTCAACACTGAAGGTGAAAGGAAGACGGGTGACTACATCGGTAGCCACGTGCTTGCGGCCTTGGAGAAGATAGGGGCCGACCATGTCGTAGAGCTTTGCACAGACTCTGCAGCTAACATTGTAGCTGGCTGTAATATGGTTCGTGAGAAGCACCCACACATATATTGGACGCCTTGTGCTGCTCACATGTTGGACCTGCTGTTGAAAGACCTAAGAAAGGTAAAAGAGCTAGAGGGCATAATCAATAGCTTCAAGCACTTGGTCCGATTTGTTGCAAACCACCACATACCTCCCGCTCTTTACCGTGAGCATGGGGCAAGGCTAAAAATAAACTAGAGTTGTTGAAGCTTGGACCCACGAGGTTTGCTAGTAACTTCCTTTGCTTGCAAAGACTCATCGTCGTGAGGGATACCTTACAAGCTATGAATTCTGACAGTAGGTGGTTGAGTGGGCTGCAAAGAACGCTTGTGTAGGTGAGGCTATAGAGATTAGACTCCTAGCTCGCGACGATGAACTTTGGGAGCGAGTGAAGGTATGGGTAGCCGTGTGTGAGCCAATCGTAGTTCTCCTTCGATTAGTCGACTCTCCACAAACTTCTCTTGGGAAGGTCTATGCTCGCATGTGTGCCATTAAAGTCCGTATACATGAGGTTGAAGAACTCAAATCAACACAAGGAGCCCAAGTTGAGAAGGAGGTGAAGGCTCGCTGGGACGAGCTTCACAGCCCCCTACATTTTGCGGGTAAAAGTCTATTTTGTGGTTGCACACTTTTCTTGCTTGGCAACTGCTACATGCTTGTTATTTTGTGCTGGTCAATGTTATTGTTATTGTGCTTATATTTGTTATCGCTCTCGTTTTTGTGAAGTACATCGTGTTGTCATATACTGTACTTGCTTCTTGACTTTGTTTGGCTACAGACCCCGAGTTCCAAGACCATGAGTCTTGGGCAGTTGAGAAATGTCTACTAACCGATTATGCCGACGTGCGGAATAACCTTGTTGGAGGAGGTGTGGGTGACCGAGCGTTGGTGGATCAAGAGTTGGCGCTCTACGAGCAGAGTGGTGACATTTTTGGCGATGATGTTTGCAAGGCTAGTAAGACCATGATGCCTGCTCACAAGTGGTGGGAAACATACGGTAGTCATTGCCCTAATCTTCAGAATCTTGCTATGAGAATATTGTCGCAACATGGTTCAGCAACTGCATGTGAGAGAAATTGGTCTGAGTACGGGTTTGTTCATAGTCCACTTCGCAATAGGCTGCTCCCTACTAGAGCAAAGAAGATAGTGTACGTGCATTCTATGTTCAGACTTCAGGAGAAGAGTTTGGACTTCCTTGGACCAAGTGTTGGCGCGACTCCATGGGTAGTTGAAGCGGAGTTCCCAGAGACACCTGAAGAGAAGCATGAGGAGGGTTTCAATCTTGACATGCATGCCTCGTTGAGTGAGGAAGAGGAGAAGGAGGTCGAGGAAGAGGAGGTAGAGGAAGAGGAGATGGAGGAGCGCCCTATTGTTGCAGCTCCAAGAAGAAGAAGAGCAAGAGCAATTGGTTACTAGAAGTGTCTATCAACTAGCTTGTACATAGAATTAGCTTGTACTTGACGAAATTGGTGAACTCACTTTTTCTCTTTAAGACTTCACTCACTCGTAAATGTCGCATTTATAAGAACTTTTTACTTCTTATACATGCTTGTTAAGGATCTTAATCAACTTCACACTTGTTCATTTAAGCTTATTATTCTCAATAAAGAAGCAATCATACTTCTAAGCCTTTTGTGTGAACTAACAAAGTATATACGAGTACAAAGAAAAAGCTATGTTAAGCGGCCCTATCATTGTTCTCCTATGCTTTTTAACACTAACTCTAAATTCTCACAAAAAGGCGATTATATGTCGTTCTTAATTCTTTTGTGTTTGCTAATTATGAGTGTAAGTGCTTCCATTATGTTTATTAGACCTTATTAGACTCAAATAAGATGAGAAAGTATTTGTATAATATTTGTCTGAACAAATTACGTCGTTAAGAAGTACCAAAAAAAGGCGCTGCTAAGCGGCCCTCCCAGTTTTCCCTGCCAGTTTCTCCCCCAAGTGTACTTTAGATTGTAAACACGTGAAGCGCCATATCAGGTACCAACTCTCAATCGCCCTTTGGTATTGTTGCGCTTCTTGCGGATGGTGGCAGGTGTGCAAGTCAATCTGCTTGTTTGCGTTTTTCGAAAGACCATTGTATTTTTCCGTCAAACCAGAATGAAAGATAAAGCACCAATTGACAATTAAAGACAAAAGAATTAATAATCGAATAAGATGTGTGGGACACTTGGCAAGTCGGTGCTCCCTTGGACCGGTGGCGGGGGTTTAAGTCCGTCCGCTTGCATACGCAGATACCGTCAGCCAACAACGAATCACTCTATAACGTAAAATGGAGCAGCAATTGAAAAGTAGTGCAGACGGGGAGGGCCATCAGGTCCAAGTAACTTGTGTGGCACTTTTGTAAGTTGACTTCTCTACGACCGGTGGTGGGGGTTCAGACCCGTCCGTTGACGCCCGACGTGGGTGACAAACTTGTAAGTATTTTCGCGAGATGTTGCTGCACAACGGGCAGCAAAAACTTCCGAAAGCGCTTGAAAAAAAAGACCAGCCACTTTGAACCAAAAAAATTGCCTGACACGATGTCACTGTTTTACACGTGCCACCGACCCGAACGTGGACGTTAGCACTACTTGACGTTGACGCCGTCGTGACTTGGCGCACTAAGCGAACTAAGCTTTTTTTCGGAACACCAAACTAAACGATCTAGCGCACTTGGCGAACTAAGCGAAGAAGCGAGCGGCGTAACCCTGCATTTTTAGTCTGTGCGTTCTCAGGCGGCTCGCCCAGGTCAGCTGCCAGTTGCAGGACAAGTGCCAGCAGAAAGGCAGACGTCCTCTGCCAGCAGACAGGTGATGCCAGCAGCAAGGCAGACGTCCTCTATTAGCGGACAGGTGATGCTATCCAAGGGACTGATGTAATAACTTAGTATATTGATAGATATAATATTCATTCATATACAATAGTTAAAAATAATCAGCCTCCTAAATTATAATCAATATTAAGTCTGGTGGACTTTAACAACATTCAATTTAATGGCTTAGCCAAGAGCAGCAAGTTGAAGTGAACTTAGGTCAGCTTCTTGACACATTCTTTGGCAGCTAGCTGACTTTCGTACTCTGTAGCAGCAAACTGCCTAGTCATACATTTAAGTGCGGTATGTTAATGAATGGCCAAATGACATTCTTAGGATGGATAGGGATTGGGGATGATGGGAGATGGCTGTGGATTTGGTGAGCCGAGATCCTACCAACGTGGTTAACTCCCGGGTAGGCGGTGCCATCGCACTTGTTGTTGAACAGTAACCTCATTCCATGTACATATGCTAGGTATTGCTTTCAAGTTTGGCATTCGAAAACGAGGCCGACTGTCTTGTATAGCTTGCTGAGGGAGATCTGATTTTTGAAAGCGAGAAGCCATTGATACGAAGTCTCTTCTAGCCTTGCTTGTGTATGACTTTACTGATCACATGCATTTGACTTATTGTGTACTGCTAGTGCATTTGAGTATTGTATACTACTAGTGTATTGTCATGCTCTTGAATTAGTTTACAGAATGTATCATAAAGATAACTTGCTGATGTGAAGATCTTTTGTTGATTGTTAATCGCCTCTTGGTGAGTTGAGTCATTTCAGTGGTATCGGAGCTGCTTATCACAATCGTCTTGTATGGTAAGGACTAGGTCTCAAGCTAGCAACTCTCGTCAAATGGAAGGTGAGGACAATGATAACATTGTAGAAGGGCAGGACAAAAGTCGCGTCTTTAAACCACGTACCTACTTAGAAACGCTGCGTGATGCAGGAGCCATAGAAAATGCACAGGAGGCAGTAGCTCTTGTTGCGGTAGTTGCTCAGCTTGCTGAGGATGAGCATTTAGCCAAGGAGGTAGAAATGGCAAAACAGGTTGGCCTCTGACGAAAGGAACGGTGAAAGAGCACATGGCAGAGAAGGCCAATCTCCAAAACCAACCTCTTGCTGTGCCTACTGTCATACATCTTCCTCAGATTCACTAAGTGCAACGGACATGGCCGAAGCGGCAGCAATTGGAAATGGCAAAGCCGCTACTAGTAGAGCTAATGATGCAGCTGATGCGGTTGCTGGGCTTCCACCTCAGAACGTAGAATGGGAGCCTTATTTGTTGAAATGCAATCGCAAATGGCGAGCATGTATAAGTCCCAACAGGAGGAGATAAGAATCATGACGGCATTGTTGCATGACAATAACCAACAAGGTTCGTATACCACTGGTGGTGGTGGCAGAGGGCCGAGTAAGCTTAAGCCAAAACCTCCTCAGGCTTATGACCCTTAGACAAACAAAATTTTTAACCTGATCAAGTTTCTCGCTGATGTTAAGCAGTGGCTGGAGAACTACCCAGACCTGCAGGACTAGGAGAAGGTTAAGCACACTGATGCTCTATTGAAAGGCAGTCCAACAGATTGGTGGCTTTGTTGGAAGGGAGAGCGTAAGCCTCAACCATTCAGTGACCAAACTTGGGTGGAGTTTGTCAAGAAGCTGCATGAGAAGTTTGATGTGATAAATGAGAAGGAGAAAGCTATCTGTGCAATGATCTCGTTGACATTGAGCAGACCACTACAGTCGCTAAGTTTGCTCAAAGGTTCCAGGAGAACATGATGAAGCAGCCAGACTTGCCAGAGCGGTATACGATAGCATACTTTAAGTATGGCTTGAAATCCGAAGTCCCCGATCATTTTGCGGAAAAGAAGTATGAGAAACTGGCTGACTTGATCCAGGACGCCGATGCTTGTGATCAGCAGCAGTTTAATCACAAGCGCTAGAGTAAAGCTTTGCTGTCTAAGATTGTCAAAAAGCCCCACGGTTCCTACAATGCAATCGAAGGAGACCAGGCTGAGAATGAACAGGGTGATGAGTACGAGTATGAGTATAATGCTATGTATTCTAGAGGGAGAGGTGGCTACTCTCGAGGTGGCTACGGAAGAGGTGGTTGTAGGACTAAGTCGAGACCAGCCTCAGCAAAATCTGTTTGCTTCCATTGCCAGCAGTTGGGCCACTTCAAAGAGCAATGTCAAATCAAGCACCTTCCAAAGGTCAAGAGAAAGGACCAGCAACAAATAGCAACAGTCAATAATTCAAGCTACTGACTGTGAGGATGCTAAAGACAGTGAGTCATCGCTAGCTTCCCTCGTAGCACGCATTGTGGGTCCTGCTGAACTGGATTTACTATGCATGCCTGACAAGCAGATGCAGGACACCATCAAGAATATAGGTCCTTAGAGAGTGCACACTAGATGGTCTTGTTCCACCTGACATCCAACATTTCTTTGCTTAGTCAAAAGATTAATGCCAAAATCAAGAAGTGTCTGTCCCCCTTAGTCTACTGCAATGAATGATTGCAAGCGAGGGCAATTGTTGAAGAGGGGAGTCACATACTTTTATCCATAAGGTCTTTTTTAAGCAGCTAAGACTATCTACTGGCACCCAAGGGAATACAAAATAATTTCTAGGAGATGCCTCAAATGTCCCGGGAGGAGTTATAATCAAGCCTATTGAGGTCCAAATAGGTCCTGGCATTGCAGTTCTAATTGAAACCCTTACATTTGAGATACTCAACACTGGCTTTTATGACCTTGTGCTAGGAACAACCACGCTTAATTGACATCAAGCTGAAGTGTGTCAAATCAGAGGTACAATTGAAATAAGAGGAGCCGCTTATGAGGAGACTAACTTGGCACCCACCAATGCTTTTCCTTTTGTCCTATATGGGTGGCAAATGAAGGAGAAGAAGAGGCTTCCAGGAGGAACAAATTGCAAAATGCAATAGAATTCATTAAAAGCTAGAACAAGAAGGAAGACAAAATGTTCTGTCTGCTGCTAAAAGAAGTTCCTCCGCAACCTGATGAAGAGGATGAGAAAAAGGTAAGTCCTCAAGAGCACCCTACTGCTGCAAAAATTATTGCTCAGTATATTCATATTTTTGACATGCCTCCAAAATTGCCCCCCTAGAGGGATGTAGATCACAGAGTTGATTTATTGCCTTGGAGTTAGCCACCTTGCCAACGCACATTTTGCTTGTGTTATGTGGAGAGTGAAGAGTTAAGAACAAAGATTGCAGAGTTGGAAAAAAACGGTTATATATGTCTCCTATTGAATCACCTAATGGCGCACCCATTTTATTTGTTAAAAGAAGGATGGCAACATTCGAATGTGTGAGGATTACAAAGCTCTTAACAAAATTACAGTTGAGAACAAGTATGCTTTACCCAATTTTAAGAACTTGTTTGATACCGTGTCTGGTGTTAAAGTGTTCATTAAGATGGATCTCAAGAGTGGTTATCATCAAGTCAAAATTGCTGAAGGGGATGAACATAAGACTGCTTCCCGAACACATTATGGACACTTTGAGTTTAATGTTATGCCATTTGGACTAATGCACCTTCAACCTTCATGGCTGGTATTAATAACATTTTCAAGCCTGTCTCAGATAAGTTTTTGCAAGTCTTCTTGGATGATATTTTAAATTTCTCTAAGAATGAAGTTGAGCATGTAGAGCACTTGACGACAGTAATGGACACTTTGAGAAAGAGTCAGTTATATGCTAAAATGAGCAAGTGTGATTTCTTTACGGACAGTATTGAATTCTTAGTACACGGTGTCAGTAAGGAAGGTATTAGTGGAGATCCTAAGAGAGCCCAGATTTTCAGGGAGTGGCCAGTACCACAGTCTGTCTTGGAAGTTACATCTTTCCTCAGGTTGGCTAACGATTATAGGAGATGTATTGAGAATAATTCTCCAAAGGCCAGTGAATTGACTAACCTTACTGAGAAGGACATTGAGTATGTGTGGGAGGAAGAGCAGCAAGCTGCCTTCCAGACCCTTAAATATGTTATTTGTTCAGCCCCTGTCTTAGTTGTGTATGATCCCAACAAATCTGTACAGGTGGTTACTGATGCATCTGACTTTGCCATGGGTGCTCTTTCTTGCAGCTTGCTCACAAATTCATAAAGGTTGGTAAAGGAACGCAGGGCTGGGACCCGGTGTTATATGAGTTCATGAATTTTAATCCAGCTGAGATTAGTTATTCTATTCATGATAAAGAGCTCCTGGCTATCATTCTTGTTTTGGAACACAGGAGGGCATACTTAAACAGTAAAGCTTTTAAGGTGATTACAGATCATCTAGCTCGGACTCACTTCCAGAAGAAGTCCAAGCTATCAAGGAGAGAGAATCGCGGGAGCCAGATATTGGAGCGATTTCAAGTCCAATTCAACTGGCAACGAGGGAAGTTGAATCTTGCTGATGCACTTTCTAGAAGGCCTGACTTGCAAGAAAAGAACTTTGAGCATCATACTATAGATAAAGTCCTCTGTGCACTCACTTCATTAAAAGTCCTTCCTTGAACAAGTTAGGAAAGCCTACCTTTTTGACCCAACATGTGAGCACAGCCCCACTGATGGTGTGTGCCTTGCTAATGCACTGAGGTATAAGCTAAAAAAAAGAGTTTGGGTAATAGAAACCACCTTAGGCACGCTGAAGTTGTTAATTCCTAACCACTTGGAAATAAGGTCACGTTTACTGACTCAAGCACATGACAATTTACTAGGAGGACATTTGGGGCAGGCCAAAATTGTTGGCAAATTGGCAAAACCATATGACTGGAAAGGGTTGCCTTGGGAGGTCTTGAAATATGTTTAGTCTTGTAATCAGTGTCCAAAAACAAGTCTAGACACACACCACCTGAAGGGCTCTTGCAAGCACTACCCATCCCAACTGGACGATAGGAAACAATATCCATGGCTGGATGGTAACTCTACCGCGAACTACCAATGGGCATATTTCTATCCTGGTAGTAGTGGATAAATTGACAAAAAGAGTCATTTTCATCCCCACCACTGTGAAGGTAACTGCACTCAAAACTGCGAGACAATCTCACAACCATAAAGTATGCCAACGTATTTCCGCATTCTACTGGTGTGCCTTTCTATGAAGGAGTCAACACCCACGTGGATGAAGACCAGGCTGCAATTTTCCGTTCTTCTTGTGGTTTTACTTTAGAACATACAGGGTTTTTTAGACAGTCAGCTGATAGATTTATAGGGCCGTCCAGGTCTCGGTCCAGGTCTCAATCCTCTGATCCTTGAGCCCCAGGAATATCCCCCTAAATCTTGAAACCATTCCTTAGTCAAGCCTTGCTGGGGATCATTCTGTTTGCACATCACAACGGAAGTGGACTGAGAGTGGAGGTGACAGTATACTGTCACTAGTGATCCCCACAGTTAGGCAACAGTGTTGAAGCAAGAGGGAGGCGGTTGGGAGATTAGTCTTGTCAGTTCCCTAATACATAGCTCTACAATTTAGTGTTGTCAAGGCGACAACAATTTAAGTTGGAGGGATTGTGATGAATCAATATATGGAGATCCTATGCCTACACCTTATGAGATCTTCAATGGCTTTGGCACGTGCACTTAATTCTCGGTGTTGGACTTGAGACAGGGTTTTAACCAGATACTCATTACGAAGAAGGACCAGCACAAGACGGCGTTTTGGGGGACATAGCGCCTCTACGATTGGAGGGTGATGCCCTTCAGGCTGAAGAACGCTCCAGCCACCTTACAACGAGTCATGGATTAAGATTCGATAGGGCTAACCTTTGCCGAGTGCTATATCGATGACGTGCTCGTCTTTAGTTAGACGTTTAAGGAGCACGTGGTGCTCATTACTGTCGTCCTGGACCGCTTGAAGGCCGTTGGGCTCAAGTGCCATCCAGAAAAGTGCACCTTTGGGAACAAAGTGGTGGAGTACCTTGAGCATCTACTTTCCTCCAGTGGCTTTGCGCCGCAGCTCGCCAAGATCTCGGCCATCACAGGCATCCCGCCGCCTACCGACATCTCGCTGCTGAGGGCCTACTGAGGAATTGCCAACTACTACCGCCGCTTTGTGCCTGGCTTTAGCAAGCTTGCGACTCAACGACTTGCTGCGGAAGGAGATGGTTTATGTATGGGGGACAGAGCAACAGGCGGCGTTTGACAAGCTCAAGGAGCTGCTGGTGAGCGCTCCTATGCTGCGGTGGCGCAACCACACCAAGCCCTTCATCCTCCACACCAATTGGTCGCGCTCAGGGCTGAAAACAGTGGTGGTGCAAGAGCACAACGGCTCCAAGCACGTGGTGGCGTACGCCACTTGCAACAACAACCGCGTCAAGGTCAACTATGGCTCTTACGAGGGGGAGTGCCTGGCAGCGGTCTAGGCAATTGTGCACTTCAGGCACTAACTCTGCTGCACCCACTTCCGCCTTGTCGCAGACCATCAGCCGCTTAAGTGACTCATGACGTCGGAACGCCTCACAAGCAAGTACGAACGATGGGCACTCATTTTGCAAGAGTACGCGTGCAACGTGCACCACTGCTTGAGCTCGACCATCATGGACGCCGACGCCGTCAGCCGCAACCCAGTGCCCTCCTCTAGGGACCTGACCATGGACTGCCACCACGGGGACGAGCCAGTGGCCTGGCATGCGGTAGCCTTCTTGGCCTTCATAGTGAACCGTGATGCACGGCCAGCAGGGCTCACTGACCGTGACATGGTGGTAGTCAACATGAGGAGTCTTGCTTTGGCCGCACCAGCAGAGCAGGACAGCTGGCAGCACGGGCCCGAGGTCGTTTGCGACGATGCAACATTAATGTAGTACGTCGCCGCTAAGGAGTTGGCGCCAGGCATGGACGTGAGGGAGCGCGAGCGTGTCCTCAAGCGCAACCGGGACTTTGTCTTCATAAAGGGGCGGCTGAGGCGCGTGATGGCGGACAGCTTCGTCTTGGTGGTACCTGTGCCCGCTACACGCAGTCAAGTAGTGCACATATTGCATGAGACCCTTACACTTCGGTGTCAAGCGCACTCTCAACCTCCTCCGAGCTGTGTACTAGTGGCATGGCATGGCTAAGGTCGTGGCAGATGTGGTTGGCAGTTGCACACTCTGCGACCGTGTGCGCTCGAGCTTCACAACGCGCATTGTTGCCCTCAGCCCCCTTCCCATTCAAGGGCTTTACTACAGGTGGTCATTAGACTTGGCTAGGGAGTTGCCCAATGCCCGCCAAGGCAACCTCTACGTCTTGGTGATGATTGAGCACTTGTCCAAGTGGATCGAGCTCGTGCCCTTGCATAGCAAGGCTAGGGACGGGATCGCCCAGGCGATCCTTGATCAAGTCCGTCGTCATTTTGGCGGCTGCGCTGAGGTGCTGACTGACTAGGGCAAAGAATTCCAGGGCAGCTTTGAGAAGCTGTTGGAGCTCTCCATAATTGACCACCGCACCAACTCCCGCAATCACCCCCATGCAGACGACCTTGGAGAGCGCATGGTGCAGTCCTCAAGCTCGGGCTGCGCAAGTACTGCTTGACCCACGAGAGCAACCATTAGGACGACGCTCTCCCGTGGCTAGCTATGGCATACAGAGCTAGTTGCCAGGCCTCCTTGGCCTCGCATTCTGCTTACTTTTTCCTCCATGGACGCCAGCCAATCCTGCCAACCGCAGCGAGGACAGTGGCTGAGAGCATCTTGGACTTGGACAGTTCTGCGACATGGATTGCTCTTATTGGGCAGCGTGCACAGCTTTTTTAATGCCTGATGCCCATGGCCATGGAAAACCACAGTATCGCCGACCACTGCAACACGTTGATGTATGCCATCACGCATGGAGAAGCCTATCGTCCGCGGGCATTGCAATTTTCCGTTGGTGACTTCGTATCCTTGCGCACGAGACAAAGAACACCCACGACACGAGCTCGAGGGTCATCTTGCGCGTCAAGCGTGCCTTGGCATCAGGTGTACTGCAGCTAAAAGGTGCAGATGGCCATCTTCACAAGGACCACACAAAGAACAGTGGTTCATGCCAACTTCCTTACCTTGATGTGCACATTCGCCCCCGCAACGCACGGCCGCGCAAGGACTGGGCGTGCCAGATTTGCCACAACTCTGGCAAGAAGGCCAAGATGCTGCTCTGCGACAGCAGCATCCTCGGCTTCCATATTGGCTGCCTCAACCTCCCACTGGAGCGCGTCCCCGCTGGAGCCTGTTTTCGTAGCGATTGCTCTGCGTTAGCTAGAGGTAGCTTTCTCATCTCATCAGCTGGAGGCTGAGAGTTGGGAGGGAAATCAAACATTTGAGAGGTGACCTCCTTTTGGCTTTAAGGCCACATGCATTTTCACTTTCCATTATAGCAAACTTTGCTTGCCTACTTGTGTGTTGTTTGTATCAATCAGACGCGCCCAACTCCATACTGCACGACAGCTGTCATGACTCAGTAGGTCAGGATCGTCGCCCAACCCGAGCCACACGTGTGTCGACCGTGAACCTAGAAAGGCTGACTCTGGCCTTGCTATACGCATTCATAGGTTGACCTTTGCCAGCTTCTCAAATCATCAAAGTGTAGAGTGCTGAGTCACCTTCCGAACGGCCCCAATTCCGCGAATGTTGGTCAAGTATCAAGCGGGATGTTCGCGATCTAGTCCGCGTCACCTACCGGCCCCTAGCGAAGTTCCACTTGGGGCCACTTTTTATGACTCAATGTGCCCAAAGGTCACATTGTTGGCTCTTTCAGACTTCAAGGACCTTCAGCCATTAGCGTACAAATCCGTGAGCTTGATCAAGTACACTTAGCATGCATTAGCATACTATATGAGCACCATTAGAGCTAGAACTTGGTGACTGCATCACTCATTTATAGAGACAGCTTCCTTACGTTTCACATCTACTTTTGAGGCGTTATCTAGGTACCATTGGTCGAGGTAAGCTCCGCCAATGAAAGTCATGCATCCTCTTCCTTGTAAAATATTTGATTAATGTGTTTTGTGCTTAGCCAATTGGAGAGCTAGTACCTGCCTTGCCTTCACTTTTGTGGACCTAGGAAAGTCTTCTAACCTAACTGTTTGCATTTAAGCCGCCGCTGGCAGCGCCGGTGTTGTAGGGAGTACATAGCAGTTGATGCCCTTAACAGAATATCTTTTTAGAAGTTAATTATGCCAGCTGTAAACCACAAAGTTATCAGTAAATCTTATACTTTTACCTCTTGTATTTTTAGCACCACATAATCTCTCTCTTGTGAAGAGAACGCCCTCCTAGCTTCTAATACCTTGAAGAAAGTCACAAGTGGTGAGCAAAATCACAACTTAAACACTGCCATAAGACTACTCTTGAAGATGATGATGTGCTTCCAGTGATCTTTTGGGCCAAACTTTATTATTTGTCTTCCTACCAGATCACAGTGTTGAGGTGCTCACTTTGGAGAGTACGCACTTCTTACTTCAAATATTTCACAGTTGACCTCCTTTTGGCCTTAAGGCCGTATGCATTTTTGCTTTCCATTATAGCAAACCTTGCTTGCCTACTTGTGTGTTGCTTATACAGATGTGACGCGCCCGACCCCATAATGCACGACTTATACTATTAAGATTACTAGTTATTCTAAAGATGTTCTATTGATTATTAATTGCTTATTGGTAAGTCGCTTTATTTCACATTCTCAAATTACCAAAGTGCCCATAGACTTGCACCTAAAGGTAAACTGCACTACTGCTAGGACTAGCTGGGGAGGGGGGCAGCAGTAATTGTTCTCTCCCTATCAATTCTTCGTGAATGCATTAGTGGCTTCGCATCTGTGATAAGGTCATCTAGGGTTGTATATCAAACACTTTGCATTGCCTATGAGGGCAAATGCAACTCTGGTGTGTGGACCCCAATTTTCTTCTAACCTCTTAAAGGCTTCTGGGTACAACTCAAAATCATCCCTCTTTAACTGCAAAGATGCTTGAGACAAACTATTCTCAAACCAGGGTGTCAGTGATTCAACTTGCAAGTCAAGCTTGAAAGGGGCAATGAGGGCATAAAAGTCCCTGACTAAGTGGTGTTGTAATTATGGCCTATAACATAATTCTCCTCTTCTTCTCTTTGCTCTAATGTCAAACACTTCACTTTGATCTTAACTCTTGAGCCATCTTGGCTCCTCCTCGTAGTCACAAAGACTACACGACAGAGGCACAAAGACTCACTTTGTAGCCACAACGACTACCCACTGCGTGTCACACACGCTTGCCACACACGCGTGCCACACAGGCCAACGTTAGTCACGATGACTAGCACTCAGAAGTCACTAAGCCTTCCTCTTCACGGGCTCTAAGGCACACCACCTCGTTAAGCTTCATCAACGACTCCACTTGAGAGGCATTCTATGCTCTCTCTCACACTCCAACTGCATCATTATTACAGTAGTACAAGCTCACATACGTACACTAATATAATAGTGCACAACGCCACACACATACACATCGGCCTCATTACTCACGTCTCCGGCAACCCTTCTTTCTTACTTCCAAGAGTGCACTTGCTTTCACATTGATTTGCCTACTTAACCCACTTGCTTCACGGATACCTATTAACTCACGTTGCACCTAAACCTTCACAACTTGACGGGAACCTATCACTCAACACATTGACTGCTAAGTCAACCACACACAAGTCAACACATGAGTTAACTAAGTTCACCTACAACTCAGTGGACTCGCACACTTATACATCGACAAGATATTATCTATTGACCAAATGGCTACCACTGAACTCACACTGGTGTTAACTCCATCAAACAAATATGTATACAATTCAAAGTAGCAAGCTGCATATTTCAACAAGTGGGCCACTTGGGAATCCAGGTGGGTGCCTGTCTCAATGGCTGCAAATCCATCATAATCTGGAACTTGATCAAAAGCTGATTATCCTGGATCTTAAGCTGGGCCAGCGGGATAGCAACTGTAGCAACCACTACCCCACGAGCCACAAGAGATGAGGAAGGGACAGCACAAGTGCCTCATATCTCAAAATGTTTACCGGATGCAAGATCTAAGAATTGCATAGGACCTTGTTGTAGGTGAAGAAGAGCATGACTAGATTTGGGGACAAATTGGTCTAAATCAGAGCTCCATTGTGCTGATGTAAATGAGAGAGACAGATTTGAATCTCAATTCTAACAGCTGGCAGGCGAGAGACTTTGTCATTCCACTTTAGTTTCTGAGATATAGTCTTGAAGGGGGCCTAGGTATATAGGCTGTTACCACCCCAAATGCAAGCTTCATGGACATAATCTGTCCAGCTACGGAAGCCAGCTTTTTAACCTTTACCAGATAGCCTTTCTCAAATAAGTCTTGCAGCTTTGAGAGGGACTGCAGAAATTTTTGTTTTCTCTGAATGTCAATATGGAGCTACATGGCAATCACACCTAAGAATTTTAGGACTCTACTAGGTTCCAGCAGAGCTTTCTGCCAAACCGCTATAAACCCAACTGCCAGGAAGTCTTTAAGTACCTGGTCCATGTGCTTCTGGTGAAGCTGCGAGGTCCTTGCGCGGAAAAGAAAAAATTGTCCAAGATATTTATGCCAACATCTCTCCATCTGCCTACTAGCTCTTTGAGGTGCCCAGTGAATACATGTGGAGCTCAAGCTAATCCAAAAGGAAGAGAAAGCATAGGTTGTTTCTTCCAGCTAAAATGCTATGAAAGAATCAAAAGCTGGATGCAGTGGTATGTGATGATAACTAGACTTGAGGTCTATACGAAACGTATAATTATCTCTTTCTAACACTTCTGATAGCTTTGGGAGACCTTCATATTTAAGCTTCTGGCCTTGGAGGAATTCATTGCCAATCCTCAAATTTAGAATGAGCCTAGGCTTCTTGCCCTCATGAAAGGGGCTATTACAGTG
Organism: Mesotaenium endlicherianum; assembly: GCA_009602735.1. Taxonomy (NCBI): domain Eukaryota; kingdom Viridiplantae; phylum Streptophyta; class Zygnematophyceae; order Zygnematales; family Mesotaeniaceae; genus Mesotaenium; species Mesotaenium endlicherianum. Next base: position 126,900 of record WELA01010935.1, read on the forward strand.
GGAGGGGTTGGGATTTGACCAGGCTTTTGCAGCTCCAGTCACCACCAGCTCATTTACATTTACAGCCTCCCCGGCAAATGCTAAGAATGGCCGATTTTATGATTCTCCTTCACAAATGGCTGAGGAGGAGTCTCTTTCCATTCTAGCTTGTAGCCTTTGTCAATAGTAGAGAGCACAAACCTATGTGTGCACTAAGTCGTTGACCATGCAATAGTGTGGGTCAGGTGCTTAGCCACACCTCAAATTTCAAGAAAAGGGCCATTCTGGCTAACTTCTCTAACTTCCTCTCTCTGGCCCGATAGGACCAAAATTTCCAAGTCATCATTATCCATTTCCTCTGGCATCCACAATGCTTTTATTAAAATTGTTAAATTTTCTGCTACAAATAGATTCTCTGGTTTATTGTCTTAACCTTTCGGATTGTCTCAGATCGGCCTTACTTATTGAATCAATAATCAAGGTTAGCAACCACATCACAAGAAGCTGTAGTAAATAGGCACTCCTGACTCTATTTGCTTCATGTCGGTTTGGTGTGCTTGCATGTGTGCGAGTTGGTGCATTGAGTAAACCTGTGATTAGTCAAAGTGGGTGGACTGTCGATATAATAACCACAGGGTTCTGACGACGCGGTAACATGTGTAGGCTTGTTAGGGATATAGTGTAAGCAAGACTGTTGATGTAATAGTGTTAGGTGAGTAGTCGCCAAGTGAATATAGGCAATGTAGAAGACATTGTATGGTGATTTCTTAACACTAGATCTCCCAAGGAAAAGACCATATATGCTCCAATAATGCACACCCTAAGTCACATTATATTGAAATAACCACTGAAGCTATGACTATGTGTGAATGACCATTAGAAAGCTTACATCACAAGGTATTGCACTGGCCATGCGACCCGCAATTTTTTGAAAGGTAAGGTGTACTTTTCATACAAAGTGTGTACGGTAACAAGAAACGAGCAAATAGGGCCAACTTTGACTAAATTGACTTCACGCACTATGAGTTTGGATTTGAACCAGTAGTTGTTGATTTAATCTGGGGTAGGCATGTGCCTTACCTATTATATGAAAAAAAATTCACTTTATTCTAATCGATAGCTTTGTGCAGGCACACTCTGTACTTTGTGGACCATATGAGGTCCAAGTATTTTTGGTACTTTTTAGTGCCTCATGCAACAAAGCATCACAGTTAATAATTCATGATTTACTCTTTGCACATTCAAATAGTAATCTGTAAAGTGCAGCTTGAAAGTAAGGTACTACTTTACTTACAAAAATATTCATATACAAAATAATAAATTAAGTTAATTCAAGATGAAATATTAATTGCAAAATATCGTAAAATCGACAGCTTTGCACACATAAAGCTGAACTGTTTATGAAGCACAATGTCTTTCATATATCTTTCCGCTGCAGTTCTTTTGCTCTACATTCCTACTTGTTATTGCTACTCAGCCTGTAGGGACCACTATCTACATGTGCTATGTGCCTATTGGTATGGTACTCCTCAAAGCAAGGCGTGGGGCAAAGCGCTACTCCACACGTCGCGCACCAATAGCTAGGCCTCACCTTACTCTTCTCATAGCCTAGGTCATACAGCTTGCTCCTGCACACCACACACCCTCGTCTGGAGCCCTGTTGGAACGTGCTCAGGGAAGGGTCTTCCTAAGAGCCTGACCATTCCAGTTCGCCCCGTACTTTAGCGAAAGCGCCTCTTCTCATGTGGATTATGAAAGTCTGTCATCTCCGCGACAACATCTACCATGTAGGGATACCTATCACTCAGGGTTACGCCGTACGCGATACAAGCCGACCCTCGTACGCTTGATTAAGCGTATTGAACCAGTTAGCCCGTACTAAGCATACAAATAATTTTCAACTCGTGCGCGCCGCCGAATGACGCGCCGACGCATTCACGTCTAGCACTGCACGCTCCTTGTCACTTGTTAGTTTAAAATTGTCGTCGATCGACGGGATGAAACGTGACAGTACATGCGGACAAGTTTTATCCGCAACAGCGGGAACGTAAGAAAACAAGTGAAAGTTTCACCAGTATTTGGGCCACTGTGACATTGTTTCCAATTTCTCTCTCTTGCACATACGCATCTGCTTTGGTATAGTGCAGCCACAAATCTTTACAAGCCAAACCCTGAGGCCTACTTAACACCTTTGTAACGTCTTGTTGTTCATTCTGCATCTGCTGATCATTAGTATAAGTTTTTTTACCTCGTCTTCATCACCTCGCTTCCTCGCTCGCTTGTTCTTGTTACATGTATATGTATTCATGTTTCGTTGATTGATGTTTCTTATTTCGTTTCATTGTGGTTGGTTCCTGTAATGGATCTTCAATTAGGCTTAGTTCACTAGTTCTAACAATGTCAATGTTCATGTGAGTGGCAGGCCTACACAAAGAGCACAAAGTTGAAACAATCTAGCGACTATCGACGTGCCTCCGGTCCACTGACAAGTGCATCAGGTCACATGCCCCTCTCCCCTCCTCTTTTCTATTGTCTTTCTTGGCAGGGGGGATCTATTTTCCTTTCATGCCCCTGCTGCCTTTGCATCTTTCTTTGTTTTGTTGCTGCTATAGCAGCAGCCTGCCTGGCCACATTTGCCCCGGCTCTATTTGCAATTTATAGTGCCTGCGTTGTTGTTCCATCTTGCTTTCTTCGTTTTCTGACTCGGCTATTGTTTTTGTGCACCTGTCGTGCATTTGTTTTGCTGCTCATTGCTGGTTTTCTCCTCGTGCTTGCGTGTTTGTGTCCCGTGAATTAGGGCTAGCTATCTATTGCAACTTTTTACAATTTTTTTGTCTCCTGTTTTGTGTGAAGCTAGCCAAGACAAAAAGGAGTGAGTGGACCCCCCTTGTGCCTATCGACGCGCGTGCCTATTGACGCATGAGCAACGACACGTGGACAGGTGCCTTGACCCTCCCTCCTTCTTCTTTCCCGCTCTCTCTTGTGCCCCTTGTTTGCTTCTGTCGAGGCTGGCTGCCAGCCCCGAGCTTCCTTTATTCAGGGCTGGCTGCCCGCCCTGCTTGCTTTTCTGGGGCTGGCTGCCAGCCCCAAGCTTGCTTTTGTTGGCGCTGGCTGCTAGCCCCTCGCTTGCTTTTGTAGGGCTGGCTGCCAGCCCCTTAAATTGCTATTTTAAGGTTTGAGTTGGGGCTTGCGTTTGTCGGGGCTGGCTGCTAGTCCCTCTCTTGCGTTTGTCGGGGCTGGTTGCCAGCCCCTGCTTGCTTTTGCCAACCCTGAGCTTGCTTTTGTGGGGCTGGTTGCTTGCTCCGAGCCTGCGTTTATTTGGGCCGGTTGCCAGCCCCTTACTTGCTGTTTTTTGCTTTTAATTGGGGTTGGCTGCCAGGCCATCTCTGGCGTTTGTCGAAGGAGGCTGCTAGCGCCTTGCTTGGTATTTTAGGATCTTATTTGTGGCAGGGTGCCTGCCCCCTGGTTGATGTTTTAGGTTTTTAGTCGGGACGGGCTGCCAGCCCCTTGCTTGCGTATTTGTTTCCTGTTGGAACGGGCTAGCACTTTGTTTCATCATTTTACAACATTGTCTACTTTTTTGTGTCTTGTGTGAAGCTGGCCAAGACGAAGAGTTGTGACTAGACCTCCTTGTGCGTATCAATGCACGTGCCTATTGATGCGTGAGCGACCTTGACGAATGGACAAGTGCCTTGAACCTCCCTCCTTCATCTTTCCCGCTCTCTCTCGTGGCCCTTGTTTGGTTTTTCGAGACTGGCTGTTAGGCTCCAGCTTGTGTTTGTCGACGCTGGCTGCCAGCGCCTTGCTTGTTGTTTTAGGACTTTATTTGGGGCAGGCTGCCAGCCCCTTCCTTGGTTTTGTGGGGGCTGGCTGCCAGCCCCTTGCTTGGTTCATTTGGGACTAACTGCTAGTCCCTTGTTTAGTTTTGTGGAGCTGGCTGCCAGCCCCGAGCTTGCTTTCTTCGGGGCTGGCTGCCAGCCCACTGCTTGCTTTTGTGGGGCTGGTTGCAAGCCCCTTGCTTGGTTCCGTGGAGGTTGGCTGCGAGCCCCTTGCTTGGTTCATTGAGGGCTAACTGCCAGCCCCTATCTAGGTTTTGTGGGGCTGGCTGCCAGCCCCGAGCTTGCTTTTGTGGGGGCTAGTTGCCAGCCCCTCTCTTGGTTTACGTGGGTTGGCAGCCAGCCCCTTGCTTGCTAATTTAGGATTTTAGTCGGGGCAGGCTGCTAGCCCCTCGCTGTTCTAAAGTTTTAGTTGGGGTTGGCTGCGGTTGTGCCCCTTGCTTAGTTTTAGGGGGGTTGGCTGCCACGCTCGGGGCTGGCTGCTTCTCTTGGCGTTGGCGGCCTCTGTCAGGGCTGGCTGCCAGCCCCGTGCTTGCTTTTGTCGGTGTTGGCTGCCAACCCTTTGCTTGCTGTTTCAGGGTTGTAGTCGGGGCGGGCTGCCTGGCAATTATTGGCTTTTTTGGAGGTTGATTGAATGACATCTTATCTTGTCTCTTATTTGTTGTTGTGCTTCATTATTGCAGGTTTCACCTTCATCATGTCTCAACCATGCACTTTGTCTGGAGCAACGCTTGCTGGACTGAGGACGTCCACTGGAGCTTTATGTGCTTGTCTTCTCCCTAGGGCAGTTGCTGCAAGGTCTGGTCGAGAGTGGGGCCATGTGACCATCATTGTGGAAGCCAAGTCCAAGAATTCATATCCAAAGGTGAAGTGCATTTATTGCCCTAGGGAGTTTACTGGTGGAGCCACGCGCATTCATGGCCATTTCACGCAAGGTTTTAAGCATGTTAGTTAGTGTGAGGAAGGTTCCTGACAATGTTATAGATCTCATGATTAGCCGTAGGAACAGTAGAGCTAGTTCTCTGTTGGGAACGCGACGTAGGAAGAGTGCCATGCAAGCTGCTCGAAAGCGCGTGCATGAATGGGGTTCTGCCGCAAGTGGCTCAGCATGTGCAAACGCTGGAGAGTCCCGCTCAAGCAAGGAGTCAAGGCAGACCTCTATAAGTGAAATGTTCCAGAAGATGAATGCTGATGTTGTCCATGAGACTATCGCTCGCTTCTTCTATGGTACTGAATCATCATTCAATGTTGCTCGTAGTGAGTTCTTCCGGGACATGTTGGTTGCTGTCAGTACACCTACGAAACGGGTGTTGTGTCGATGAAGGATGATCCTCTCGGAAGTACCTTCCTAGATAAAGAGGTGCTGGACAGAGAGGCTTTGGAGACTAAATGAAAGAAGGGACTCCCGATGACAGGTTGTAGCATTGTAGCAGATGGGTGGACTGATCCATGCGGGCACTCTCTTCTTAACGTGCTTATGGTTGTGGGAGACACTGAGATGTTCATGGATGCTATCAACACTGAGGGTAAAAGCAAAACGGGTGACTACATCCGTAGCCACCTGCTTGCAGCCGTGGAGAAGATAGGGGCCGACAATGTTGTACAGCTTTGCACAAACTCTGCAGGTAATATTTTAGCTGGTTGTAATGTGGTTCGCAAGAAGCACCCGCACATATATTGGACGCCTTTTGCTGCTCACATTTTGGACCTGCTGTTGAAAGACATAGGAAAGATAAAAGTGCTCGAGGGCATATTTGATAGCTTCAAGCACTTGGTCCAGGTTGTTGCAAACCACCACATGCCTCACGCTCGTTACTGTGAACGTGGGGCAAGGCTTGGAAATAAACTGGAGTTGTTGAAGCCAGGGCCCACGAGGTTTGCTAGTAACGTCCTTTGCTTGCAAAAACTCATTGTTGTGAGGAATACCTTACAAGCTATGATATCTGAAAGAAGATGGCTTGAGTGGGCCGCAAAGAATGGTTGTGTAGGTGAGGCTACAAAGATTAGAGACCTAGTTCGCGACAATGAACTTTGGGAGCGAGTGAAGGTATGGGTAGCCGTGTGTGAGCCGATCGTAGTTCTCCTTCGACTAGTCGACTCTCCACAACCTTCTCTTGGGAAGATTTGGGCTTGCATGAGTGCCATTACAGAGCATGTGCTTGAGGCTGAAGGACTCAAACAAGCAAAAAAACCCAAGTTAAGAAGGACGTGAAGGCTCAGTGGGACCACCTTCACAGCCCCCTACATTCTGCGGGTGAAAGTCTATTTTGATGTTGCTCACCTTTCTTGCTCGGCGGCTGCTGTTCTCTTGCGTGCCTGCTATTGTGAGTTGGAAATTGTTATTGTTATTGTGCTTGTCATTGTTATTGCTCTCTTTTTTGTGATGTGCATTGAGTTCTCATACACTGAAAGTGCTTCTTGACTTAGTTTGGGTATAGGCTACTATCTGGACATCGAGTTCCAAGACCATGATTCTTGGGCAGTTGAGAAATATCTACTAACCGTTTGGTCCAACGTGCAAAAGCCCTTGTCGGAGAGAGTGTGCTTGATTGAGCGTTGGTGGATCGAGAGTTGGAACTCTTCCGGCAGAGCGGTTACATTTTTGGAAATGATGTTTGCAAGGCTGATAAGACTATGATGCCTGCTCACAAGTGGTGGGAAACATACAGAAGCCAGTGTCCTAACCTTCATATTCTTGCTATGAGAATATTGTCACAACCTGGTTCGGCAGCTGCATGTGAGAGAAATTGGTCTGAGTACGGGTTTGTTTATAGTCCGATTCGCAATAGGCTGTTCCCTACTAGAGCAAAGATGTTAGTGTACGTGCATTCTACGTTAAGACTTCAGGAGAAGAGTTTGGACATCCGTGGACCAAGTGTTGGCGCAACTCCATGGGTTGAAGAAGCAGAGTTCTTGGAAACACTTGAAGAGGAGGGTCTCAATCTTGCCATGCATGCCTCGTTAAGTGAGGAACAGGAGATAGAGGTAGAGGAAGAGGAGGTAGAGGAAGAGGAGGTGGAGGAAGAGGAGGTGGAGGAGAGACCTAGTGTTCTAGCTCAAGGAAGAAGGAGGCCTACAGCGATTGGTTACTAGATGTATCTCTTAGCTCACTTATACGTAGTAGAGGTAGCATGTATTCTCACTCACTTTTTTTGGCTAAGTCACACTTCACTCACTATTAAATTTGGCATTATAAGTATTTCGTAGATCTCTCACATGCTTGTTAAGAATTTGCATCTTCTTCACACTTCGTCATTAAAGTCTTTAATACCCGATTAAAATGCAATGATATTCCTATACCTTCTTATTTTACTAATGAATGAGATAGGAAGTACCAAAAGAATGCTTTGCCTAGCGGCTCTCTCAGTGTTGGACTTTTTGCCGATGAGTTAAATTTCACTCTCTTAAAAGTAGCATGTATAGGTACTTCTTAGTTCTTATTCATGATTATTAAAAGTTTGACTCGTCTTTATACTTCTTAATGAAAGCTTATTGTACTCCAGTAAGAAACAATGATACTTCTAAGCCTCCTCAATGTCCTAATAAAATAGTTCGAAATTATAAAAATATGCTCTGCTAAGCGGCCCTCCTAGTGTTGGACTTTTTGTAAATATGTCAACCACTCTTGAATGTAGCATTTGTAGGTACTTGTTGGTGGTTATACATGCTTCTTAAGAGTTTGAATCTTCATCACACTTGTTCATAGGAGCTTATTATACTCCATTAAGAAGCACTGATACTACTAAGCCTTCTTATTGAACTCATAAAATAGTTAGAAAGTACAGAAAACATGCTCTTCTAAGCGGCCCTCCCAGTGATAGACGTTTTGTCGATAAGTCAAATTTCAATAACTCTTAAATGTGGCATGTTTGAGAACTTCTTATTTCTTACACATGCTTCTTAAGAATTTGAATCATGTATGCACCTCTTCCGTCAAGCTTATTCTACTCGATGAAGTAGTAATGATACTCTTAACTGTTCTTGTTCAATTGATGAATCGATTTGAAAGTACAAAAAATAGCTCTGCTAAGCGGCCCTCCGTGACTTGGAATGATAAATACCGTCGACATTATTCATGGAAAACGAGTTATTTTATCTACCAAACGAAACACAACATACACAAGATTCAGTGTGTGGCAGCGTGGTAAAGCATCGCTTCTTGCATACGGTAACGGAGGACCAAATCCGTTGGGTTGCGCCTGATCCGTGAGGCGTGCCATGATTCTTTCTCCTTTTTCAGGGTGAACAGTGGATGTAAACTATTATGCAACAAAGACCGTCCTGACGTAGAATCGTGCATGGCACTTTGGTTAGCTCTCTAAACCCTGCGCCTGGCGGCTGGAGTTCAAACCCGACTGGTGACGACAATCTGATTGAGTTAGTTTCATAAAGTTTTCGCTAATTTTCGTTTCAAATCGGGCTATCAAAAATTTCGAAAGCGCACTTTGCCATTTTGAACGAAAACAAAAGTTTGACACAACGTGGTATCTGTACACGTGCGACCGACTTCAAACGTCGACGTCATAGCTACTTGACGTTGACGTCGTCGTGACTTGGCGTACTAAGCAAACTAGTTCTTTTTTTTTTGAACACCATACTAAGCGGACTAGCGTATTAGTCGAACTAAGTGTACAAGCGTACGGCGTAACCCTGCTATCACTCTCAGGATGGGCCAGGTTGTACAGGATGTAGGCATTGGCCAGGGCAGCATTAAACAGATCCCAATATAGTTTATGCCACCACTTGAAGCTGACAGCAGCACTCTCGACATAATAGTTATCTCTCAGAGAGAGTTTGTTGAATTGATCGACAGCATCATTGTGTTTGTTGTAGTGCTCCACAATGTTTGGAGCATTTATGGTCTTCAAACTCCTATTCCTCTGCCTCCTCCCAACTTTATTTACCTCAAGAGCAGCAGCTGTGGACAGAAAGCGCACTAGCACCTTGTCTTGCCAGACCATAGCTATCTGCCCCGAGTTATCAGAAACAAAAGCCATGTAGTCTCCTTGAGTTGGTTTTTTCTGACCTCTTGGGCTGGGCAATACCAAGGCACTTCCTATACCATGTGGGGTCTTAGGTATGTCTTTTCTATTTGGCATAAATGTTACAGTTGCTACATGACGTCTCTCAGCTAGGACTTTCAAGAGTGTCGGCGATGTGAAGCCTCTGTCTAAGACAAAAGACTAAGTCTCTTTGTCTGGCAGACCCTCAATCAAGTCTAAAATAGTAACAGCCTGTGACCTGCCAGGCCCTTTATCAAACACTGTGAAGTCTTAACAGTAGTAACTTGTACTATAACAGGCCACAAACAAGTTTATATCAAACTTATGTGGCTTCTTTGGCATGTACACTCTCACAAAGCAACTTCTGATTCTAAGGGGGATCAACCTCTCGTCTATTGTTATGTCATGCCCAGGATTGTAGTGGGCTTAGAACTTGTGCCCCAACCTATCTATGATAGCCAGACACTACCACAGCTTGTAGGTCCCAGAGGTCTTAGAAAAGCACTCTCCACCCAAGTTTGACTTTAGGTGAAACTATAATTTTTATCTTTTGCCACCTGATCTTCGACATGAAGGTTCTAAAAGAAGGAATTCTGATGGGTCCACTTGTATCAAACCTCCAATGATAAGGTATCCTAGGCCAAGGGTTCAGGGCCATGGCAAGGTAAGGGCGATGCCATACAATCATCTCAGTGAGAATAACCTGCTTCTCATCTTTGGCCTTGTTCAAATTTGCATATGCATTTCTCTTATTGACAAGCACTTCAAACCAATCTGTGCCTCTGAACAGGCACAGCACAGCAAAGGGAGTATACTTCAAAAATGTCTTAGGATTAACACCCTTCAGTCCAGAGGTTGAAAAGCCACCTGGCTTCTGCCTCCATGGATACTTCTCACCATGAACTGGAGGTCTCAAGTTATACTCCTCCTCAGCTGTACCTTCCCAAAGGTGCTTCTCCTTTAGGCGATCTCCAGCTCACCATCAGAGGAATGCAGCTCCTCATCGCTAACACCTGCAACCTTCATATACCTGTTGCTATTCCTCTTCTTCTGCCTTAGTTTGGCCTTCCTCCTCCTCTCCCTTTTCTCATTTCTATCTATAGGAATAATAAGCAGCACCTGCTAACCCTTTTGGTGTTAGGCCTGCACTTCTTCCTCATAGTATCCTCGTCCTCCTCCTCCTCCTCCTCCTCCTCCTCATCAGCATCATTAGACCTTAACTGGGAGTCATTGTTCGGGTCTTGGGTGGAAGAAATCAAACCTTGACTGCCAGCCTCCCCAAAATTTGCATGTTAAGAGGCCTCCGAGGAAATCGAGCCAAAATGAACTACATGCGGCTTGGAATAAAACCAGAATTCTTCAGCCACAATAGATACGTACTGCCATGCCTCCCGTTGTACTGACCTGCCATGCCTTTCATTGCTTCTTTTCTTTGTCATACAACACTTTTATGAGCCATCAGTTCTCCTTTTTAGTCCTCACAACCTTTTTTCTCACACTTTCAACTAAGAAAAACTCTAAGTGATTTTGTTTAAATGTCTTTTTTGCCCATGCATCTTCCCAAAAGGTAGCAGGGTTGAGTAATATACCACCCACAATAATTCATGGCGCATTTGAAGAAAAAGCCATGGCTCTAAGAACTTTTTAGTGATCTCGGGTATGACAGACTTTTCACTAGATATTTCGTTGTGAACCTAAACTTTGAACCTCACTCTATTGACTCTAACTTTGTTGTTTATGATCGTAAGGCCATTTCGCTTTTTTTCGCCTACGGTTCAAGTTTGTACAATTTGTTTGAGCCATAAATTGTACCATGTGGTCAACTATAGCACCTTGGAGGTCAGCGCTGAAAAGGGGGGTAAGCTAGTCCATATATGGTCCGAGGATCATATATGGTCCGGTGGGATACCTAGTGTTAAAGTGTAAGAGAACAAGAGTCTTCGAAGAAAGTGTGTGTGCAAGATCTATGCTAAGTGCTGTATTTGCTACAGGTTTGTGTGGCCTTGTCTTTGCGACTAAAGGAAGCTGTTTATGTGACGAGGTAAGTCTGTATGACTTGAGGAGAGAAGAAGTTGTTTGAGTTGAGAGAAAGTGCGGTATGAAGAAGAGATGGATGAGGAGGAATTTCAACATAGTATCGGAGCAGGCATTTCAAGGATGCCGCACTTTGATGGGACTATAACAGATTACTTTGTGTGGTCAATGAAATGCATGGCCCAGTTAGCACCATACAAGTTGAAAGGCACTGTTCTCAAGATAGATCTGCTGCTTGAAGAGTTGGCTAAAGGAGCATCAGCAGTGGATGTGATGACCAATGGGAAAGAGCTTGCAAAGTGGAAGAGAAAAGAGGCACATACTTTTTCCCTTTTGATCAAGAGCTTGAGGACAAGGCCTCTGTTGAGAGTGTGCAGACTAACAACCAGTAGAAAAGAGTGGGATGTATTGAAGACATTTCATTAGTCAATCAGCATAGCCAGCAAGTAGATCTACAAGAGGCACTTTAATCAGTTTGCAATAGAAGATGGAGAAAGCTTACAGGGGTACTTCTCCCGTATGCAGTAGCTAAGTCAAGAAATGCAAGCTATTGAAGTTGAGGTAGCAGGCAGACCAAGTGATCCAACAGTTGATGGCTCTGAGGCCTGAGTTGAATATGACAAAGGAGGTGCTGCTGAACAAGGATGTGCATGCCATGACACAGAGAGTGGAGGAGACCAGACTGCTGAACAGTGAGAAGGAGATGGAGATGGTGAAAGTGAAGTAGGTAGTTGCAGCAGATTTGGCTCTACAAATGGAGGAGATGAACTTGGCCAGCACAAGTCGAGGAGGAGGAGGGTCATCCAGCAAAGGTGGCCATCAAGGAGGAAGAGGCAGGGGAGGAGTGAGGGCATGCTATCACTGTGAGAAGCCTGGGCATCTGGCATTGAGCTACACCAAATTTGTCTGCTATAGGTGTGACAAGAAGGGCCACATTGCCAACAATTGCCCACAGAGGAAAAGTGACGGTATCTCCTTTTGTGCCCATGAAGAGAATGCACATGCTCTCACTCTTGAGGAAGCATGCACATGTGCTGGAGAGGAGGATAAGAACAAGTGGTATGAAGACTCAGGAGCATCCAGGCACTGCACATCTTAAAGAGATCTCCTGTATGACTATAAGCCGTGTGAACCTGTTCCAATCAAAGTGGGAGATGGAAACTTGCTGCAAGGGATTGGCACGGGAAAGGTAGTTGTGCACTCGAAGATCAGGAGGAGGCGGTGGAAGTTCACAATGAAGGATGTTCTGCCCACTCGTGGCTTAGTGAAGAATCTGTTCTTTGTACCGAAGACCACTATATTGGGAAACAAGGTGCTGCTTGAGGGGTCTGCCTGCTCGGTTTATACTGTAAAGGGAGAAATTGTTTTAAAAGCACATAAGGCAGCGGTTAAGAGGAATTTGTTGCAGCTGAAGTGTGAAGCTGGTGTGGTGTGTGAACTGCAGACCGTGGCAGCCAAAGCGATTGACTCAGCAGAAGTGCCCAAGTCAAAGAGAAGATTATTGGAGACATCAACCTGTGGCATCAAAGACTGAGACATATTTGTGAGCAGAAGTCGAGAAAAATGTCAAAGGACAAGCAAGGAGGACTACAAGTTTTCAGTGAGCAAAACTTTGAGTTTCGCAGAGGGTGCCAGATGGGAAAGCAGTCGAGAGCCGCATTTCCAAAAGGAGGAGAAGTGAAGAGGGCCACAGAGCCCTTAGAGTTGGTCCGTTCAAACGTGTGGGGGTCTGCTAGTACAACAGCCAAGAAGACAGGGAATAAGATGTACATCACCTTTACTGATGACTATTCCCGCAAGACAAAGGTGAACTCCATGAAGCAGAAGGACCAAACATTTGAGAAGTTGGAGTACACGGTAGTGGTGGAGAACTAGAGTGGGAGGAAGATCAAGACTTTGAGGCCAGACAATGGAGGAGAGTATATGATTGGGTACTTCTCAAAGTACCTGAAGGACGAAGGGTATAGGCATCATCACACGGTAGCCTACTCTCCCTAGCAGAATGGGGTCGCAGAGAGGAAGAATAGGACGCTGATTGAGTTAGCAAGGGCTATGATGTTTGCTGCAGACATGCACGTGAGTCTGTGGGCTAAGGCTGTAAAGACACCAGCGTATGTCAGTGCGAGGTTGCCATCGTCATCATTGGGAGGGAAGATTCCTGAAGAAGTGTGGAGTGGGAAGAGTTTGTCTGTGCAGGACCTCAGAGTATTTGGTTCAGAGGTGTGGGCCCATATCCCTGTAGAGAAGAGGCATAAGCTGCAGCCCATGTGTGTATTTGTGGGGTATGCAGATGAGAGGAAGGGATAGAGGGTCTTGAATGTCAGGAATGGTGAAGTGGTCATGAGCCGGGACGTTGTCTTTAACAAGAGGGTGACGGATCCTGTGAACTCCAACCAACATGAGGGGTATGTTCCAGAAGATGTAGCAGAGGAGGTAGCAGTGCAGCTTGCACTGGCTTCATTGCCAGAGGGAGTGCAGCCTGGACTGGCAGCATCTCCAGAGGGAGCTCAGGTAAGCTTGAGGTGAAGCAGCAAGTTGCAGGAGGACAGGCAGAACCGATATGGGGTGTTGAGCAAGAGGGAGCTGCCTCTGACTCTAACAGTGAAGTGGAGTTTGTCGAAGCGAGACCTTCAAGTGCAATTGAAAGAAGATTAAGGAGGAGAGCAGGCAAGGAGCCTGCTGAAGCAGATGGAGCCAGAAGAAGCTCCAGGTCAGCATCTGGTGCAGAGGTCTCAATCGGTGGAGTGGGTGACGCAGCAAAAAGAAGCTCTACCAGAGTAAGTGGGAAGCCTGTGATGTTACGGGTGGACGAGTATGTGAATCTTGTTGAGTATATGGCTGCTTCACAGGCGGTCAGGGAGGCTCTATGGTTGAGAAGATTATTGGAGGACGTTGGCTACAAGAAGAATAGACCTACGGTGATCTTGAGTGATGGTCAGAGCTGCATTGTATTGGCTAAGAACCCAGTAGCGCATGCCAAGATTAAGCACATTGATATTTAGTATCATAAGTGCAAGGAGAGTGTGCTGGATGGTAGTGTCGAGTTCAGATTACAATCTAAGAGATGATGGCAAGAAGGACCAGTCTGTGAAGTCAACCTCAACCTCCTGCTTGAGCTACTGTACCTTTCACCCAAATAAATGAAAAATTGAGCGAAGGAGAAAATGCTAATGCAGCAGCAGTAATATATGCCAAAGCTGCTGCTGGGTGGTTGAAATTTGGTGCTGCTGCTATGGCTGCATTGCAACCTATGAATGTTGATTTGGGTGCATTATTTGCTCAAATGCAATCTCACATGACAATGATGTATGAGTCCCAACAAGAGGACAAGAGGATTATAATGGCACTGTTGCGTGAAAAAGACCACCTGGGGCCTCACACTACAGGTGGTGGCAGGGGGCCTAGAAGGCCCAAGCCAAAGCCACCTCAAACTATGACCTTAAGGGAAACAAAAAGTATTATTTGATAAAGTTTCTTGGTGATGTTGAGCAGTGGCTGAAGAATTATCAAGACATGAAAGACTAAAAAAGATCAGACACATCGTTGCTCTGCTGAAAGGCAACGCAGCAATATGGTAGCACTTCTACGAAGGAGAGCGTGAGGCTAAACAACTCTGTGACCTTACATGGGAAGAGTTCGTTGAGCACTTGCATGAGAAGTTTGAAGTCATCAATCACATGGAGAAATCTATCTATGCAATGATCTCCTTGTCACTGAAGCACCCCACTTCAGTTGCTCAATATGCACAAAACTTTTAGAACATATGATAAAACAGCTTGCGTTGCCAGAGCTGAATAGAATTGCATATTTCCTATTTAGCTGATAGTGTGAGATCTCAAGTCAAGTCGCTGAAAAAAAGTATGAGAAGCTGGCTGACTTGATTTGAGATATTGATGGTTGGGATTAGCAACAGTTCAACCATAAACGCCAAAGTACTGCTTTGGGGGCTAAGATTGTCATGAAATCACATGGTTCCTAAAATGCAAGTGAAGGAGACCCGGCTCAGGATGATCACATGGATGAGCACAATAGTATGAGTGCAATGCAATGCAGTCTGGAGATAGGCGTGAGTATTCTTGAGGAGGCTTTGGAAGAGGTGGTGGTAGGACTAAGCCAAGACCAGCCTCAGCAAACTTTATTAGCTACCATTGCCAAGGGAAAGGTCACTACAGAAAGGAATGTCCTCAAGACTACATACCAAAGGTGGAGAAATATGATCAACCTTTAAAAGATAGCAACAGCCAGTAATCCAGTCTACTCACTGCGAGGATGCTAAAGATAGTGAGCCGTCGTTCGCTGCCTTGTAGCAGGGAGTATAGGTCTAATTAAACTCGATTCAATATGCGCAGTTGACAAACAGATGAACACTTTGAGACGGTTCTAGTGCAAATACTCATTTTTGTTAAGTATTTACTAAGGCGGAGAAGACCAATTCACCGCCACATTTGAGTGAAGGGCTAGAGGCAAAGAAAGGCATTCCTTGACCTCACTCTGCTACTTTCCCGCTCAGAAATACGAGTTTCCGTCAGATTCTTCGCTTGCAAGCGGAGTTACATGCAAATGAAGGAGACAGTGGCCAATCATCAAGCGGAGTTACAAGCTAATCACAAAAACATTGGCCAATGAGGACACTGTAAGATATCTTCCAAAACTGACAGTTTTGCGAAAGCGAGGGCAATTGACTTATTACCAAAAAGTCGCTTTTGCTTATGAAAACGTTTCGACGGTCTAGATATGTTTTGACTTTTTTCATTGGTCCTTTTTTATTTTCTTCATTGGTTGCTCTAGCTGCAGCTAGATCTCTCACTGCCTTGGCGACCATGCCACCGACTTGACGATCCGGTTGCATAAAGGCATGAGAACTGTTGAAGAATTTACCCGTCGGCATGAGAGACAAATTGTTCATCAAACGGAAATTGGCTACTTGCAGATTTCCCTTGCAAGGCCAAAATCCGCCAAAATCCCGAACACCCCTCCTCAAGATTCAGAGCCCCCGTTTAGCCCAAACCCCAAAGGGCCTCAGCTGTGGAGGGCGAACCCCATACTTAGCAAGTATACTGTTGAGTTTTAGATGAACTTTTGAGTTGCGGCCGTGTAGGGGTCGTTGACACTGAGGGCTTTCCTCAGCATTTCAACGTGGGTTAAAAAGATCATGTGATTGGTCGAGACGCGCACAACGGCCCTTTAAGGGCCACTCCCGGCACCCGACTTAGGCCAAGGAACTCCTTGGCCTGGTCGATGGCCTCCACCTTGACTACATCTGCAAGATCGGCGGACGAAGGACCATCTGACAATTTCCCTTAACGATTTTCCTTTGTAGAGCAACATGTAGATAAAGTACTTAGTGAAATACAATACTTGATCTATTCAACAAGGATCTTTGAACACAAGTGGTAGCTTCTTGAAAGAGAGATGGCTTCTTCATAGCTAGTATATATCTGAAATATCTGAAATTTGGCAAGTACAAGAGTGATTCTGGAATGCCTTTCTATGTTCTAGCTCTTGTTTATATACTTGCTACATAAATAATTTCTAGGAAGGTGCTTGTTGATGTGTTGGCACCCAACATATCTCAAAATTTGCCACCTCATTATAGAATAATGTACACATGTCTTTTTGACCTAAAATTGGCACATTTGACTTTGGCCACATGGAGTTTTTCCAGGAGCTTCCTCTGACTTTGAAAATGCCTTGGAAGATTGAGAGGACATGAACCAAGTCACTAGAGTATCTATTCACACTTAAATCCACACAATAGTACTCCAAATATATTCAACAGCATTCAAATAAAACCAACTTAATACATTATAACTCAAATCACTACATCCTTAACGATAAATTATAGATGCTGGCGTCTTACACGCTAGCAGCGAGCAACCTGATTAGCCAAGATACATCCGCCTGGTCAATACAAGAAGTTATGACATGATTGACAGACGCAAATTGGTGCAAACTCGCGTCAAGGCACGATAACGGGCCGTGGGTGTACCAGCAAAAAGATTCGCCTCGAACCGTAACCAATCAAAATTGCTGACAATTGGTCCCCTTGGATGCTGTCTTCTTCCAAAGCTCATGTATCACTTTCAAAAGGTGCTTTGTAATGGGCTTGTCTGAGTTGTCAAGCATAGCTGTGACATGATGGATGGAGAACATGTCCTCCAAAGGAAACGTGCCTAAGATTGAACTCCTGCCAGGTTGTACTTGCGTAAAAAAGTTGACGAGGCTGTGTCCTCATTTGGTCGACCACGAGATGAGGAGGAATGGAAAAAGCCATCATACAATATCCAATAGCCATGAAGAACTTTGGCAAGTTCGTCTACAGCACTCAATTGACGCGCTACACATCCAATACTGACTCTGGAACAGAAGAGCAAGTGTTGACCATGCAAAGGAGGCTAAGAATAATTCATGGACAATCGAAATGATATTATTTTAGAAGAACGGTAGTGACATACACATAATGGCATATTCCAAGGCCGCACTTGGCAGTGAACTGAGGCAGGTCCAAACACGTGTCCAAACAATATATTGTACACAAAATATGCCATAATATACCCGACTTTGTGTATAACGTCTTGGCAAAACGTGAGGTCGATAAGGGCAATGCTCGCGAGTTGTGTATCACAAAAGTGGTACGACAATACAAAGGGCACTTTATGCGTGGAAGGTCACGACCTCGCCAAGATGGGTGCCCTAGAAATGTGAGGGAGATGAACACAAAACGGCTCTTTGCACGAGGTATGGACATTATGAATTTAATGTGATGCCTTTTGATCTAAGCAATGCTCTTGCTACCTTCATGGGACCTATGAATGACATCTTCAGACATTACCTGGATAAGTTCGTGCAAATCTTCTTGGATGACTTTCTCATTCTCCCTAAAAAAGACTCCGAGCATGCTGAGCACCTCTAAATAGTAATGGAGACTCTCAAAAAGAATCAACTATATGCTAAAATGAGCAAGTGTCTTTAAAAAGAGTATTGAATTTTTAGGTTATGTTGTCAATAAGGCAGGCATCAGTGTGAAGCCCAAGAAATTCCAGACCATAAGGAATTGGCCAGTACCTCATCTGTCTCACAAGTTAGATCATTTCTCGACAAATTACTACACGAGATTCACTGAGAGTTTCTCCACTAAGGCCAGTAAATTGACTACCCTAACCAATAGTAACACATCACATGTGTCGGGAGAAAAGCAGCAAGCTTCCCTTGAGACCCTTAAAAGTGCTTTATGCTCTGCCCAAGTTCTTGCTGTATATGACTCCAGAAAACCTGTGCAAGTGGATACTGATGCATCTGACTTTGCCATGGGTGTTGTTTTGTTGCAGCCTCCTGACAAAATCACGAAGGATGGTAAGGTAAAGCAGCACAGGTACCCTAACCTGTATGAGTCCATGAAGTTCAATCCAGCTAACATTATTTAATATGTGAGCTGTTAGCTCTCATACATGTTCTCAAACAGTGGAGAGCATGCTTACCCGGAGAAGCTACTAACACTAGATGGCCCAGTGCACCCTATTGGGTGCATATGACATATTTGGGTTCATTTAGAGACCCCTCTAGTACAGGCCGCCATTTACTGTGTACTTATCCATTTTCTCTAAAAGTAAGCTTAAACGATTGCATATGTCGCCGAGTAGCCGAGATTAAATTGGCGACCAAATCGGACGAGTTTTCACAAAGTTACGAGTGAGAACGTACACCCTCTGAACTCGTGTGAGCAAAAACTGAAACAGCGAATCTGCTAACTTTCGCGAGAAAGAAGAAGGAGAGCCTCTTCTTCTTCGTAGCATTTCTTACTCAATCCGCCATGGCTGCAAGTGAAACTTTGTCTGGTGTCTTCGTAGGTCTCTTCATCTACGTTAGCACAATATTTTTCAGTCATAGATGGGCTTACCAACAGTTTGCGGACGATTGTGAGGAGTTCTTGTTAATGGAGGAGGTCGTGAAGACATCCCTGGCTATGAATGTTGATGTGCAGTACTCAGTGAGGTTCTTGTATGATGGGAAGAAGGTATTGTTTACTACTGACTTTGTAGAGTCTCATTTGAGGCCTTTTGATGTTTTTGAGGAAACTAAAAATGCGGGTGTGTACAAACAAATTCGCGAAGTAGAGCCTGACAGCCAGCCCACAGACACACTTAGAGAGGAGTCTATAGTGCCTAACACTTTACAGTTTGGTTTTGCTGAGAGTTCTTTGAATCATAGTGGAGAGCCCTCTTCTCAAACCGAGAAGAGGAAGAGAGGAAGGCCGGCCAAAAGTCTTGGTATAGCAGCACCTGCAGAGAGAAGCAAGTTCAGATCAATACAGATTGCATCAGACAGGAGAGACAAGAGAAATTGCAAGGTCTTGGACTCTGACAGTGAAGCTGCCAGTGACAGTGAAGCCTGCAGCAGCTCGGATTCCGAGGAGGAGGAGCACAACCTGCCCTTGAGCATGCATGAAGACCTGGAGGAAAATGGGAGCCCAGAGGAGTGGAATTGGAAGGCACTTGTCCTTGGTGAGAGCTACAATGACATGTTGCTCAAGCCCACAAGAGACCATCATCATGGTCTGCAGGGCATTTCTGATAAGAGTTTTAGAGGTCTATCTCCATTTGGTGTTCTCTGTCTTCTCATGCCTATCTGGGTTCTTTGAACAGTTAGCAAAGGAGACAAATGCTTATGCTGCTTTGCACCAGGCTAAGAGTTGGATACCTTGCAATACTATTGAGATTGTTATCTTCCTTTGGCTTGTGCACGGCTATGGGCTTGCATGCCCTTCCTAGTCTCAAGTGTTATTGGAAGTGCTTACTGAGAGGGCCAATTACACTTCCTAGCTTCGGCCAGTTCATGTCTAGAAACAGGTTCTAAGAAATTAGAAGGTACTTTCATGTGAAGGATAATCAGAATAGAAAGTGTTTTCCTCCAAACTCTAGAGAGTACAAACTATGGCAATTGAAGCCTTTCACTGACCTTGTCTTGAGTACATTCAGGAAGTATCATAGTCCAGGAGAGACTTTGACTATTGATGAGAGAGCCATTCCTTTTAGGAATAGGCAGTGTCCTATTAGAATTTACAACCCGAGCACAGCTTACAAGTATGGTATTGAAGCCTTCACTGTATGTGATGCTATCACATATTTTTCTTATGCATTCATCATATATGACAGAGTGGAGAGAGATGGCTTGAAAAGTGATGTGGTTCTAGACCTTGTAGCAATGATCCCTATTGGTAGATTGTTCACCCTTGTTGTGGATAGAGGATTCACCTCTCCTAACTTGTTTCAGCAATTAGCTAGACTTGGTCATGGTGCTACAGGCACAGTAATTACTAATAGAAAGAACTACCTGGCTAATGATGTGTGGATGAAGCCTAACAGTCATTCTAAGGGTCATTGTAAGACTGTCATAAATGAGATTCCTCCTATAATAGCATGCACGTGGCAAGACAAGTGTGCTTTTCTTTCTACAGCTGCAGGACTAGCCCCTAGTACACAGACTAGGCGTAATGGTAAAGATAAGCTTGTCATCCCTGCTCCTCAATTGGTAGAGCATTATAATTTGTACAAGGATGCTGTAGACCAGTATGATGGTTTGTGTCTAAAGAGGAACTATAGTGCGGAGAGGGTGTTGGTCAACAGAAAGTGGTGGCATCGAGCATGTTGGGGTATTTGGGATGGCTTGCTAGCAAAAGTTCTCATCATGCTAAAGATGGACAATGATGCAGCTGATAGGTATGAGACGTACTTAGATATCATGGACGAGATGTCTTCATTTCAGCATCCTAATGACGCTGGCCCTCCTAGAGCTGTAACACGGATTACTACTGCTCTACCTTCTCATGAAGGTAGATTTACCCATAGGCACTTTCCTTTTAGGATTCCTAATGAGAAGTATGAGTATCATAAGGTGTGTGCTGCTGGTCTTCACGGCCAACGTAGCTCAGGGAAGAGGCCGACTAAGACGAAGTACAAGTGTTTCCAATGTGACATTTCCCTTTGTGCAGCACCTTGCTTTCAAGTGTATCACACTAATAGAGCTGTAGAGCACCTAGATGTAGGACCTAGAATGGAAGCTTGGCAACAATAGGGATTTTGACGATTTTGTAAGACTCGCGTATATATTCCTATTGTTCATGTTTGGTGCTGTATGCAGTATATAGTACATGCCATGTGTACGTGAGTGTTAATGGGTGCTTGCATTGGCAGTTGAATTTATAATTTTCATTACCATGGATCTTAAGCATAATTTCATGTGTTACTTGGGAAAAAAGAGTTTTTGGACATTTTTAATCCACTATTTTAATTTAAAAATAAAAGAGAAAATACCAGTAGGAAGACAAGACTGCATTAGTGTTGTGTATGAAATATCTTCACCAAAAACATGATGAACTGCTCACAAAGCATGTTGATGTACTTGACACTATTTGAGATCAAAATGCACCCGAGAAAAAAAGGCGCTCCTATGTGGGTGCATGTCCTTGGATAGTTGTATTTTTGTCACTACTTCTCACATTAGTCCAAGATTTGAGGTACTCACTCATGATACAATAAGGCAGCCCCGGTCTAAATTCCACGCCCTCAAGTATTGGCAATTACAAGATACAATGCCTCAAAGTTCAAGAAATATCGCGTGCTTATTTCAGCATTATTAAATGCCATTTAAATCATTAACATAATTAATTCTTAGATTTAAAAAGTACAAAATTACAAACTTTATGATGTATACTTCTCAAAAATCTGATTTATGGCCCGATTGGACTTGTATTGTGAGCTACAATAATTCTCAAACATGTGCTCAAAACGCTCCCGAATGTGTCAGTTCCACTGGGCCATCTAGTGCTAAGGTGATTACAGATCATCTATGTTGTAAATCCTTTTCATCCATCTCTTCTTCTTACCGCACTTTCTCTCAGCTGGTCACACAGACAGCTTCTTCTCTCTTTAAGTCACACAGACTTAGCTGGTCACACAGACAGCTTCCTTAAGTCACACAGACAGCTTCCTTAAGTCACACAGACAAGGCCACACAGACCTAAAGTAGATCAAGCACTTAGCATAGATCTTGCACACACACTTCCTCGGAGACTCTTCTTCTTTCTTACACTCAAGAGTTCACCATCCAATGTCTCCTACATTGCCTATATTCACTCGGCGACTGCTCATCTAACACTATCACATCGACAGTCCTGATCACACTCTATCTCTAACAAGCCTACACGTGTTACCTCGTCGACAAAGCCTTATAGGTATTATATCGACAATCCACCCTTTCTGACTATTCGCGGGTTTACTCAATGCATCAACTCACACACATGCAAGCACACATAATTGACATAAAGCAAATAGAGTCAGGAGTGTCTCTTCATAACAACCTATCTCTAAGTCATTGTTGGAAGAAGTCTAAGCTTTCGAGGAGGCGGAATTGCTGGAGAGAGTTCCTGGAGCAGTTGGAGGTCCAGATTGACTAAGAACCAGGAAAATTGAATTGTGCTAATGCCCTCTCCAAAAGACTTGACTTGCCCCAAAGGAATACTAGTCAGCATGCTGTGGATAGGGCACTTTGTGCACTCACTTCACTAAAGGTGTAAAAGTTCTTCCTTTCACAACTTAGGAAAGCCTACCTTTTTGACCCAACAATTGAGCCAAGCCCCCCTGACGGGGTGTGTCCTGCTACTACACTCAGCTATAGGCTAAAGGGAGGGGTCTGGGTAAATAAGGACGGCTGAAATTGGTCATGGCTAATGACTTGGAACTAAGGTCTTTATATCTCAGTCAAGCCCATGAGAGTGTGCTAGGTGAACACTTGGGGCAGGCCAAAACCCTTGGCAATTTGGCAAAACATTACACTGGGAAGGATTACCCTCGGTGGTCTTAAAATTGTGTTGTCGTGATCGATGATAGAAGAATAAGTCCAGACACACACCCCCCAGGGGATTACAACAACCTTCACCTATTCCAATTGGAAAATGGGAAATATATCAATGGACAGGGTAGTGACACTCCCCAAAATTGCAAAAGGGCATGACTTTATCTTAGTAGAAGTAAAAACATGACAAAAATGGTCATTTTCATTCCCACAAATGTCAAAGTGACTGCTCTCAAAATTGCGAGACAGTTCTAGAGTCATGTAGTGTGCCAACATGGACTACCGTTTAATACAATCTCAAAGACTTGAAATTTACCTCTAAGTTTTGGAGAGCTTTAATGGGACTGATGGGAATCAAATAGTTACTTAGCATAGCAAACCACTCTCAGATTGATGGGCAAATTCAAAGAACTCACCGAGTTCTTCAGTGGTGCTAAGAACCTATATAATTAGAAAACAAGATAAGTGGGATGACACGTTGCCCCAAATTCAGTTGGCTGTCAACAGTGCTATTCATGTGAAAACGGGAAAGACTCTGTTTGAACTCAGTCTGGGTAGAGTTCCTAAGTCCCCCTTAGATGTCTTAGGGGAGTCTTTGACACACTCTCAGGGGTTGACAATCTGGTCTTCTTTCGGTTGACCCAAGAGTTGCTGGCACGCTATCAAAAGCTTAGCACAACTTCTACTGAGCACAAGAAACCCAAAAAATGTATGCCAATCCACACCATCGAAACCTGACATTTTCCAATGGTGACTTGGTCAAACTCCATTTTCGGCACCTATACCTTCCTCGGGTAATCGAAAAAAAGCTTGTCTAGGTCGGTCCATATTTGGTGGTACATCGAGTCTGTCAAAATGCTTACAAATTGAACATGTCAGCGGAATATAAGGGTCACCTCGTCTTCAATGTCTCTTTTCTGGAACCATATATTACAGGTGACGAATTGTTCAAAGGTCGCATACCTGACCAACCGAGACCGGCCCTAGCCATTCGGGATGGTGACTCTGGAGAGTATGAGGTGGATGAGATTCTAGAAGCTCAATCTGTTCGTCGATCATCTAAATCTGTCGTGAAGTATCTGGTCAGATGGAAGGGCTATGATGCATCCAGGAACACCTGGGAGTTGAAGGACCAATTTGTCAATGCGAAAGGGGCGTTCAAATTGTTCTATCTTTGAGAAGCTCAAAATCACCCTAATTGTCATTCAAGTTGACACGGGAAGGTGACAGGAGGTCCTGCCCCCATTTAAACTTGAATGGGAAAGTGAGAAGATAGTGACATTTGTGACAGGAAAGTGACATTTAAAGCAAGGAAAGTGAATGTTGACGGCAAGCAACCCACTTCATTATGAAGTTTGAGGGAGAGTGACAGATTTATGACGAACAAAGCTTGTGTTTACATAGGCAATTCTGCACACTCGATTACCCTCACTATTCACTTTCCATTTTGCATCTGTACTCCCTTACACTCACAATTTCACTCAAGTACCCTCCGGTGTATGTGGGTTGTACGCTTCATAACATTTTGGTTATTGCGCTTACTCCATGCTATACTCGGTGTACTTATGCTCAAAATTACACTAATCCACATGTGTGTGTGTGTGAGCAGAATGCCTACCACCCAGAAGGAAGACAGGATGCACAAGGCCAAACTCGCTCAAAAGGAGCTGGAACGCCATCGCCAAGAGATAGCGCGGATAATCTTTCTTGGTGAAAAAGAACGAGCTCTTCAACAACGGGAGGAGCAGAGGAAGAAGGAACAGGACAAAGCCGAGGAGGCCTGATTGAGGAAAGAACAGGACGATGTTGCTGCAGCTAAAAGACTCAGAAAAGTGAAGGAAGAAAGGTTGCACAAGGGAGAGGATGCCAGGAGGCAGGAGTTGGCCACTTAGAGGTGTATTGTGGTGGGCCAGAATTTTGAGAATCTCAAAGCGGCTTTACTAGTCGCTCAAGAGATTAACAAGGACACTCAACAGAAGGTGCTCTAGAAGGAAGGGGAAGGGGCCTTTGATAAGTATGTAGCGACCAGCACGGGCATGGTCCTCTAAAAAGATTATGCCAACATGGTGGGATACAGAGAGGATGAGGCAGCAGTTCTGGCCCTGGATGGGGAGAGTACACCGGTTTACGTGTTTGGCATAGCAGGCACCCACAGGGCCATCAGGATGGTGGCCATGGAGGAAAACAGCTTCAAGGATGTCAAGCACTATCATATGCTGAGTTCATTCTATAGTGAGGTGGAGAGAAAAAGTTGCGGATAATTGGCTAGGGAGACAGGCCAGATAATGTTTGCCGCCCACTGGGTCCGTTGCTCATTGACCAAGATTGAGCATGCACGAGAATACTACCAACATTCCACAAATTGGAGATGGATGATCATCACCAACAACAAGCAGCAGTACGAGCCAAGCCACCCCAATGATTTCCATTATGATCTGGATGGATTCCTCATCCTACCTCTTCATATTGCCCCGTAGGATCCTAGGCTGAACTATTGTCTCTCCAACATGAGCCCTCGGATGAAGAAGTACAGGAAGCGAGGGTGAAATCATTTATCTGAGGGGAAGCATGCCTTTGTCAAATGGGCAAAGCATACAGGGCGAATAAAGCTCAGCACGCTCAGAGCTCAGCAACCCCCAAAAAGATCCAAAAGGGGGCAATCAGTTGACTACTCTATAATTGTTAGGGAGTTAGACGACATGGGGGATGCCACCCCAGCCCTCTCAAAAGAGGAAGGAGAAGAGGAGGACGAGCAAGAGCAAGAGCAGGAACATGTACTCGGAGAAGCCTCCAATCCTAGAACAACACAGGCATAGAAGGTGACTGATAGGTACCATCTCTAGGGAGGCGAGATGGGTGGGTGGTGACACCAACAGTGAAGCCCACTTCACCTCCACACAGACCATCCTGCCCTCTGACTCAAGTCTCTAAGAAGGAGTAGCATACCATTTTGGGCAAGAGACCTACACATCGATCTCCTGAGGATAGGACAACTAGGAGAGCAGCCAGATAAGTGGCCATGGGAGTGGCAGCAACACCCTCCAACCATGGAAATTTTCTTCTTGCCAATGTGTTCCAGCATCCTATAGAACTCCCAATTTATGTGGGGGTCAGCACACAGGTTGCTGAAGAAAGAGCAGGAGTTTTGCCGCAATCTCCGAGGGTCCTTCCACAGCGGAAGCAGGTTTGTTTAGGCAGCCAGCTGGCAAGGGTAGAGAATGGTTCGTGGGGTCTAGGTCCCAATCTCTTGATCCCAAGGCTCCAGGAACATCTCTCTTTTGTTTGTAAAGTATCCTTTAGTCAGCCTTGCTGGGGTTCTCTCAGTTTGCATTCCACAATGGCCATGGGCTCCAAGTGGACGTGACAACTTGATGTTACTAGTGATCCCCATAGTTGGGCAACAATTTTCAAGCAAGAGGCGGTGGGAGGAGATCCGTACTAGTACCTTAATGCACTCCTACATTTCATAAGTTAGTGTTGACGAGGTGACAACAAGTTGGAGGGATCAGTATATTGTTCGATATAATCTTCATTTATACATAATAGTTAATAAGTTCAATTTGATGAACTATAGTCAATATTAGGTCTGCTAGACATTTAAGAAGGTTCATTATATTGACTCAGCTAATGGCAGCAGACTGAAGTCGACTTAGGTCAGGTTGCTGACACATTCTTTCACAGACAGCTGTGTGCCGTACTTTGTATGAGTTTACCGATTGCATAATTGATGCTCGTTTGCTTACATTTGAATTTTGAGTATTGGAAGGCTAGTGGTGAAGTTTGGTAACCAAAAATCCCTTAAGATTAATTGTTGACGTTTAAATTCTTTCTTAAATCGTTAATCGCCTACTGGTAAGTCAAGGCATTCCTCCTGCTGCGCCATCTCGGGTGCAACTTGATAGTAGGGCTTCTTGTATTAACAAGCTTTAGAGATTGCATGTGTAGTAGACCCAGCTATCCTTCACAGCTTGAGAAATGGGCTGGCGCTTGTTCTCTGATGTTGTAGCTTTTTGAGTAGGTTTCTGAGCAGTAGCAGGTTTAGGCTTCTTCCTCTTAACTAAGATTTCTGATGGCTTCTCCTCTCACTCGTTCTTAGCCTTGGCCAAATTCATAAACATATTAACTTCCACCACCACATTCCAACCAAGAGCATCTACTGTATTATTTTGCCTAGCACACTGAGAAAGTTTGGACAAATCTTCACTAAGGAGCTTCTTTGAAACGGGCGGAGTGCTCTAGTGGAAGCATAGTGATTCACAAGGGACCAAACTAGTTGCAATCATACTCGAAAGTGCAGCAACATATTACTAGGAAAGATTCACAAAAATTACTTAGGATTTTGAGTAGCAAGAAAGTGCTCAGGATTGAAATGGGATGCAAGGCCTTGTCATTATTAC
This sequence comes from Mesotaenium endlicherianum, assembly GCA_009602735.1. Taxonomy (NCBI): domain Eukaryota; kingdom Viridiplantae; phylum Streptophyta; class Zygnematophyceae; order Zygnematales; family Mesotaeniaceae; genus Mesotaenium; species Mesotaenium endlicherianum. The sequence goes on from WELA01010935.1 coordinate 153,999, forward strand.
TTGGAGAAATTTACAGAAGTAGAAACTCATTTGAAACAATGAAGTTTTGCCTATTTATGGTCTTCTATGACGACCACTCACCCTTAAAAGGGAGGGACGCTTAGCAACGAAAACTCTTAGTGTTTGTCAAATCATCCCATCTGGAAAATTTGTGAGTAACCCACATCAACCTGATCCGACATGTTGGGCCGATTGGACGTCGACATGCTTACATCAAAATATCTAGAATGTAGTAACTTAGACGCGCTAGGCTAATCCGAAACTTCTAGGTAATTCGACCTAGTCGGCACTTTGCGTCAGCCAAAATTACGTGAAGGTTTGGATTCACTCTAATGGCCCAAGTTGCTCAACGCTCTCCGTCAATTTGAAAGTCGCGCACACCGCAAATTAAGGACAGTCATCGACCAAGCTTAAAACTAATATAACTTCATAACTTCATAACTTCATAACTTCTTGAAACTTAACCAAATTCGACAAATTATATATCATAGTGACCACAAAAATGCAAATTACAATCCTATGACCTTACATTCTTGGCTTCCTCCACATCTTTGTTCTTCAAAGCAGCTTGGCTATTATCAACCACATCCACCATATGAGAGCAGCCCTTCATGTGTAACTTGGTGACCTTGGATAAGTCGTGTTTGCCCATGATATCTTTCTTCAGCTTGATCTTCTTCACTTGTTGCACCCACTTATCGTTATCTGACACCTTGTTGATTTTTTCTTCAGCGAGCGTAGTAATCAGCGGGTGGAATTGACTAATCTGTTGAGTAACAGAGGAGAAGCTTGGTCCTCAAGGAGGGGTTGTAGCTGAGAGGTTACCACAAGGAGGAGGAGGAGGGAATTCCTCCACATTTGCCTTTAACATAAGCTTTTGAAGTCACTGCTCAAAGAGAACACGCTAGGTTGCAGCCTCTAAAGACTCACCCAAAGTGTTCTCCATCTGAGATCTATTGGCAGTGTTGCCTTGACTGGCAAGAGTAACTTCTGTGATTACGCCCGTTGCAACGAGAGTGTTAGCGGTATTTTTTAGCCATGACTGACGCTTCGAGACGAGCGCGAAGATGAAGATTCTGAGTAGCCCTGTGTTGCAAAGCTCTAAAGCAAATATGTGACATAAGACAATATCAGATGCGCCAACTCTTGCAACAATTCAAAAATGAATAGCGATGGCTTCTATCATGCTGCCTACATGCTACATAGTTGAGGAATTTTTGGCATCTATCTAAGTAAGCATTCGCGAACTTGTAGAGATGGAGTTCTTCAAGCTGCATTGATCTTGCACTTTTGACATGTGACATTTGACATCACGCTACACTTTAAGATTGCGATCCTTAGGAAAACGCTGCTCAAGCGACTTAAAAAAACGACGCAAATAGTGTTTAGGATCGAACTGGTCATCTCCAACTTCCACATCTCCGACAAGTACCCAGAGCTTCTGCCTAACTAGGCTCACTGGTGGCATTGTCGCCTAGCTGCCCATTAAATGGTACAGCTTTGCGTGTCACTCGTTCCTTGCCATTTGCAATCTTTTCAGACAGATCTGCACACACTACGCAATTTTGCGACGAACCGGGCATCATTATCTCAAGAGCCGCTCCTTACTAACCCTCAATAAGATGCCTCAGAGAGCTCTTCTATTGATGCAACTAAATCTACGCTCTCAACAGGTGCGGCGGGCATTGCTCTCCCCGACGATGAACGGGCTTTCACAGCCTCTTTCTGGATTTTTTAATCTCTTGCGTTTTTTTGCTCTCCAAATACCTATTCTTGGATAAGGTCCTCATCTTTCCGGATTTGGCAAAGAGTAACAAGGCATCCTTGTCCAAGTGCTAAAGCAAACTTATGAATGGAGCAAACTGTGCGTATGAGGCATCCTCTCTGATCTTCTCAAAAAAATCCGCCCAACAGATCTCATCAAACTTATTAAAAGCGAAGCTATTTCCACTGGTTTTTCCACAACAAAATTTTGTGGACAGCTTGAACTCAGGAATTTTATCCCCTTCATCAACACCCATTTTTTACGAGTACCCTAGAATCACTCACTCTTACCCACGCATCGTCTTCTCTGCCCACATTAAGTGCAAAGTAACTTGCATTATACGGATTCTCATCGTTTGGAGAGATATGGCGAGGCTCGTCTATCAACCGTAGTCTTAAATTATAGATACGGCCGATACGGTGACGACCTGTCTGGATACTCACACACGGGTGTGTTAAAAGTCAACGTAAAGTACGCCAAAATATGCCAAGCGTGCTTGCGACTGTAACTTTTGGAAAGTTTGAAATCTGGAAATTTCATCAATCGCGTTAGGTGGAGAATGACGAGCGCGGTGAAAAAAAAACAAATGTTAACCATCCGCTTGTAGAAGGTAAAATGTTAAATTGGTATTAGATAAGGAAAAACGGACCACTATTCTTTTAGTTTTTGATACGTATACAGAATATCACTACGGCAAGCTAAATCGATACGCACGTATTTTAGAGCAAGCTCTCGACGGTTGCTCACTCCACAGGTTATCATACCGCTCAGATGTCTCACTCCTTCGTAGAGTGCCTTCCACAGGCGCCACATGATGATAGGTCCTTTCGCTATTCAACTCCATGTACTCCTGAATTTGTCCTGGTCCCCTTTCAGGGTGAGCACCGGCAACCTTGATTAGCCTCAATCCCAAATTGCTTGGGAATTCTTGTGCACCTGAAGTTTTCAAAAGTGAGACAGGAGTGCCTTACTTCCAATTAGGCTGTCGCCTAGGTTGATGTTTAACCAAATGAGCTAATGTGTAATTTGTTAAAATCACGTCAAAGCAAATTAAGATACACTCACAGCACCAATGTTCAGAATAAATTGCCCACCAGGACTTTTGCTTAACTTTCATAAAATCACAGCTTACAAAACTCCCAAACTATGGCATCTATGCTGGCCTGGTTTGAGCTCTTTGCCCACACCTGCACCTTAGAAGTTTCCTTTGCTAGCTAGACTCACTCCGTTCTTTACTGAGAGTGTTCTTGATTACTTATGCTCTTGCTTTGAGCAATTCCATGATAAAGACTTTCGAGAACTTGGAAACTAACATAACACTCACCATTTTTATGTGCTTTCGCACGCTTGTGATGTCTGGTCTAACTCTGCACTAGAAGCCCAGCAGATCCTACTCTGGAAGCTCTCACTACTAGATAGACACTACATAGATTTCCCTCTCTGAGAATTCCTCAATTGTAACTTTTCTATAATACATGAAGAAGGAATCTTTGAGCGTCGGCTGGAGCGTGCCTCCTTGGCTCTCCTGTGGCCTTAGAAACTCCTTCCTCCTTCGCTCTCTTCTCTTCACTTCTTCTCTCTCTCTTGCGCTCCTTTTGGTTCTTTGGCAAATGTGCACAAAACGAATGAGGTGAGATCGTGCAACGGTTGTTACCCAGGCACCACGCATGCAGGCCTCTCTCTCTCTTGAGAGTTTCAATGCTGCGTTACACCCCTCACACAACACATGCGTGCAGTCTCGAGTTCATCACTCAAGCAGCTTAACGTCTCGGTTAGCATGCAAGCGTGGGCAATGTTGCAGTTCATGTCCCTTGGGTGGCTGCTTGTGTCGAGACAACCTCGGCCCAAGTTCAGCAACAAAGATCGACGTCCACTTAGCGCTTTCGACTCGGCAGCTTCTGCATCTTTGCAACACGGTCAGCTTCGCAAGCAGACTTGGCGTTTCCTCCCCGCTCTTCAGCCTAGTCGACTTCCCGGCCAATTTGTCAATTCTGGCAGGCTAAGCTTATTCACCATTGTGGCTGCGTGGACTATGAAACCCCACTCACCTTTGAGCGTCGAGTTTGACGTGACTTGTGGGCAAGGTCACACGTGACCTAAACGAGTAATGACCTATTGGTGGTCACTGATGAAACAAAAGTCATTGTTGACATCCGTACTTGGGCGGCCGTGACTTGCGTTGCGCGTTTGGCACCGTCAGAAGGATAGTTGACGCGGCAGCTGTTGTGCGTAACAATGTCGGTTCCCAGGAACCTGTGTGGCTTTCTAGCACGTGTGCCGTCGACTTGGTCGATGTCTCAATGGTCCTCCTCACATGTGGGCTTTTCCTGGTCAATTGGTTGATACGTCTCTGCATGTGGGGATTTTCTTGGTCACTTGCCATTACCACGTGTGTTGGTGCCAAATTGCTTAAAGTTGACTCATTTCTGTTCTTCTTGCACTTGAGCAAATGCAGAGAGAGGTTGCCATAAAGTGTTTTTCTATTTGCACTTAAATCTCTCACAGCTTCTTTTCAGGACTCAAAAATTTTGCAAAAAATTTCCCATCCCATGGTTTTCCTTGCACCCCTCTCTTTCAACTGAGGTGTCCTTGCCTTTCTTGCTGAAACTAGTTTACTTTCCATCTTTGCGGCTTGGGAGGTTAGGAAGGCAATTGGGACATTCCAAATGTCTTGCCATAATTTATTCGTCTCCGATGCAAAAAGTGTGCCCATGAGATCCATACTCATCGCAAGTCTCTCTCTCTCTCTCTCTCTCTCTCTCTCTCTCTCTCTCTCTCTCTCTCTCTCTCTCTCTGTGTCTCTCTCTCTCTCTCTCCCTCTCTTTCTCCATCTCATCGTGGGCCCTCGGTGTACAGGGTTTTCCCCCTACGCCAGTCCAACTCTTCGCCTCGCGCGCGGCATTATGCCGCCAGACCGAAACGCACATGCGCTCACCCTCCTCCACGAGCAGGCCAGGGATGCCCGCAAGGTCACGCCTCTGCACGACACGCACACGAGCGCACAAGAGGTTATTCCTCCTTGTGAGGAGAGAAAGATCACTTCTTTATGCGAGACGTGCCCATGCTTTGTCCTCACCGCCTTTCGATGGCCCGCGCGATCTCGGCACCAGCGATGATGACGCACAATCTTTCTCCACCACGAATTGTACTTGACACCGCCCGTGTGGCTTGCTGCCGTCCTGCGCAGCCACAAAGCCCGCGACGGGCCGTTTGGATCTCCTCTTCTTAGAGTGGCCCGTACCACTGTCAGGCCCTGCAACCGCCAGCCCTATATTACCGCCATACGAACAGTGATCATGCGGCACCGCTGGGAGGAGCGCGTTCGGCTCGCATCTCTTTCTCCGCTACGCCCGAAGTTCGGCTCGCTCCACGTCAACTTGTCCGTCCTCGACAAGCGGCAGAGAGGGTCGAGGGCTCCGTCTGCACAGTGCCCATCCAGGCGGAACTTTGGAGCGTCAGCGTTCGTAACTCGACCCGCGTCCCCATCTGCACCAGCGCACAGCCACGGAGCAGCAAGCATTAGCCGCTTCACACCACGCCGACTACAGGTGGAGACATTGGTAGCAGCTGCAGTGCGTCCGCAATGCGCAAGCTATGGCCCGTCCAATGCCCGCGTAGGCATTGCAGGATGCGCGCGCGCGTTGGCGCACTTACCAGGTGCATACTTGCACAGCTGGTCTGAAAGGGGCAAAGGGCCCTAGTGAAAGCGTAGTAACTCACGAGGAAAGGAATTAGTTGCAATCATATTAAAGAGTCCAGCAGCATATCACTAAGAAAGCTAAGGAAAATTACTCAACATTTTGAGTAGCAAGAAACTGCTCACAATTGATGTAGGATGAAAGGCCTTGTTATTACAATCTCGTAGAGATTTATAGAAGTGAAAACTGATAAGAAATGAAGTACTACTGCCTATTTATAGTCTTCTGACCTAAGTCCTCTTCTGTAGACGGGAGAGCCGTTTAGCAACAGATTTTCCTATGTGTTTGTCAGATTGTCCCTTCCAGAATATTTGTGAGTAAGCCAGATTAGTCTCATTTGACGTGTCGGGTCAAATTGACGTCCTCATACATGCATGGACAGTACTAGAATATTCTATCTTAGGCGCGCTACGCTAAATCGAAACTTCTAGGTAAATCGACCTAGTCGGCACTCCATGTCAGCCGAACTTACGTGAAGGTTCTAATTCACTCTAACGGGCCAGATCGCTCGACGCTGTCGGTCAATCTGACGGTCACGCTCACTGCAAATTATGGACAGTCGCTGACCAACCTTTAACCAATTAAACTTCCAAAATTCATAACTATCTCATTACTTAACAAAATTCGATAAATTTTATACTAAAATGACCACACATATGCATTTCACGCTTCTATGCAATCAAAACATACATTCAATGAACTCAAAAATGCACTTTATAAACCTACGACCTGTTTCCTGAGCACGCCTTCTACCTCGCTTAGACTTACTGGCCCATCGACATCCGTGACATCACCGCCGAGCACATCACACGCCAGGGGCCCATCGACATCCTCATTGGTGGCAGTGAGTGGCGGGGCTTCTCCATTGCGAGACGAGGAGGCGCACTCGCTGACCCGCGTACGGCCCTGCTTTGGCATCTGCTCCGCGTCTTCAACATGGTTGAGGACCGCCGGTTGCCTCACACTCTTGCCTAGGTTTTAGAGAACCTGGCTTTACGCTACGATTCTCAGCCCATTGCTAGCGTCCACATTGCCCTCTGCAGCAGCTACGTCGGCCATGAGGCCGTTCAGATTGGCTCCATCGCGTGCGTGCTTACTACACCAACCTGGCCATGCCAAGCCAGCTAGAGGCATTGGCGGTCGCACGTCCACGCCACACGCGCAACGTTGAGTCCATCCTCCACGTCGCGCGTCTGGCCCAGAGAATGGTCGCCCTTCCGCATGCTTCTCAGGCCTACTACGAGGTCCTCCACAACGTCACGCGGGCGCTTCCAACATTCGTGAGTCGCTACAACAGCGCGGCCTACGTAGGGGCCCAGCGCGGCATGATCATTGACCTCGAGATCGGCATGTTCCAGCGACCCCGTGTCCTGAAGATGGAGCGTGCAATGGGCTTCTGTACGCACCTCACACAGGTGGACGGCATCAGTAAGGTCAACCGCGTGCGTCTTCTTGGCTAGGTTATCGACACCAACGTCTTGACATGAATCCGATTTCAGACGCAGGCCCTGACTCCCCTCTACGCCCAGGCTTGTCATCCGAAGATGGACCAGTCCTACGACGCCATGGACCATAATTTCGACGGCAACAGCGCCCCGCCTGGTACGACCTGGCATTCCCAACGGCAAGCTCCTACTTCTTGCCTGCTGCCTGCGCCGCATCCTGGTCGTGGTCGTGGTCCGCTGGGGGGGGGAAGGAGGAGATAGGACTCCTCACAGCGACCCAGGGAGATTTGCTCCCCATTTCTTTTTCCACGCTCTCAGCTGCCGACAGGTGGTGCAGGGTAGCTGGCAGCAGCTTTCAATAAAGAGGCACCCGAGGCAGGCCGATTACAGCCAGCTGCAAGGCAGGTGACGCCTCCAGCCTCACAGACCACGCCAATAGCAGGGCAGGAGGCGCCAGCTGCACCACAGATGCCACCACCAGCTTTCCCTACTTAGAAGCTGGGGGGGACTCTCACTGAGGCACAGGCTGCTCAGCTGACGGCATTGCTGGATGCACGGCCCATCTTCCAGAAGCGCTATTTCTATAGTCGCTTTAAGGACGACCGGATCAGCATGCAGACAGGCAAGCTAGAGGAGTGTCAGCCCATTCGTGAGTTTGCCTCTACCTATGCAGCGCCCACTGTCATGCCAGCTAAGAAGGATGCCTCAGGCAACTGATTGGAGAAGAGGATGTGCAGTGACTATCGTAAGCTTAACAAGGTCGCTGAGCAAGACAAATATCCTATTCCAATGCCTGACGAGAGCTTTGACAACATTTGCGCTCGTACTTGGTTCTCGGTGTTGGATTTCAGGCAGGGCTTCAACCAAAAACCTATCGCAGAGGAGCACCAGCACAAGACGGCTTTTTGGGGGTCGCAGCGTCTCTACGAGTGGAGGGTTATGCCCTTCGGCTTCAAGAACGCTCCTGCCACCTTCCAACGAGTCATGGATAATGAGTTGGCAGGGCTCTCGTTTTTCGGCGCTACATCAATCGCGTGCTCGTCTTCAGTGAGACGGTTGAGGAGCACGCGACGCACATTACTGCAGTCCTAGACCGCTTGGAGGGCGTCGGGCTCAAGTGTTATCGGAGCAAGTGCACCTTTGGGACCCGGGAGGTGGAGTACCTCGAGCATCTCATATCTTACAGTGGTCTAGCCCCTCAGCTGGCCAAGATCTCGGCCATCACTGGCATCTCGTCGCCAACCAACCTCTCGCAGCTGAGGGCCTTCCTTGGCATCGCCAACTACTATCGCCGCTCTGTGCTCGGATTCAGCGAGCTCGCCAAGCCGCTCATAGACTTGCTACGCAAGGGCGTTGCCTATGTATGGGGACCAGAGCAGCAGGCGGCGTTTGACAAGCTGAAGGAGCTGCTGGTGAGCGCTCCAGTACTACGGCGGCCTGACTATCAGAAGCCCTTCATCCTCTACACCGATTGGTCGCAGGCAAGGCTTGGAGCGGTGTTGGTGCAGGAGCATGACGGCTTCGAGCATGTGGTGGCGTATGCCAGCGTCAGCAACAACCGAGCAGAGGGCAACTACGGCTCTTATAAGGGGGAGTGCCTGGCAGCTTTGTGGGCGATTGTGCACTTTAGGCACTATCTCTACGGCACCCACTTCCGCTTGGTTATCGACCATCAGCCACTCAAGTGGCTCATGACATTGGAGCGCCTCAGAGGCAAGTACGTACGGTGGGCGCTCATCTTGCAGGAGTACACCTTTGACGTGCACCATCGCCCAAGGTCGACACACCTAGACGCCAACTGCCTTAGCCGCAACCCCTTGCTCTCTTTAAAAGACCTCACAGTAGCCCGCCACGATGAGGATGAGCCAGTGGTGTGACACAAGGCGGCGTTCCTGGCCTTCACCATTGACGACGACGTGCAATTCACTAGCCTAGACATGGTGACCATCACCACTCGACGACTGGCACTAGCAGCAGCAAAGTAGCAGGGCAGTTTGCAGTGCGGGCCAGGGGACGTGTGGGACATTGCACCAGTGCTGCAGTACGTCACGGCCAAGGAGTTGGCCCCAAGCATGAGTGCACGCGAGCGCGACCGCGACCGCATTCTCAAGCACAGCCAAGACTTTGTCTTCATGGAGGGGCGCATGCGGCAAGTGATGGCGGACGGCTCCGTGTTGGTGGTTCTTGAGCCTGCTATACGCAGCCAACTGATATGACGTGTACATGAGGCGCTTGGACACTTTGGTGATAAGCGCACTCTCAGCCTCCTCTACGCTGAGTATTGGTGGTACATTATGACTAAGGTCGTTGCCGACATCGTCAGCAGTTGCACTCTTTGCGGCCAGGTGCGCTCAAGCTTCACAGCCCGCCCCGTCGCTCTCAACCCTCTCCCTAGCCAGGGCTTGTTTAACAGGTGGTTGCTCAACTTGGCTGGGGAGCTGCGCAAGTCTCGTCGAGGCAACCTCTATGTCTTGGTGATGAGTGAGCACATGTCCAAGTGGATTGAGCTTGTGCCCTTGCCCAGCAAGGCCAGTGAGGGGATTGCTGAGGCCTTCCTTGACCTGGTCCTTAGCCGCTGTGGCAGCTGCGCTAAGGTCCTAACCGACTATGGCAAGGAGTTCCAGGGCAGCTTTCAGAAGCTGCTGGGACGCTCGATGATTGACCACCGCACTACCTCTCGCGACCATCTTCAGGCTGACGGCCTTGCTAAGCGCATGGTGCAGATCGTCAAGCTTGGGTTGCGGAAGTATTGCCTGGCCCACGACAGCACCCACCGAGACGACGCCCTTCTATGCTTGGCTACGGGGTACAGGTTCAGTAAGCAGGCCTCCTTGACCTCGCATTTTCGCTTTTTCCTTCTCTACAGCCAACAGCCACTCCTGCCTGTAGCAGCCAGGATCGCGGCCAAGAACGTCTTGGACTTGGACAGTCTCGAGACGTGGAGCGCTCTTATCGAGCAGCGTGCACAACTCTTACAGCGCCTGATGCCCATGGCCATGGACAACCTCAGCATTGCTCAGCACCACAACACACTGAGGTATATTATGACTCGTGGAGGAGCCTATTGCCCGCGGGTGTTGCAATTCCCCGCAGGTGACTTCGTGTACTTGCGACGCCAAACAAAAAACACCCTCGACACCAGCAGCTCGCCCGTCATCTTGCGTGTCGGGCGTGTCTTGGCGTCAGGAGATCTAGAGCTGGAAGGCGCAGATGGCCGTCTTCACAAGGACCACTCAAAGAACTGTGGACCATGCCACCTTCCTAACCGTGACAAGCAGGTTCGTCCCCGCGACGCGCGGCCGCCCAAGGACTGCGCGTGCCAGATTTGCCACAGCCCCGGCGAGGAGGCCAGGATACGGCTTGGCGATAGTTGCAACCTTGGCTTCCACATCGGCTGCCTTGACCAATCGTAGGCCCGCGTGCCAGCTGAAGATTGGTTCTGTAGTGACTGAACTACTTTAGCTTTAGGCAGCGATCACAGCCCATCAGCTGGTGGCTGGGAGCTAAGGGGGGAATTAAAACATTCAACGCTTGACTGTCTTTTTGTATTTGAAGCCACATGTACTCCAAAAATCATTGCAGCAAAGCCTGCTTGCTTATTGTGCATTGCATGTGTCGATGATACGCACTCGATCTCCTACCGTATGACAACTGTCATGATTAATTGAGTAGAGATTGACGTACAAGATCGAGCTCCACTTGTGTGAATCATCAACCTCGGAAGACCGACTTTGCATTGACCTTATCCATCCATATGTTGACCTTTTCTAGATTTCCGAGTGTAGCGCGTGAAAGCATCTTCCGAATGGCACCAATTTCGCGTCATTTGGTTAAGTATCGAGCGAAGTAGGCGCAATCTAGTCCTCACCCCAAAATCACACCAAATGGCCAACTTGTGACTCAATGTACCCAAAGGTGACATTGTTGGCTATTCATGACCCCAAGGACCCCTAGCTTTGTACGCACAAATCGGCAAGTCCCTTAGTCTACATAGATCTTGCATTTCCATAGTATAAGTTCATCATTGAGGCCATAACTTGGTGACTGCATCACCTATTCCTAGAAGAAACTTACTCAAGTTCGAGATTCGCGTTTGAGGCGCTATCTAGGTAGAATCACCCAAGGTAAGCTCCACCAATGAGAGACAAATAGCATATTTTACTTGCTTTGCTTTGATTGATTTGAGGTATGCTTATTCTTCAGGAGTTCTTGTTCATGCCTTGTAAACATTAGTGGGCGTAGGAGAGCCACCTTGAGTGACTACATGCATTGGATCCGCCGCACACAACGACGGGTTTCCCGGAGTATAAGTACTAGAGATATCCCTAGAGGAACATCTTTTTAACAGTCCCATTAGGCCAGTTGTAAGTCACGAAGTTATCAGTTCAGCTTACATTTTTGCCTGTTATGTTTTTAGGATCACTTAGTCTCTCTCTTGTGAAGAGCAAGCCCTCTTGGCTTCCAGTCACTTGAAGAACTTCATAAGTGGTGAGCAAAGTCACAGCTTAAACCCTGCCATAGGACTACTCTTCAAGATCATGATGAGATTCTTGTGATCTTTTGGGCCAGACTTCATTAGTTGTTTTCCTACCAGATTAGAGTCTTGAGGTGCTCACTCTGCAAAGCACACACTCCTTAATTAAAATAATTGACGCTTCACGGTCTTTTTGGCTATATAGTCACATGTACTCTAGACTTCATTGCAGCAAAGCATGCTTGCTTATTGTGCATTGCTTGTGTGGATAGTACGCACTCAATGCCCTACCGCACGACACTGCAATGTGTGCATACCTTCGTTTTGCTAGCAGATAATTGCTTAGCATCTAGGTACGGACAACCTGTATTTGACGTCCTGATCTCCTGCATTTACATCAACCTTCTCCGGCCTCAACAGTGATGGCGTGTTTAGCAAACCTATTAAAAGACCCGCTCTTCTTCTTCAACCAAAAATTAGAGCTTAGAAGGAGGGGATTCCTCCTTTTCCTTAGGAGCCATAAGCGTCCTGAAAGCCTCCTATTACCAGACTTTACCTTCCTTGACATTGCGTGCTATTTCAACAGCTTCGTCAATGTCCTTGTTGATTTCGCGTCTTGAAGACAGGTGTGGCCTCACTTCACAACCTGTCTCCTTGTCCACGCACAATAGAAATTTGTCAGCCTAGGGTTTTAGATTCCTCCGTTTTTGGCAAGATCTACCAATCTAAACTTCACTTCTATTACTGTCTTGTTCTTTTGACAGACAAAGTGCACATAACAGTGCACCTTAAGACTGCAATCCTTTGGAGAACGCTGCTCAAGCAACTTAAAGAAACAACGCAAACAGTATTCAGGTTCCAACGGGTAATCTCCAATTTCCATATTCCTCTAACAACTAGCCAGAGCTTCTGCTTCACTAGCCTCAGTGGTGGCACTGTCGCCTAGATGCCCATTAAATGGTGCAGCCCTGCGTGGTACTCGTTCCTTGGCATTTGCGATCTGTTCAGATTACAACGTTTCTGCAAAACGTTCTAATTTTTTAGAACCATTTTCTTGGTACTCAAGGAAACTTTGGTAACAGGGTTACGCCGTACGCCGTACTGGCCGACCCTCGTATGCTTAATTAAGCTTACTGAGCAAGGACGCATGTACTAAGCGAACGAAGTAAAATTCACGCGTGCGCCCCCCGGATACGGTTCGGCGCGATTGACGCCTTCTCTATCGTGTTGTTTAACTTTAGGAGTCAGAATAATCGCTTCGAGAATTGTGAAAGCTTCCTAGATTTGCACTTTTTTGCGTTTGCCGACATTGTTTGCAATTGCTTTTGTCCACAGTGCACATACGAAACCCCTTTGAGACTAAGTCTGTGGCCGCCTCCTAGTGAGGCCATTTTCCTCATTCGTTTCATTATTATCCATTTGGTAAGTTCGCTGTCTTCAATTACCTCTTCGCTCTTGCATTGTCTTGCTTGCATTTTAATTGGGTTGTTGTTAGTCATCAAATCAATACGTCTTGGGGGTTTATCCAGAGTTCTTTCATGTCTATTAAAATACTCACTGTTTTTATCTCTCCATATGTAGGTCTCGAAGCCAAGAAGTAGCTAAAGATTTCTTGCTGCAGATGTATTTCATCGCTTGTCAACACCTGCAGCAGCAAGTGAGATTCCCGCTTGCTCCATCTCTTCCGTTCTTTGTATATTTGAATGCAAATTGGAGATATCATTGAAAGTGCTAGGCTGCAAATGTGACTTCTGTTCTCTTTCATGGAACTTTTGGAAGGCGTACTATTGCCCAGCTTTACTTGTTGGGCCACAGGATGCTCTTGCTCCTGCCCTCCACGCTTTGGAGGCCTGGAGCACGTGGGTGGCTCTTCAGAGAGGGAGAGAGAAGGAGGGAGAGAGGGAGGGAGGGAGGGAGGGACGGAGGGGAGGGGGGGAGGGGGGCTTGGGGCTGATCAACTCGATGCTGACAGGTCGCCGCGGGCCCATTGGGGATGGGAGCGAGAGTGGGCGACGCTGCTGTAGCCATGGGAGGTCTGGGCAGCTTCGGGTTTTGGGCCATCTGGAGCCTTTTGGCGCAGCTGCTCTGCTCATTTGTTCCCTGGCGAAGTCGGGGGCAGGGGGAGGGAGGCAAGGGGGAGTGCGGAAGAGAGCATGGAGGGGGAGGGTGGGAGGGGTTAAAGCGGGGCAGGGAGCCAGGGGTGGACGGAGAGAGC
>WELA01010935.1:168466-217897 GCA_009602735.1 Mesotaenium endlicherianum
CCCACCCCCCCCCTGGGCCTCGCCTGTGTGCCTGGGGGCCCGCATGCGCGAGGCAACAGCAGCAAAATCGGCTGTCTGCCCCAGCTTGGTGTGTGCGAAGGGGGAAAATGGCAGCCGCTGCATGCAAGGCCTCTTTGGTGGGCTTTAGCAGGGGCCCCACAGCAGTGGCTCACCCCTCTATTGTTGTGTGGGGGGGGGTTTTCTGTGCAGGGAGCTGTGTGTGCAAGGTGATGGGAGCGGTGGCCTACTTCCTGGTCTGGCGAGTGTGAAGGGAAGTTGTTCAGGTCATGGGTTGCTCACAGTCAATGTGCGAGACTGCCGTTGCCTGCATTCAAGTTTTCTGCGGGTTGGGGGGCGGTTCGAGGGCTCTCTGGGGGGTGTGGCAACAGCAAATGCTCCCCTCTGGTCTTATCTTTGCGTGGCTTTGGCGCAAGTGACATGCAGGGGTTGGATCCTTGCTTGCGACTGCCTGCTTGGGGCAACGCCTATGGCGGCCCTACTCTGGTCTAGCTTCTTGGGGGGGGGGGGTTCAACGACAGCGGCCACGAGTGTTGGTGAGTGCATGCCTAATTGTGTATGTGTCATGTGCGTGCGTGGGCACCTGGGAGGGAGTGCTGGCCTCTCTCCCTCTTTCAGTGTGTGCATGTGTCTGTGCGTGTGTGCGTGTGTGCGTGTGTGTTTGTGCAGGCAAGATGTTGTGGGGGCAAGAGCGCGCGGCAGGCATGTGTGTTTGCAAGTACGGGTGTGCGTGTTCACGTGCGTGTCTGTGTGTGTGTGTCTTTGCACGTTTGCCTGTGCGCATGCGCGCTTGCGTGTGCGTGTGCGCGTGTGTGTGTTTGTGTCTCTGAGTGTGCGTGCGCGGGTGCGGGTATGTACGCATGCGCACGTGCGGGGGTGTGTGCATGCTTGTGTGTGAGGGTCATGTGCATGTTTGTATGTTTGTATGTGTGAGTAGAGGATGAGGAGGTGGAGGAGCTTCCTAGTGCTGCAACTGCAAGAAGAAGAAGAGCAAGATCTAAATGTCGCTAGCTAGCTAGTAGCATGTACATAATGTAATGTTTAAGAAGTCAACCTCTTTTGAAATTTGAATCTATTTGGTACACTTAATCTTGATGCAATGTTGCATATTTTGTGAATGATTTACATTGCATGAAGAGCTCATTAAAAGAGGAAAATGTGGTGCACTAGGGAGTGTGCATGACATATAAAATGAAATATTGAGCCAATAAAGTCAAATTAGAATGTCCAATCCATGTATACGTAATTTGGAGTCATGATACACACGTATATAAGAAGCTGTTGTGAACTCATCCAATGCGGCACATGATTCCCCATTAAGTAAGTTGGCACGATTTGTCATTAAGTTAGGTGAATCTTCGAGTTTGGTCATGAAAAAGATGCGTCACGACAAATTAAAGATATGTCATCATAAAAATATAAGCAAGTCATTGGTGTGAAACTTAGAGGAGAACCAAACGAACATTTTTGGTGTGTGAAAATTGGGGAGGGAGGTTGCGTACAACAATGTGAATGGTAATGCCCACCTTGTACTCGCGTGAGGAGTTTTAGTGAAGATAAGTGAAAAGTGACGGATTGTCATTTACCTAAGAATACAAATCCACCTTGCAGTCTAAAATTGTGTCTTTGGCAATCTGGATAGGCTCCGCTCCTCAAATTAGGTGATGGGGTTTCACATCCGCCTGCTGCCAACTGTGTAAAGGTGAAACATATAAAAGTTTTTCGGACGGTAGTGAACGCATCCGGTCAGCCGAAAAAAGTAGTCAATCTTGATCAAAAAGTTGACTGCCATAACGTTGTACTTTTGCACGCGTCACCGACATTCAACATCGACGTCAACGCTACATAACGTGGACGACGTCGTGACTTGGCGTACTAAGCGAACTAGCAATAATTCTTATGCGGTGAATTACGCGAACTAGCGTATTAGTCGAACTAAGCGAGCAAGCGTACGGCGTAACCTTGTTTGGTAATAGTGAAAAGAAATATATCTTTAAGTCGATATATTCACTAATTGCTCGAGGACAGGAGAGTGAGAGAGATAGCACGTAACTTTAGAGTTAGTGCTTGTTAGAGGTGCATTCACAAAGACTCTCGCAGGTATCTATACCTGTGCAACATGAGGCACTTATCACATGAATCGACTTACCAATAGGTGATTACAATTAATGAAGATGTTTATATCAGCAAACAATTTTTATGGTATATAATGTTAAGTGATTAAACAGCAAAAGACAACACACTAGCAGTGGACAATATTAGCAAGTCAGATGCAAATAAACTAGCATCAATAATGCAATCAGTAAACTCATACATAAGCAAGGCTAGAAGCCAGTACGTACCAATGGCTTCTTCCCTTGGATTCAGACATCTCTCAGTAAGCTCTACAAGAGAGATGGGCCTCGTTTCCAAATGCCAAACTCAAGAGCACTGTCAAGCCTATGTACATGAAATGAGGATACTGTGTAACGGCAAGTGCAATGGCACCGCGTACGTGAAAGTTAACCACGTTGGTAGGACCTTGGTTAACCGAATACACCACCATCTCCCATTATCCCGAATCGCCATCCATCCCAAGGATGTCATCAAGCCATTCATCTAGCATACCACACTTTTAAGCAGTTTAGGCATATTTAGGCAGTTTGCTACTATCGTGTACGGAAGTCAGCTGACTGTCAAAGAATGTTTCAGCAAGCTGACCTAAGTTGACTTCAGCTTCCTGCTTTCAGTTGAATCATTGAACCGATAATTATATACAGTCCACTAGACTGAATGCTGATTGAAATTTAGCAGGCTGAACTTTATTAATATGGTATATAAATGAATATTATATCCACTGATATTGTGATTTATTACAATCCCTCAAACTTAAATTGTTGTCGCCTCGACAACATCAAACTATATAGAATAATTTAATCAGAGAATTAACAAAACTAATTCCCTCCGGTCTGCCTCTTCCTTCAACTCTGGTGCCTAGTGACAGTGAACAGTCACCTCCATCCTGAGTCCACTTCTTTGTGGGGTGCAAACAGAGAGACCTCCAGCAAGGCTCGACTGGAGGATGGTTTTGATATTTAGGGGAATTTACCTGGGGCTCCAAGATCTGGACCAAGATTTGGACAACCCTCTAGGTCTGTCAGCTGGCCTTCTAATGAACCATGTTTGTTCAAAAGTTGGGCCTCGAGGAGAACGAAGGATTGTAGCCTGCTCTTCAACCACCTGGGTGTCGATGCCCACATAAATAGGCATTCCGGTAGGATGCTCACATACATTGGCAAGAGGTCCATGACTGATTGGGGTGGCCAGCATACCTCTAGCTACTCCGCGTGTTGTTCTTCTGGTACCCCTGTCCTCTGAGGATTTTTGCCATTCTCTGCTGCCAAGAACAGTCAAATTCGCTTCTTCCCCTGCTTAGTGTAACAAATCTGAGCTTTTTACGCATATTTTAGGATATTTTTGTAAATTCCTAAAATACGTTATACTTTTGAATCAATGAAAGATTGCATTTTGACAAATCTCTCGCCACACACGTGTGCCGACTAATTCCGGTCGAACGGCGGAACGACCAGCAAATTCATTGATAATGTATCCTCGATACTTTGCAAAAGAATATTTTGATTCATCTTAGAGTTACTTTGATTAACTACAAGACGATTGATTAAATTATCTACGAATGATTTAACTTATTCTGACTTTCCTTATTACGGATAATATCGTCACAATGTTTTCAAATTAATGAGAATCGTTAATACAAAAAGAAAACCGGAATCGGCGACCTGAGGGAGTCGCCGGCCAGAATCAAACCCGCGACCTCTCGGTCAACGTGTCACGATTCGGAAAATTATAGTAAATAAAGACAGACGAAACATAATATGTAAAGTTACTTTGCATTTCGGCGGGTTCGAACCCGCGACTTTTTCGTTTGATTCCTTCACACCTAACGGACTTGGCCAAAGTAGTTGTTATACCAACTGGTTCATGTCCAATGAATTTGTACGCGACCTTGCGGGCAGTCGCAACTTTTCGTAAAGTCGCGTAAACGGGAAAACGCCCTTTAGGCGCAAAACGTTTTTTCGAAAATCGTTGTAAAGTGTCCAAACGGCCAAACGGCGCGTTACGAGCATTGAGCCGAACGGGTTATACCCCTTCACCTGTTTTTGTTGTACATGAACCAGTGCCCTAGGTGGTGACTCATAGCACTACAGTGCCTTATGTTGTGCAGGTATATATACATACAAGAGTCATTGTGAGTGCAACTCTCACAAGCACACATTGTACGACTTTACGTCTTTTTCTCATAGTCTCAAGTATTTGAATTACGCAAAGTTGTTGTTGAATATTCAACTATGTAACCAATTATTCTTGAAGACCGAGCAAAGATCCTTGAGAAAAAGAAAAACGTTACATCGGTATCGGAGCCAATCTCGGTTTCTCGAAGGAATTTATTTTTTAGTGGTTTGAAATTTTATTTTGGAAAAATATATTTTAAAGGCAATCTTCTCTCAGGACGGTAACCCATCCCGATTTTGCCCGCCGACCCGGTTGCTTATCATAGTTTTTGGACGAAATACCAACCGGTCACCCATCCCAATCCTGCCGGGCGCTCCGGTCGCTTATTGTAGTTTCTGGAGCAGAAACCTCGGTTTCCATATGGAGATCGCCACTGGTGCCAATGCTGCTACTACAGACGCTGCCACTACTCCCGCGGTCCACTCCTCCGTTGCACTCGCCGACACTACGGCAGCCCTACATCCTCCGCTCGTTGTTCTTCAACATCGAGCTGGCGGACCAGGCGCTAACAACCAGGAGCCGGAGGAACTTCTTACCCCTCGCTCCTATCAAGCAAATGTTTTTGCTCGATGCCAAGCCTTGACTATGGACAATACAACATGGGTGTTGTCCTTCACAATTTAGGCGTTATTATGGGTCGCACGAAGGAACGCATTGCTCTCTCCGACGCAATTAATGCCCAATTGGCGCAATTGTCACCAGCTTGGTTGCCAAACTCGACGCTAATACAGTTGCTCCTTTTTCCTCACAGGCTGCCCAAGGGGGGGCGGGTCCATCTGACCACACTGTCAACGCATTCCACCAGCCCGCCCAACCTTGGCGGGTTTCGGCACCAACATCTTCATACAAACCCTCTCCACCCGAAAAGTCACGTCTACATTGCTGCATTCACTAGAGGACTCCCTGTGACAGAGCATATCACTCAGTTTCCCAAGGGTTTGACAATGCAAAATAGACGTAGGCCTGCGCAACTTTTCGTTTCTCTTTCTCCACCTCAAGATAGGACTTTGGTCGTTCTGCACAACAAAATTTTGGCTTTAAGCATGAGATTTGACAGTTACATCTGCGGCCGTTCTGCTTTTACTGTTATCAATTCAGGTGCCTGGACAAGCTTTATCAGCGCACGTTTTGCGCAAGATTTGAAGCTCGTTCCAGTCAAATGAGTTGATCAACTTTGTCTTGGCGATGGTGCTTTAGTTGGCATCATTGGGACAATACGGTTACCTCTTAAGCTGCAGTCATATCGCGGGAACGAACGGTTTTATGTAACAACCCTCCCCGCTGATGCTGATGCAATTTTAGGTGATAATTGGCTTCAGCAAACAAGTGGATTGTTGGAGTACGGTCAGCGTCTATGCATTGTTTGCGTAAAAGATCACAAGTGTACTCTTCACTCTCTCAAGAAGCGGCGGGATATAGAACGTCCTTCAAAAACTCTGATCTTATCTACCAAGCAAGTACGCCGACTGGTTAAGCATGGTCAAGAGATCTTTTACGGATTCCTACGCCATGCTCCCACAGAGCCTTCTACTTCGCCCTTTACGAAAGAGCCGCAGTTGGACATCCCTGGTCATGTTGCAACACTTACAACTGAACTGTCTGCTTTTCCGCAAAGGTACAAGTCCGTGTTTCCCCCTGACATACCTGCAGGTCTCCCACTTGACAAAGGTATTGGGCATACTATTCCTCTCCTTCCCGACGTCCAATTTACTTGGCGGCCTATTTACCGCCTCGGTCTGCTAGAGCTGGAAGAGACCAAGACCTAGATCGCCGACTTGCTGGCGAAAGGATGGAATGAGCCGAGCTCTTCTCCATTTGGGGCACCCATCCTCTTCGTTCAAAAGAAGGATGGCAGCCTCCGTATGTGCATTGATTATCAAGCGTTGAACAACATAACGGTCAAGAACCGTTATGTGTTACCTCGCATCGATGATTTGATTGGATTGTTGCGGGGTGCACAAGTGTTCTCCTTGCTTGATCTAGCCCAAGGCTAGCATCAAATTTGAATCACATTAGAGGACGTTCCTAAGATAGCGTTTCGGACGCTTACTGGCCACTTCCAATACAAAGTCCTAAGTTTTGGACTTATTAGTGCACAAGTGACATTCCAAAGCGCAATGAACAATGTGTTGGGACCTTACATGGGCAAGTTCGTCCAGGTTTACCTCGACAATATCTTGGTCTACTCAAAGACAAAGGCCGAGCATTACAAGCACCTGGAGTTGGTGTTGCAGATCCTTCGTGAGCAACAGTTGTATGCCAAGGTCAAGAATTGCTCCTTAAGGATAAACTTTTGTATTTGGGACACATTGTTGGCTCCACAGGCCTACGACCAGACCCGGCCAAAATTGTATGCGTTGCGAACTGGCCGGTCCCCACAGACGTACATACTGTTTGTTCATTCATAGGATTTGCAAACTACTTTTGCAAGGTCATGCAAGGTTATTCAGTGACGACTACGCCACTCACTGCTCTGATAAGCAAGAATGCACCTTTTATTTGGGATGAAAACACACAATTTGTGTTCGAGCGCATATCGTATGCCTTCACTCATGCGCCAATTGGACATTGGCCAATCCAAACCAGCCTTACGAGGTAGTGGCGGATGCATTCAGTGTTGGAATAGGGGCTGTTCTGCTGGAGGCAGTGTAGAAAATAAGCAGTCCTAGCTCTAGTTGCTTAGTATGTGCGTTCACATGTGTGGAGGTTGACTGAAGTGTGTGGTTGGTCGAGTCCAGCTAATGTTGGTTGAGAGTGTCGATGTAAAGGGCTTCTGATGATCAGGACTGTCGATTAGTTCGAGGTAGGTTAGCAGCCACAAATGTGAATATGGAAGGGCAGAGAAACTTGTAAGGGACACACTTGAGTAAGAAAGAGTTGAGCTCCCGAGAAAGAGAGTGCTCCTCTTGGTGTCGTGTGCATGCTTATATGTGTTGTGTGCAAGTGAAGCATTTGTCTTGCTATAGAACGAGTAAGCAATGACAGATGAAGATTTTCAATAGGCAG
Source organism: Mesotaenium endlicherianum (assembly GCA_009602735.1). Taxonomy (NCBI): domain Eukaryota; kingdom Viridiplantae; phylum Streptophyta; class Zygnematophyceae; order Zygnematales; family Mesotaeniaceae; genus Mesotaenium; species Mesotaenium endlicherianum. Next base: position 175,781 of record WELA01010935.1, read on the forward strand.
GCGAATCTATCAGTTTTGAGAGTCGGAAGCTGAAACCTGCCAAACAAAACTACCCAACGACAGAGTAGCAATTCTGGGCAGTTATATACGCTTTGAAGATTTGGCGTTGTTACTTGGAAGGCTACAAGGCTCTGGTTACAAGCCACTGCCCGAACACTTTCTTCCAAGTTCGACCCACGCTCTCAAGACAACAAACAGGATGGGCTGAGTTCCTCCAACAATTTCACTTTACTTGGGCATATCGCCCTAGGCGTAAGAATGTTGCGGACCCGCTAAGTCGAATCCCCCAACGAGTTCTCTTGCTTCAGGGGCCCTTTGCAGGGGAAGACGAACAAAACGTTCAGGTTTCAAGGGCGGCCACTCTTGATCCTGCTGTACCACCCCAATGTTTGCCGCACATAAGCCTAGTGACGCAGGCGCACCCTTCTTGGGTAGCGTAGCTACTGTCGACTCACTTGACCTGCATCAGTTGATTACAGAGGGTTACTCCAAGGATCCGTTTTTCCTAAGTCGCCTGGGTTCTGACTTGAACGGTGTAGCTGTGACGATGGGCAGTGTAGGTAAAAGGAAAGAACTCTCAATCTATACATTTGAGGAGGGATTTTGGTGGCACAATGGGCGCACTGTGGTCCAAGAAGGCCAAGTAAGATATGTGCTACTACGAGAAGCTCATGACTCTCCTTACTCAGGTCACCATGGTATAACCTAAACAACCCACCAGTTGCAACGAGGGTACACATGGCCAACCCTCAAGGTCAATGTTGCCGAGTACATTACCAACTGTGCAACTTGTCAGAGGAATAAGTCGAGCAATACATTGCCCGCAAGGAAGCTACATCCATTGAAATTTGCAGGTGCTTCTTGGGAAAGCTTTAGCCTTGACTTCGTCGTGGACCTGCCTACCACTGAAAATGGCCACAATGGGATGTTGACAATCGTAGATCGCTTCACTAAGATGGTGCACTTTGTGGCCACGAAACCATCATGTGATGCCAAAGAGACAGCGGGTCTTTTTGTGGATCATGTGTTCAAATTACATGGCATACTTGGAAAGTCACGGGGGCCCGGGTTGCGATGTTCGGCGTTTCCTCAAGAAACTTAGGACATTCTTCGTCTTAGCCAAGAAAGTAAAAACGTAACATTGGGCAGGTGGACTGGGAGAACAAGTGCGAGGTCCTGTTGCCTGCATGACAGGATCACAAACCATACACCTGATCTTGGCGCCCTAGGAGTCCCTGCTTTTGCCCGCCCCTGGATATGCAAAGTACCAGCTCCTGGTGCTTTGTCTCTACCTTGTTCTTCTTCCTCATCCTCCTCATTTTCCTCCTCTGAGAGGGTAGGGGTCTCGTCCACTAAATCATCCTGCTCCCTGGTGAGATGAAAAAATCTACTAACCGCCCTTTCTTATGACGAGTTGGAGTTGCTTGGCCTTCAGCCTGCTGATATCTATCGGGCCTCCATTCTTTGCCCATTTGACAAGGGCATGCTTCCCCTCAAAGAAATAGTCTCTCCCCCTCCTTGTGTGCTCCTTGCTCCAAGCTTTCATATTACTCAGGCTTCGATTCAGCCCAGGTTCCCAAGGGGCAATGTCAGGTAGTGGGATGAGGTAGCCGTCCAGCCCATAATGGGTCTCATCTGGGTGGGTCCAATCACACTCTCGCTTCATGTTTGAGAGGGGCAGAGTGCCCTAGTGGAAGCGTAGTAACTCACGAGGAAAAGAACTAGATGCAATCATACTAAAGAGTGCATACCACTAAGAAAGCTTAGAAAAATTGCTCCATCTTTTGAGTCGCAAGAACTGCTCACAAAAGATGTAGGATGGAAGGTCTCGTTATTACAAACCTGTAGAAATTTACAAAAGTGAAAATTGATAAGAAACAAAGAAGTTAAGTCTATTTATAGTTTTTTGCCTAGTGCTCCACTCTAGGAGGAAGCTACGGAATTTCCTAAGTGTAGGTCAATTTGTCCCTTCCGGAACATTCAAGAGTATTCCTGATTAGTCTCATCTCAAATGATGTAGGATGAAAGGCATTGTCATTACAAACCCGTAGAAATTTACAGAAGTCAAAACTGATAAGAAACAAAGAATTTATGCCTATTTATAATTTTCTGCCTAACTGCTCCTCCCTAGGAGGAAGCTACGGATTTGTTTAAGTGTTTGTCAAATTTTCCCTTCCAAAATATTCATGAGTAAGCGACATTAGTCTAATCTGACGTGTCGGGCCGAATTGACGTCCACATACATGCATCGACATTACTGAAATATTCTATCTTAGGCGCGCTAGGCTAGTTCTAGGTAAATCGACCTAGTGAGCACTCCGCGTCAGCCGAACTCACGTTAAGGTTTGATTTCACTCTAACAGGCTAGATCGCTCGACGCTGGCAGTCATTTTTACGGTCGCGTTGACCGCGAAATCAAGAACTGTTGTCAACCGACCTCATAACTAATTAAACTTCAGAAACTCGTAACTCTCTCAATACTTAACCAAATTTGATGAACATTACATTAAAATGACCACAAAGATGCATTCTACACTACTATGCAATCAAAATATACTTTCATGGAACAAAGAAATACACTTTATGAACCTATGACCTTACATCATCCCCCTCCTCAAGATGCGACGTCCTCGACGCATTTTGCAAATAACGCCTCAACTTAGTGTTACAATGAGTCAAGTTGGTTACTGGCACCCAAGTGTTTTCGTTCGCATGGTAACCTTTCCACTTGCCCAGATACTCCTCAACAAGTCGTTGACCTTGCTTGACTCGTCAATCGACGACAATCGCTTCCACTTCATACTCCAATACATCATTCAATTTGACCTGTGGTGGCGGTGTAGGTAGTCGTTCTGGATGTCCTTCGTTCGGGTCAATGTATGGCCGCAAAAAGCTAACATGGAACACATCATGAACACGGCAGCCTGAAGGAAGGTCTAACTTGTAGGTCACTGGGTTCAGTTGCTTGATCACCACAAAGGGACCTGTAAATCGTGCCCATAGTTTCCTCTTGCCCGTGAAAGGCAGATTCTCTGTTAACAAGAGTACTTTGTCGCCCACATGGAATGTCACTTCCCTCCGATGCATATAAGCATGCTTGACCTGTTCCTCCCGTGCCTTCCGTGTACATGTCTTTGCCGTGTCCTAAGTCTTCGCCATCTGCTTCATAAACGCTTGTGTAGTAGGAATCTCATTCTCCTTGGTCTTCTCCGACAAGATGTTCCCTGGATGATATACTTCTCTTCCATAAACTATAGTGAATAATGACTGCTTTGTCAATCCCTGCATGCTGTTGTTGGAGACAAACTCCGACCCTAGTAGCTTCTTGTCCCACACTGAAGGGTCCTCCATAATGAAACTCCTGAGCACCTCTTGCAGAGTTCTGTTGAGCCTCTCACTCTGCTCGTCTGTCTGAGGATGATTCGAAGTGCTCATACTTAGTTTGGTCCCCATCTAAGTAGACATTGGCCACCAAAAGTTGCTTGTAAACCCTGGATCCCGGTCTGAAACAATCACCTTCGACAACCCATGTAGCCTGAAAATATGATCAAAGAATAGCCGTGCCACATCTCCTGCCGTACAAGTCTCCTTCATGGAAATTAAGTGAGCATCCTGCTAAGCCGATCAGACAGAACCCAAACTGCATCGTGCGCTTGATCAAAACGACGTGATGAAGTCCATAGCAATCTTCTCCCGAGGATACTCTGGAATAGATAGTGTTGCAATGTACCTCCCTTCTTTTGATTCCGTGTCTTGTTACGCTGGCACGCATCGCAACTGCTGCCACTCCTCAATATCCTTGTCCATACTTCTCCAATAGTACTCCCGCTTCAGCACGCTTGCCGTCTTCCCGCTTCCAAAGTGTCCAACATATAAGCAATCATGATGCTCCGCCAGTAGTAGGTCGCGTGGCTCCTTGATGTCAGGTACCACCACTTGGAATAACAATAATACGAGATGCCGTCTTTCTTCTCCATACTCAAGTTGGACTCAGCAACTCCACCATCAGCAAATTTTGGGTCCTCCTCATAACCTCTCTGAAGCTTCTCCTTGAAGTCCATACTCTCCTTGATGACTGAGACAGTTGCAAGGTCACACCTCTTGGATTCAATGTTGGCTGCGTCATAAACTTCTCTAAGCTCTTGTGGTCGGTCTTGAGGAACACCCTCTGACCGTCCACATAACATCCCCAAATCCTCAAAGCCTGGATAATAGCCAACATCTCCCGCTCGTGTGCCGCATAATTTTGCCCACCTTCTTGCTCTCGTATGCCACAAGTTGCAATCCTTTGCCCTGGTCCTATAGAACAAACGCCCCCACTACGAAGTTTGATGCCTTTGTGATGATCGTAAAAGAAAGCTCTGGACTTGCAAATGCCAACAAAGGTACCTGTGTCAACAGCTCCTTAATCTTCTCAAAAGCTTGCTGCTCCTTGTCACCCCATAGCCACTTCTCTTGCTTCTTTAACATGTCCGTGAGCGGTGCACGCACCTTGGCAAATCCTTCAATGGAACTTCGATAATAATTTGCCATGACAACGAAACTCCTGAGTTGATGAATATCAGCAAGTACTGGCCAATCTCTGACTGCTTGCACCTTCTTCTGCTCCACCTTGACTCCTTTAGCCCCCACTATGTGCACAAGAAACTCGACCTCCTTGTGACAGAAGTCGCACTTGCTCATCTTTCCATATGGCGTTTGATCTCTAAAGACCTCCAACACCTTCCTCAGATGCTCCACATGCTCCTCCAAGGTCTTCAAATATATCAGGATGTGGTCTAAGAATACCACCACAACTTGGTCCAAATAGGGTCTGAAGATGTTATTCATGAGTCCCGTAAATGTAGCAGATGCATTAGTCAGCCCAAAAAGGCATGACTGTAAACTCGAATGAGCAATAGCGAGTCCTGAAAGCAGTCTTTTGAACGTCTCCTTCCAGAATTTGTACCTGGTGATAGCCACTCCTCAAATTAATCTTCGAGAAATGCTTCACCCCGACAAGCCTGTCAATTAACTTGTCCACTCGTGGAAGTGGGTACGTGTTCTTGAGGGTAATCTTGTTGAGTGCTTGGTAGTTGACACACATCCTCATAGTCCCATCCTTCTTCTTCACCAATAAGGTTGGCGCTGGAGATGGAGACTCGCTGGGTCGAATGAATCCCTTCTCCAATAACTCTGTCAATTCCATTTTCAACTCATCCAACTCCGCAAACGATTGTCCGTAGGCGGGTCTTACTGGCGGCTTGCGACCTGGTTCCATTTCGATGTTGTGCTCCATAGCTCTCTGTGGAGGTAATCCTGCAGGTAGCTCCTAAGAAAAAATGCACTTGAACTCTTTCAACAGCGCCTAAATGTGGGCAGGCATCTCAGTAGGCTTCTTCTCTTGAGCAGTTGGGCTCTGCTCCTTCTGAGCAAGGGGATCAGACACCACTACTTGCTCCTTAAGCGATGTACATTCGCCTTGGCTGTTATGATTCACGCTTGCTTCATCTGATGACCTGGCCAAGGTCACCAAAACAAGGTACATCTCCATTACGTGATTCGTCCTCCATAGCTTCATAACTTGTAGGCTCAACAGAAGACACTTACTTGTGGTCGTATCTGCCTCCACCTCTTTTGCTGTCTCCATTCGACCATCACGCCCTTGGACCTTCACTTGTCCTGTGCTCTTGTGCACTTGAGGGTTGGCTTTTCGTAGCCATGGTCGGCCCAATATCACCTCATGGTGACCCATTTCTGCCTGCTCCATAACTTCCTTACTCCGACGTCCCGCTACTTCCACGTGAATAGCTTCCATAGGTGCGCCACACTTGAGTCTCTGCCCATTTGCCAAAACTGCCTCCTTAGGCTCATAATGCTTCTCCACAGGGATTTGCCACTCTTTCAGCAGCTTCTTCTGCACAAAATTTGCACTTGCGCCACTATCGACCACACACTTCGCCTTGTGCTGTCGACTACTCCTTCTACGATTGTAGGCTTGTCAATGTGTCGTCCTTTGCTTCTCGGCAGGCTTCGGGGGATAACCTCCTTGTCAATTTCCTTCTTCGCGCCAGTATTCACCCCAGAACGACTTACTAGCGTCCTCCTTTTTCCTGCTTTTGAGGTTGCTTCGCCTTGACATGACAGTCTCAGGCCAGATGCCCAAGTTTGCCACAATTATAGCAGGGTCCTCTTGACTCAAAATTTTTGCTGACTGCGCTGGTTGTGTACAAGTCCCAACTCCAAAGGTACCGGACCTTGACCACTCGTGCTTGACGCTTCAGATCCAAAGTGTTGATGTCCTCCAAAGTTGTGGCTGCCCCACTGTCTCTGTGACTATACTCTACAGCGTCGACCCTTGTTGCCAATGCCATTATTTCTCCAAGATTGGTAGGGTCCTTGAGCGCCACTTCCTTGGCCACAATGGGCTTGAGGCCCCTCTTGAACTTGTCCATCATCTCCGACTCATGCATCGATGAACATTGAAGCACCAGCTTATTGAAGCGCAATACATATTCTTGAACGCTTCTTCATTGACAAAGGCGCCAATAGGTCTCGAGCGGTAGCTTCGAGTTGAAATTGCCTCTTCAAGCCTTCATAGAGCTGATCAACAGTAGTAGGAACGCCAGACAGCTGTTTTTCTTGCTTATACCTAGTTCTAGCACTCTTTTTCAACAAAGTAATCACGAAGGCGACTTGCCTGTCGGGCGTCAACGCAGAATACTCCATAAACTTCTTCACTCCAAAACATCACTAATGAACAGGCGGCGATCCACACTCTCCAATATATAATTCAGGCTTAGGGGCACGCACTCTCGATGCGGGTGGAATAACTGGTTGCACCAATAAATTGACATGTATTGGTGGTACAACAGGTCTAGGTGCCGAACTTCTCGAAGCGGTGTTCCCAACGACAACTCGCACCATTCTCTCCACCTCCGAGCGCATTTTTTGTTAAAACTGGGTGTAGACTTCTCCTCCAATTGCATTTGCCATTCGCCTTAGCATCGCGTGCATCTCTGGTTGCTCTCTTGTCATTGTTCGTGCTGCCTGCTGACCCACGCGCTCAACATGCTCAACATGTTCGCCTCCCCTAGCTGCCAGTTGCAACTCCATTATACAATATGCAAAGTAGCCCAACCTCGATACCAGATGAAAGGAGCAGAGTGCCCTAGTGGAAGCGTAGTAACTCACGAGGAGGGGAACTAGTTTCAATCATACCAAAGAGTGCAGCGGCATATCACTAAGAAAGCTTAGGAAAATTACTCAAAATTTTGAGTAGCAAGAAATTGCTTATAAATGATTTAGGATGAAAGGTGTTCTCATGACAAACCCGTACAAATATATAAAAGTAAAAATTGATAAGAAACAAAGAAGTTATGCCTATTAATAGTTTTCATCCTAAGTGCTCCTCCCTAGAAGGAAGCTACAGAATTTCCTAAGATTTGGTCAATTTGTCCCTTCTTGAATATTAATGAGTATGCCAAATCAGTCTCATCTCAGGTGTCGGGTCGAATTGACGTCCACATACATGCATCGACAATATTAGAATATTCCATCTTGGGCGCGCTAGGCTACTTCTAGGTGAATTGACCTAGTCGGCACTCCGCGTCAGCCGAACTTACGTGAAGGTTCGAGTTCTCTCTAACGGGCCAGATGGCTCGCCGCTGTCGGTCAATCTGACGGTCACGTTCACCGCGAATGAAGAACAGTTGTCAACCGACCTCAAAACTAATTAAACTTGAAAGACTCGTAACTCTCTCAATACTTAACCAAATTCGATGAACTTTATGTCAAAATAACCACAAAAATGCGTTCTACACTACTATGGAATCAGAGCATAATTTCATAGAATCAAGAAATGCACTTCATCAAACCTATGACCTTACACTGGCAAGGAGGCCAAGATGCTGCTCCACAAGAGCTGAATCGTGGCTTCCAAAATGGCTGCCTCGACCCCCCTGTAGAGCGCGTTTCAGTTGGAGACTGGTTCTGTATATCCTACTCTGAATAAGCTAGCGGTAGCATTCTGAGCTCATCAGCTAGAGGGTAAGAGCTGGGAGGGGGTGTAAAACATTTGACAGCTGACCTTCTTTTGGCCACATGCATTTTCGCTTTTTATTACAGCAAATCCTGCTTGCCTATTTGAGTGTTTTTTATATTGCTTAGACGCGTTCGACCTCATAATGCGCTACAAATGTCATGACTCGTTAAGTCGGGACTGTCGCACCAAGCCGAGCCACACGCGTGTCAACCATCGATCTTGTAAAGCCGACTTTGACCTTGCTTTACGCATTTATATGTTGACCTTTCCTACGTTCCAAATCACTAAAGTGTAGCGCGTTGAGTTACCTTCCAAACGGCACCAGCTCCGCGCCATGTAGTCCAGATCAAGCGAGATGTTCGCAATCTAGTCTGCGCCACCTACCGGCCCCTAACAAGATTTTACCAAGGGCCACTTTGTGACTCTATGTGCCTTAAAGCCTAAACCCTATACTATGCCAGGCCCTGGTTTTGGCATATCTTCCTTGTCATCTGTATTATAAATCCTCTTCATCCATCTCTTCCTCTTATCGCACTTTCTCTTAGCAGGTCACACGAGCAGCTTCTTCTCTCTTCAAGTCACCAGACTTAGCTGGTCATATAGACAGCTTCTTTTAGTCACACAGACAAGGCCACACAGACCTGTAGCAGATCAAGCATTTAGCATAGGTCTTGCACACACACTTGCCTCGGAGACTCTTCTTCTTTCTTACACTCAAGAGTTCTCATTACATCTTCTTTCACAATGCCTATATTCACTTGGCGACTGCTTACCTACCACACACTCATCAAAATTTTAGACTTAATGTCCTACAACCCTGCACTTCTATATAATCAACACAATATCAACACATCAACGGTCCATCCACTTTAACTATAAAACAAGTCTACTCTATGCGTCGACACACATGCAACACATATGTGAGCCCACCAAATCGACACAAGCAAATAGAGTGCCTATATACAACAATTTGCAAGAAACCGTCCCTGCTCTGCTGTATACTCCACCATTTGGGCATAATCTTTGTAGAGGACCACACCCGTATTTGTCTCAATGTGCCTGTCTAGGACTTGAGCCCCTTCTCTCTGTCACATTGTTTTCTTTTCTAGCTTGTTGATCTCCTGGACTGGCAGCAATGCTTCCTTCATGATATCAAAGGTTTGACCACCCACCACCGTATATATATTAGTGACCTGGCCCTTTTACTTCTTGGCTACAGCCTTCTTCCTTCTCTCCTCCTCTGCTGCCGGCACTTCTTCTTGTTGTTTTTTCTATCTCTCCTCCTCAGCTTTCCTGAGATTTTTTGCCTCCTCCTCCTTCTTCTTCTGTGCTTCCTCTGCCGCCTTTGTTGTCTGCGGACCCTTTCTTGTTCTCTCCTAGTGAGGGACGTCGCCGCCAGCTCTTGTTGGTATTGCTCCATTGTCCTCCGGGCTTCTTCTGCCTTGCGCTTTCTGTCTTCCTTTTGTGTGGTGGGTGCCATCCTGCACATGCAACCATGGCACAAGTTAGTAGGATCTCAATCTTTGTCACACGATTTGCAGGAAGAGAAGCAAGTTTGATTAAAATGGTGGGTTTGTTCTTGTTTACCTCGGAGGGTGGTTACTAAGAGTAAACAAAGCTGTAGTGTGATAATTAATAAACAGATGAAATAATGTGCAGGGTGAGTTTTGTGCTGATCCTTTTTCTTATTCCGCCAACTTTACTCAGTGTGGACCTGGCTATCACATCTGTCCCTATGATGACACTTTAGGGTCAATAACTGTCCCTTTCTCGCACACTAATTGTCATTTACTGGCACATTTCCCCTCCAGCTTAAATGGAGACAAGACCTCCTGTCACTTTCCCATGTCAACTGAAATGACAATAAGGGAGGTGTGCTAGCCTCCTAAAGGTAAAATTGTTTCAACGCCCTTTTGGCAATGGTCAAATGGTCCTTAAATACCCACGTGTTCCTAGAGGCATCGTAGCCCTTTCATCGGACCAGATATTTCATGACGTATTTAAATGATCGAGCTTCTAAAACTCATCACCCTCATATTCCTCAGGTTCACCTTCGCGGACAACGGGGACCAATCTTGGTTGGATAGATAAGCGAGTTATAAACAGTGAATCACCTTTAAAATATGGTTTTAGGAAAGAGACATGAAAACATGAGAGACATGTTCAGTTTGTAAGCAATCTGACTGAAACGGCGCACCATCAAATATGGACTGACCCAAACCAGACCAAGTTTTTCCTTGACCACACTAGGCAGGTACAAGTGTTGAGAATGCAGTCTGCTTAAATCGCTCTTTGAAAATTTTAGCTGTCGACGGTGTTCATTAGCGTTTTTTTGTTGATTTTCCTAGGCTTTGTGCAAATTGTGTTGCACTTCTGACAGGGTTTCAGCAAACTCTTTAATTAACGGGTGAGCCACCAGATTGTCAATTCTCTTAGGGTAAGTTGAAGACTCCCCTAGCACATCCAAGGGAGACTTAGAGACTCTACCCAGACAGAGTTCAAAAGAAGTCTTTCCCGTTGACGCGTGCATCGCTAAGGACCGCAAATAGAATTTGAGGAAACAGGTCATGCCAATTATCTTGTTTTTGGTTAATACATGCTCTCAGCACCTCTTGCAAAACTCCGTTACTTCTTTCAGTCGGCCCATCAGTCTGTAGGTGGTTGGCTGAGCTGAGCAGCTGTTTGACTCCCATTAACCCCATTAACTCTAGCTTTACGATGGGTCCTTTTTTGGTTCTGGAACCATAATTTGACCCATAACTAGGTCATTTTCTACGGGCCCTAACCTTAATTTATTTTTATCCAAATTACCTGAAAATAGGCTCTCTAGGAGCACTAACACGTGAACCCTACCGGCAAATTAGAGACAGGGCAAACGGACAAGTATCGACGAAGATACTTCAAATTGCCGGCCAAGAACAGTGCTAAGTTTGGTTCGATATTCACCTTCATTTTCGATCTTTTTCACTCTCTGTTGATTGTCGATTGCAGACTCACACAGCCATGGCTGCCATGGCTTCTTCTTGTACAGGCTTTGTAGTAGAGGTAGGCACTAAGATACTCACTCCTAGCAAGATTTGGGGTGAGAGTTGGGCTGCGCAAGAGTTCGGAGAGCACTACGAAGAGTTCTTTTTGGTAGGAATTCTTGAAGAAGAGGTGCATAAAACAAAGGAAACCAAGTATAAAATCTACTTTGGGTACGATGGGGAGTACAAAACATGGGGTCGCAAGCAGATACTACAATATGTGCCTATTGTACCCGAGTTTAGGTGGTTTTGCCCTTATGAGGGAGTAGTGAGGGTGGAGGCTTCTTCTAACCCAATTTCGCAAGAAACTAGCAGTAGAGCATTTCAAGTGACACCTGTCACTCCTGTCACTCAAAGCACCCCTGAAGTCACTGATACACCACAAGCAGATGCATCTGAGGCTGAAACAGAGACAGACTTGGCCTTAGATCCTGCAGAACCAAGGCGAAAGAGAGGTAGACCTGCAAAACAGACTGGACCAGACATGAGTGTGCCCTGCAATAGAGAGGAGAGGAAAAACAGAGTGGTAGTGGCAAGAGAGAGTGCAAAGAAGAGAGCACACAAAGGCTACAGGAAGAAGAAGAATAGGGTCTCAGATGATGAAGAAGAATTCAGCAGTGACTCGGAGCTGGAGTTGGAAGATGAGCCCCTGGTGGCAACTCAAGATGAAGAACAAGTGCTGGAGCCTGTGACGCCTGTGGAGCCAGCAAATAGAGGAGGAAAAGAGTACAGCTGGAGACCTGCAGAGGAAGGTGAAGTGCCCCCATGGTTGGTTAAGCCTGTCAGTACTGTGGGCACAAGCCTGGTCAGAGTCAGTACTAGGCTGTTTCATACATTCAGCCCATTTGCTGTGCTTTGTCTCTTGGTTGGTATAGAGTGGTATGACCAGATGGCTGCTGCAACAAATGAGTATGCTCAAAATAAAGATGCTAAGAAATGGGTCATTCTTACCACCAGTGAGCTCATTCTGTGGCATGGGCTATGCATTGCTATGGCACTCAACCCTTTGCCTAGGTATACACTGTATTGGAGAAGTGACAGTTTTGGTCCTGTACTATTTCCAGCTTTTGGAAAGTACATGTCCAGAGATAGGTGGGTCCAGATAAAGTCCTACTTGCACATCATTTCAAATGCTGGTAGAGATGTGTTTCCTACAGCTTCTGGAGAATATAGGCTATGGCAGTGTCAGCCATTCATAGACTTGCTCAAGAGTACATCCAAGCAATACTATAATCCAGGTGAGCACTTGACTATAGATGAGCGGCTTATCCCGACTAGAAACAGACAATGCCCAGTCCGGGTGTATTGTCCAAAAAAGCCTTATAAGTTTGGTATTGAGTTGTTTACTTTGGTTGACAGTATAACATACTATTGCTACGATTTTGTAGTATTTGACAAGGTCAAGAGACCAGGCAGGAATACTACGGTTGTGTTGGAGATGGTGAGCACTTTGCCCCAGGGGCAGACTTACAGCTTTGTCTTAGACAGAGGCTTTACTAGCCCTGTACTTGTAAGAGAGTTGTCTAACCTAGGTCATGGAGCTACTGGTACTGTTGTCAGTAGAAAGCACTATCCTATCAAGGACCTGGTCCTAGATGTACCTGCAGGCGAGAGAGAGGCAGAACAGGGCAGCTTCAAGGCCCTCGTGAGTGATTGGCCTGAACAAGTAGCAGTTGTCTGGCAGGACAAGAAGCCAGTCTACTTCTTGTCTAACTGTAGAGGCTTGAATGTGGTTGAAGTTGAGAGAAGGCAGAAGGGAGGAGAGACTAGCATTATACCTGCTCCTGATATTGTGAAGCACTATAACCAGTACAAAGACGCCGTTGACCAGTTTGACAAACTTTGCTTGAGGGACAACTATTCAGTAGAGACAGAGCAGGTCGCTAGGAAGTGGTGGCACCGCTTGTACTGGGGCCAATTTGACGGTGCAATTGCAAATGCATACATCTTGTATGAGTTGGCTCATCCTGGTGCTGACATATATTCTTTCATGTTGCGGCTAGTGAAAGAGATGTCGGAGTGGGTACATCCTCGCGACAGGCAGACAAGATCAAGTTCAGCAGGAGCTTCTGGAGAGCAGAGATGGACTGGCAGGCACTTCCCAAACAAGGTCAACAAAGGAGAGAGAAGGTCTTGTGTAGTGTGCTCTGCTAAGAAGTTTGACAAAGGGGCTGCAGGCAGGAAGAGTAGATGTCAGTACATGTGTATGCCCTGCAACGTCATCTTGCACCCTAGTCCCTGCTTTGAGATCTACCACACTACCAAGAACATTGACCATTTGGATGTAGGCAAAAAGAGGTTGCCTAATGGCTGCCCTAAGAAGTAGTACCATAGATAGCAATAAAGACTCAAAATACATTTTTTTTTGCACACATTATGTGCTCTAAACTTCAATTTTGACGACTCGTCCATGGGGCCTAATGTGGTAGAAGTCATTATTTTTGCTTGACATAATTTTATTGCTCTTGTGTAATAGGATGGTAGAGTGACTTGTTATGAATGCTCCGAAACTTATTTGAATGCATTCCATCAAGTTTTGGAAATTTTATGACCCATTTAGTGAAGCTGCATGGTGCATCTCTTAGTGAAATTATGGGACCAGGTCCAAAAAGCTGGTGTCAGTTTTGGGCCTAAACTTTCACATGTTAGCGTATACAAAGTATTGAATGAAATGAAAATCTGTCAAGTGCAGTGTGGTCACTACATCAGGATGTATGCTAGAAAAAATCAGGACCTTGAAATCTGTTGTACTTCTCCGCATATTGCGCCCAAAAGAAATGTACCTTTTGCGGGTCACACGTGTGTTACCTTTCAAGTACAAAAAAGTACAATGAAAAATGCCGCAAAAATCGGAAAAAGTACATTGCCAGAATTCTTATTCAAAGGACATTTCAAATATATATCACTTTCACATACCACATAAGTACTCTATTTATCATTAGCATCCAAAGAAGGGGTGTTATGAGGTTGGTTTTGGTCCCAGTGGCAGTAAAGCTAGTGTTAAAGCTCTCCAGAACTTAGAGGTAAATTTTGAGTCTCTGTCTGAGATGATATTAGAGGGTAGTCCATGTTGGCATTTTACATGGTTGTAGAACCGTCTGGCAGTTTTGAGTGCAGTGACTTTAACAGTGGTGGGGTTGAAAATGACCTTTTTTGTCAGTTTATCCACTACTACCAGTATTAAATCATGCCCATTGGCAGTTCGTGGTAGTGTTACCACCCAGTCCATGGGTATTGTGTCCCAGCGTTCAGCTAGGATGGGTAGTGGTTGTAAAAGCCCCCCGGGTGGTGTGTGCCTAGATTTATTCTTTTGACATTGATCACAAGACCTAACACATTTCAAGATCTCCTTAAAATCTCCTGTAATAGTTAGCCGACCTAAGGACGAATCTAAGTTCCAAGACAGACTGTGGTACTGGCCAGTCCCTTATGGTCTGGACCTTTTTGGATTCACATTGATGTCTTCATTACTGACCTTAGAATTCAGTACTTTTCGCAAAAAAGTCACAATTGCTCATTTTAGCATGTAACTAATTCCTTCTCAGAGTGTCCATGATCGTCTTTAAGTTTTAGCATGCTGAGCTTTAATTTTAGAGAAATTTAGAAGACTTGCAAAAACTTATCCAAGTAAAGCTTGAAAATGTCTTCATAGCACCCATGCAGGTTGGAGGAGCATTATTTGGTCAAAATGGCATTACATTAGAGTCATAGTAGCCATAACGTGTGCGCAGTCTTGTGTTCGTTCCCCTAAGCAATTTTGATTCAATGATTCCCACTCTCAAAATCTATCTTACTGAACACTTTAGCACCAGACAGGGTAATAACAAAGTCCTCGATTCTGGGTAAAGCATACTTGTTCTTTACTGTAATTCCGTTAAGAGCTTTGTAATCCACACACATGTGCATACTTCCATCCTGTTTCTTAACAAATTAGATGGGTGCGCCATAAGGTGATTACCTGTAGGTAATATAATCATTTTCCTCCAGCTCTGCAATCTGTGTTTTCAACTCTTTGCTCTCCACATAAAACAAGCTACATATGCGTCGCCAAGGTGGCTGTCTCCCAGGTAATAAGTCAATTCTTTGATCTACTTCTCTCTTAGGGGGCAGGCCTGGAGGCATATTAATAACATCGATGGACTGAGCAACAATTTTTGTAGCAGTAGGTTGCCCCGGAGGGCTAATCTTTTTCTCAACCAATTTTGCAGGTTTAGGAGGAACCACTCTTAGCATCAGACATAACATTCTGTCTTTCTTCTAGTTCTAGCTTTTGATCAACTCAAATGCATTCAGCAATTTGCAAAAGCCTCTTCTTTTCCTTCATTTGCCATCCATACAAGACACGAGGAAGAGCATTGGTCGGGTGCCAAGGTAGTCTGCCCATCAGTGGCTTCTCTCACTTTAACTGTACGTCCGCTCCAACACACTTCAGCTTGATCTCTATTAAGTGAGAACCTGCCTAGCAGAAGGTCATAAAAGCCAGTGTTGAGTACCTCAAACGTAAGAGTTTCAGTTGAAATTGCAATGCCAGAACCTAAGTAGACCTCAATAGGCTTGGTTAAAACTCCTCCCGGGATACTTGAGGCATCTCTCTTCTATTCCCTTGGGTGACAGTAGGCAGCCTTAGCCGTTTAACCAAGTCCTTAGGGATCAATGTATGTGACGCCCCTCCGTCAACAAACGCCCTCACCTTCCTACCTGCAATCATGCAATGCAGTAGGATAGGGGGCACTATCTCTTCCTGACTTTCGCATTGTTCTCCTGACTTAGCAAAGAAATGTTGGACATAAGGTGGAACAAGAGCATCCAGAGAGTGCACTCTCTGAATTTCTATATTGCTGATGGTCTCATTTATCTGGTTGTCAGGCATGCATAGTGAATCCAGTTCAGCAGGACCCATAATACCTGCTACGAGGGCAGCTAGTGACAACTCACTATCTCTAGCATCCTCACTGTCAGTAGACTGGATTACTGACTGTTGCTGTCTTTTAAAGGCTGGTCCTTTCTCTTGACCTTTCAAAGGTGCTTGAGTGGACACTGCTCTTTGTAGTGGCCCAACTGTTGGCAATGGTAGCAAATAGATTTTGCTGAGGCTGGTCTCGGCTAGTCTTACCACCACCTCTTCCATACCCACCTCGAGAGTAACCACTTCTTCCTCTCGACTGCATAGCATTATACTCATACTCAAACTTATCACCCCTACCATCCTTAGCCCGGTCTCCTTCAATTGCATTGTAGGAACCGTGGGGCTTTTTGACAATCATATACACCAAAGCGTTACTCTGGCGCTTGTGAGTGAACTGCTGTTGATCCCAGGCATCAGCGTGCTGGATCAAGTTAGCCAGTTTCTCATACTTCTTTTCAGCGACAATGACAATGACCTGAGACTTCGGATTTCAAGCCATACCTGAAATATGCTATTCTATACCGCTCTGGCAAATTTGGCTGCTTCATCATGTTCTTCTGGAACTTTTGAGCAAACTCAGCAACTGAAGTGGTCTGCTTCAGTGTCAAGGAGATCATTGCATAAATCATTCCTACTGATTGATGACATCAAACTTCTCATGCAGCTTCTTGACAAACTCTACCCATGTAGGGTCAGTAAGTTATTGAGCCTTATGTCTCCTTTCCAGCACAACCACTAGTCTGCTGCACTACCTTTTACTAAAGCAGCAGTGTGCTTGACCTTCTTGTAATCCTGCAGTTCTGGATAGTTCTCCAGCCACTGCTCAACATCAGCGAGAAACTTGATCAGGTTATACTTTTTGTTTCCTTCAGGATGTTAGTCCAACGGAGGGTTTGGCTTATGTATGCTAGGCTCTTTGCCACCACCTCTAGTGGTATGAGAACCAAGTTGGTCTCTGTCACACAGCAAAGCCATCATGATCGTTTTGTCCTCTTGTAGGGACCAATACATTCTTGCCATTTGCGACTGCATTTGAACAAATAATGCTCCCACATCTACACTCTGAGGTTGGAGCCCAGCAAATGCAGCAGCAGCAATGGCATTCACCCGCTGAGTAGTGTCCTCAACATTAGGGTTACGCTATTCGCGTTTTTCTCTTATTGAGTTCCTTAAACTAAGCGAACTGAGTCGGTTCGCACGAGCTGCACAAACTGAAACTTTGTCTTAATTTTTAGCTAATCGCGACACCTTCGGACACCTAAGTGATCATAACGTGGAGGTTTGACGTGAAGGCGCACATCGTGCAGACCTTTCAGCCACAAAGTTGACGCTCCATTCGCTAACGTGAAGCAAGAACGGGCAAAATTTTGCACGTTTCGGCGAGTGCCACTAATCTGGAGCTTTCTAGTTCTTCTCGAATGGGACTGGCAAATGCTGCTGCTCTCAAGAGTCAATGTCTTCTAATAATGAATCTCCTGACGCTCTTCTTGCACTTCCTTCTTAGTTCATTTAGCACGTCCCCAACAGCCCCCTCTGCGATACACTATATGTAAGTATTCTCATACTCTATGCTCATCCATTCTCGCAGATGCTTCTCACAGTTTCTTGCAATACGTATTTGTTTGCTTAGTCATTCTGATTTGACATAATCTGTGTACACGTAAGCGTAAGACTGAATTGCAATTACGTTCACCACGAAGCAAGAGAAGTAGCTATGGGGTGACAAGGAGCAATAAGCCTTTGAGAAAAATTAAGGAGTTGTTGACACAAGCACCTGTGTTGGCAATTGCCAGTCCAGAGCTTCCTTTCACCATCATCACGAACGCATCAAACTTCGCATTGGCTCGGCTTGGGCGACGGTCTCGACCTAATGAGTCATGACACCTGTCATGCATTGTGGGGTCGGACCCGTGGAATTGATATAAGCAACACACAAGTAGGCAAGCAAGAGATGCTATAATGGTTAGCAAAAATGCTTGTGGCGTTAAGACCAAAAGAAGGTCAGTTGTCAAATGTTTTACTTCCCCCCCCAGCTCTCAACCTCCAGCTGATGAGTTGAGAATGCTACCGCTAGCTAACTTAGAGCAGTCACTACAAAACTAGTTTTTTGCAGGGACGCGCTCCAGTGGGGGGTCAAGGCAGTCAATGTGGAAGCCGAGGTTGCAGTTGTTGCAGAGCAGCATACTCCTTGCCAGGGTTGTGGCACATCTGGCATGCCCAGTCCTTGGGCGGCCGCGCGTTGTGGGGACCAATTTGCACATGAAGGTAAGGAAGATGGCATGGACCAGAGTTCTTTGTGGGGTCCTTGTGAAGACAGTCAGCTGCGCCTTCTAGCTCCATTAAACCTGACGCCAAGGCACGCTTGACGCGCAGGATGATTGGTGAGCTGCTGGTGTTGAGGCTGTTCTTCGTCTAGCGTGACAGGTACACAAATTCACCTGCGGAAAACTGCAACACCCGTGGACGACAGGCTCCTCTACAAGCCATGGCATACCTTAGCGTGTTGCATTGCTGAGCAATGCTGAGGTTGTCCATGGCCATGGGCATCAGGCGCTGGAACAGCAGTGCACGCTGCCCAATAACAGCACTCCATGTTTCAGGACTATTTGTCCAAGACGCTCTCAGCCACCGTCTTAGCCGCGGCCGGCAAGATTGGCTGGCGTCCATGGAGGAGAAAGTAAGGAGAACGCGAGGCCAAGGAGGCCTGGCGACTGAAGCAGTATTCCATAGCCAACCACAGGAGTGCGTCGTTCCAATGGGTGCTGTCGTGGGTCAAGCAGTACTTGCGCAGGCCTAGCTTGACGGTCTGCACCATGCGCTCTGCAAGGGCGTCAGCTTGGGGGTGATTGCGGGAGGTGGTATGGTGGTCGATCATGGAGCGCTCCAGCAGCCTCTGAAAGTTGAACTAGAACTCCTTGCCCTGGTCGGTCAGCACCTCAGCGCAGCCGCCAAAGCGGCTAAGGACCTGATCAAGGAATGCCGGAGTGGCACAAACTCAATCCACTTGGACAAGTGCTCGATCACCAAAACGTAGAGGCTGTCTTAACGAGACATGGGTAACTCCGCGGCCAAGTCCAATGGTGACATGTAAAATAGCCCCTGAATGGGAAGGAGGCTGAGGACAACGATGCGCGCTGTGAAGCTTGAGCGCACACGGTCGCGGAGAGAACAGCTGACGACGTCGGCCACGACCTTAGCCGTGCCGAGCCACCAGTATTGGAGCAAAATCGGAGCTCCTTAGCAGTACCGGACCACCTGTACAAGCACTGCTCCCAGCCCTGCCTGCGACCAGTCGGTGTGAAGGATGAAGGGCTTCGTGTGGTTGGGCCGCCACAACACTCAAGTGCTCACTATCAGCTTCTTGAGCTTGTTGAACGCCGCGTGCTGCTGTGTCCGCCATACACAGGCCACCCCCTTCTGCAGCAAGTCGTTGAGTGGCTTAGCGAGCTCGCTAAAGCCAGGCACAAATCAGCGGTAGTAGTTGGCGATCGCGCGGCTGCCAGAGCCTCAAGCGTGCCTGGCATAGCCAGCTTGGTTAAGTAAGGTCGCACGCGATGGGCGAAGGAAACAATCTGCGTAGCGTCAATGACGGCCTTGCGTCCAAGGCGCTTGCTGCAAAGCTCAAAGTCAGCGCGGACATTGTCTTGCTTGTCCTTGCGCACCCCCGCATTCTCAAGGACCCACGCAAGGGAGTGGGGCGGTTGGCGCGCCTCGACCTGCTTGAGGACGCGTAGGAGACCCCGAAAAAGCACCAAGCGAGGGTCGGTGAGGGCGCCACCGCGGCCTGCAATCTAGAAACCCTGGCACTCCCAGCCAGCGATGATGAGGTCCACCGTGCTGAGGCAAGTCACATGCTTGTTGGTGATGTCGCGGACGTCCATGGGTGAGTCCGGCTGTGCGTGACAAAAGGCGTGAGCAAGGAAGAGGTTGGGAAAGCGCTCGTGGCACAGCGCCATCTTCCGCCAGGCGACCTGCTGCGCCTCGGGGCTCGGGTTGACATAAACGTAACAATGGACAGGGATGCCGGCCTGCAGCGTGCTCAGCAGCCCCGTGGCAAATCCAGCAAATAGCTCCACCAAGACACTGCCGCCGGGCCGCTCGTTCGGCTGGTCCGTGTAATTGGGTGTCAATTGCGGACGACAGCCCATAGGAGAATCGCCGGACTTTGCTGTGGGTACGTACAAGCCTTGCTGTGCTGGTGCGAAGCCATGCGGAGCGAGTGAGGTGCGGAATGGGCCCAGGCAGAGGCTGGGGCTGTGCGACGCGCGCGTGGTCTTGGTAATGTCGCCACCTATCCCAAACGTCCTGCACGAAGTGAGGTGTCAACCAAGCTTGAACCTGGCACACGCATGTGAGTTGCCACCAGCGTGTCGCCTCGCATTCCTGCGCATGGGAAGCCAGGTATGCGAGCTAGTCCAGCACGAGGCGCCATGATAGGTTTGGGTACGGGTCGTAATAGGCCTGCTGGCGCCGGTGCATGGGAGGTGCGCCGGGTCGGGGCTGTCAACAGGCTTGGTGCGGTAGGCAAACTGCCGGACACATACTGGCTGGCGTGGCGCTAGCTGCACTCGAGCCTAGAGTTGCGGGTGAAGCGGTAGCTAGTTGCAAGGACGCCGATGGCGGTGCGCCAGGTCGTCCACGGCTGCAGACCGTCGGCCGGTCGTGGAGTCGAAAGCGCAACTGCTGGTGCGAGCCACTTTGGAGGGAGGTGAGCTGCTAGGATCGTCGCCAAAGAAGTGGCTGCGATGAAGCGCTGGCCGCCGGTTGTAGGGCGCGTAGGAGGCGTACGTGGTGGACTCCAAGGCGTCCTCGCTATTGCCCGCCTCGCAATACAGCGAAGTGGCTGCTTGGTCGCGGTTGTCACGGTCGTACTTATAAAATACTCGCATATCGGCCTAGCTTGCCGTACCAATATTCTGTACGCGTATCAAAAACAAAATTTAATGTAATAGTGGTCCATTTTTTATAATTTAATACCAAAATGAGATTTTCCCTTTCAATTTTTTCTTTAAGACCATCTATTTTTGACACGCTTGTAATTCTCCAGCTGACGCGATCAACGAAATTTCAAACATTCCAAAAGTTACAGCAGCGAACACGCTTGGCATATTTTGGCGTATTTTGGCGTATTTCACGTATAATTCTGACACACCTATATTGTCGTGCCTAACAGTGTCGGTCCCTCGGCACGTGCGTAGCCTTCCAGCACGTGTGCCTTCGACCTGGTCGATGTGTCGGTGGCCCTCCTCACGTGTGGGCAAACACGATCGATTGACCTTCGCACGTGTGTCGGTGACAAGCCTTACCAAGAATGACCCATCTCTGGGCTCCTGAACTTGCACCATGCAACCATGACCAACACTCAAAGCAATGTTCTCCTTCACCCAGCTCTCACCATCTGCTTATCCTAAAACTTAGCAGAAAGTTTTGAAAATGCTTGCCTTAATTCCTCTTACAAGGACGGAAGTCTCTTACTTCCACATAGGCTTTATGCCTTAAGGTTCTTGGGTTCAAAGGCGAGCAAATTGTAGTTTGCAGAAATCACACTCTAAGCAGCTTGACATATAACGTCAGATTCAGAGAAAATTGCCCTTCAGGCTTTTGCTTAACTTTGACAAAGTCACATCTTACAAAACTCTGCAACTACACGTCTATGCAAGCCTAGGTCAAGCTCTTCACTTAACACCGCGCCTTAACAATTCTTCACTGCCAGGCTAGGCTCACTCAATTCGTCACTGAGAGCTTTATTTGCCAATGCTGTCCTCTCTCTTCGAGATGCGAATGCGACTTCTGAGAACCTGGAAACTAACACAAAACTCACCAATTTAAGGCTGCTTCACATACATTTGTGGCGTTCGGCCGCATCTTTGCTAACTCCTAGCAAATTCAGTTCAGCAGTTGTCCTACTTTCAACAGTGAGTTTCCCGCTAGGGAACTCCTACAATCCAAACTTATCTATAATACACTGAGAAGAATCTTCAGCGTCGGCAGAAGCGTGGGCCTTCGGCTCTCCAATGGCCTTGGGAACTCCCTCTTCTTCTTTGTACCCTTCTTCTCCTTCCTTCTGCTCCTTCTGCTCCTTCTGAACTTGGCAAAAGTGCGTGAGAGTGAAGGACATGTCTCAGGCAAGATTCATGCCTTTCGCAGGCACCACACAGCGTCATCTTTCGAGAATGCCGTGCTTAGTCACAAAGCTTAGCTGCATGTCACTTCTGCCTAGCCATGCTCCACTCAAACTCGTAGTCACTCAGCATGCATGCACACCTTGTGACTGTCGCGCGTGGCTGCTTAGCTTCTCAGGTGGCAGTCACGCCTAATTGGCTCATGGCTAAGAACTCTTGAGCGGCGTATACAAGCAAATGCCACTTGCTCAAGGTTCCCCATTGAGCGGCCGTAACCTATCTTGGCATTGCGGCCATGACCTGGCTTAATCTGCCAGTCACACAGTACTTGACTTGGTACCTGCTGGGCGGCTCATCGCTGATCCCTAGCTTCTAGCCTCGCGGCTCTCTATGCTGTCAAAACCTCTCCCATCCCTGGGTGTGGGGCACACTAACATTGACCCCTTGCCAGTGGTCTTGACGCCGATATAACCGCTGACTGCGACGTAATCAGTCAAGTGGTCGGTGAGTCAACGTTGACTTTCCGTACCTGGGTGGCCGTAGCTTGCGCTGCGCGTGCGGCACCGTCAAACGGATAGTGGTCGTGACAGCTGTTGTGCCTAATTGTGTCGGTCCCTTGGCACGTGCGTAGCCTTCTAGCACGGGTGCCTTTGACCTGGTCGATGTGGTGGTGGCCCTCCTTACGTGTGGGCAAACACGGTCGATCGACCTTTGCACGTAAGTCGGTGTCAACCCTTACCAAGAATGACCTATCCCTGGGCTCTTGAACTTGCACCATGCAACCATGACCAACACTCGGACAATGTTCTCCTTCACCCAGCTCTCACCATCAGCTTATCCTAAGACTTAGCAGAAAGTTTTGAAAATACTTGCCTTGCCTTAATTCCTCTTAAATCCCTCCCTTTCCGCTGAGGCGTCCTTGCCTTTTCTGCTGAAAGCTATTATTTTCCAGCCTTGCGGCTAGGGGGTTTAGGAAGGCAGTCAGGACACTCCTATCGTCCTGCCATAATCTCTTCCTCGCCAACGCAGAAAGTGTGCCAACGGGCACCACACTTATCGCAAGTTAGCATTGCTTCCTGATCATCTAGCACTTTGCAGCTGGCACAAGGCGTGGCTGGCACCAATTCCTCGGGCACAACCCTAACCGTAGGATCAATATTCGGCAAATGGCATAGCGAGCAATTATGCACGTGGTCTATCATGGTTTTACCATCAGAACCTTCCAGTCAAACGCATGTTTCACAAGTGAGATCACTGCACCTGAACTGGTGTTGATGGTGGTCTTGGTCTAGCGCTTGCGGTAGACAAAGTCTCCTTCTTGAATTTGCGTCATCTGCAGGCGGTAGCTACCGTCTCGCGTCCTGGCGTAACGCTGCGTATCTCTTTTCTGCGCAATTTTCAAATTGTTCAGCGCAGCCGGCATCATGCGCTCAAATAACGCCTTACGGCGTACCATCACCTTTAGCAGTTCATCAGGGCTGTCCAGGTCTTTCACCTGTTCAATCTCCTGCTTGATGCTGCTGGGCAGTACTGGACTTCTGCCAAACAGTATCTGATATGGCGAGTAATTCGCCAAGGCAGCCTGCTTGTTAAATCTGTAACCCGTAACCAGCCATGGCAGGGCCAAATCCCAGTCACTCTTGTCATGCTCAAGGCAGAACTTGCGTAAAGCAGACTTAATGGTTTGCACCATCCTCTCTGCCAGACCATCTGCTTGCGGATGATCTCTAGACGTAGTGCGATGATTGATGAAGCATCTATCCAAGAGTTTCTGAAAAGACCCTTGGAACTCAGACCCTTGGTCTGTCAGCACTTCTGCTGGAGCTCCATGACGCACAATGACACCATTGAGGAGTGCTTCCTTAGACTCTCCTTAGCAGTCAGAGGGACGACCTCTATCCACTTAGAGAAATGCTCAATCATGACCATGAGATACTTGTTACCTCGCTTAGACAGCGGTAGCTCACCTGCATGATTGCAGCTCCAGCGATAGCCTAGGCCCATGATTGGCAAAGGTTGCAAGTGTGGATGTTGCTGTGTTAAACCAGCCTTGACGCGATCACAGCTTTGACAGGCCTTGATCACATCTTCACACTGCTGCTTCATGCCCCTCCACCAGTAAGACAGCTCCAAAAGACTATATGTCTTCTTGACACCATAGTGTCCAATGTTCTCGTGCATTTCCTGCACAAGAGCTCGTCTCCTGATGGGTTTTGGCACTAACTTCTCCTGACCAGTTTCTTCAATTTTGATAAGGTTGTTGCGTTTCTAGCAAAACCTTTTAGCTCAATGGCTTACCTGGTCCTTCTCCTTCATTGATAGCCCTTCCAAGTGAGTTCTCGTCTTCAGCCAGTTCATAGTAGCTTGATCTTTCCAGATCTCTGGACTGAACAGGGGTAGAGGCTCAACTTCACCTGATGCTACCATTCCAGCCATTTCGGCTAGGCAGGCCACCAACTCTGCTGGGCTGCTCGGGTCTTCGTCCTCTCGAGCTCCTATTCTGTTGTCTGAAGATGGGTCTGGGTTCCTGCTGAGTCCACCGGCGTCGTTGTTGCCGGCTCTGTGCACCACCGTCATTTGGTACTCTTGCAACTTAAGAGCCCAGCGAGCCAACTTACCAGTGAGGTCTCCATTCTTCATCAACCATAGTAATGGTGAGTGATCCGTGATCAGCGTGAAGGGTCTTCCCCACGGATACTCTTTGAAGTGTGTGACAGCCCAAACCACTGCCAGCAACTCTCCTTCGTAGGACGAGTAGTTGCTCTCCGCTCGATTGTTAGAGCATGAGGCATAGGCAATGACATACTCTTCTCTAGGGCTTGCGACTTGAGTGAGCACTGCGCCAATTCCCACACGACTCCAGTCATTGTGCAGATTGAACGGCTTGGAGTAGTCAGGCGTTTGCAAGACTGGGGCTGTTACCAGCCGCTCCTTAAGCTCGTTCATTGCTTTCTCCTGAGCTTCTATCCACACAAAAGGCACATCCATCTTCAAAAGTTCCGTCAGGGGTTTCGCAATTCTGCTATAATCCTTCACAAAGTTACGATAGTATCCGCTTAGCCCTAACAGAGCTTTCAGCTTAGACACATTCGCTGGTGGAGGTATCTTGTAAATAGCCTCAGTCTTCACAGCCTCAGAGGACATAGCATTGTTCCTAATCTCATGTCCTAGGTAAGGCACGTGTGCCTCAAAGAATCTGCACTTCCCAGGATGCAGCTTCATTTGGAATTTCTCCAGGCGCTGGAATACTTGTTCCAAGTGCTCGAGGTGCTCCTCTATGGACTGGCTGAATTCTACCACATCGTCAATGTATGGCTTAGCAAAATCCAGCACTTTATCCATAGTCCTCTGAAATATGGCTGGGGCACTTTTAGCCCAAATGGCATTACTGTCCATTGCCAAAGTTCCCTTTGAACCCAAAAATCGGTCTTACCTCGATCTTCTATTTTCACAGGGATACGGTTGAAGCCTTGGTGCAGATGGATGATGTGGAACATCTTCCCGGTGGTGGCAATCGCAAAGATCCGCTCCGGCGTAGGCATCACATAGCTGTCTGGCTCCGCGTAGAGATTCAGTCGCCTGTAATCTCCACACATACAAGTGGCAGTGTAATTGCCGGCCTCGTCCTTTTTAGCGACTACTACTATGGGAGCCCCATGCAGTGAGGTAGATTTTTCAATCATGCGGAGCTTATGGAGCTCTTCGCAAGTTTTCTCCACACAGTCCCACTCTGTCTGACTGAGCTTCTGCGGCCCAAGTCTGACTGGGTTGTCAGTAGTTAGTGTAATCCCACACACTGGCAGTGGTTCTACCAATCTCCTCCTTAGTAAAAGCAAACCCCTTGCGGTGTTTCTTCAGCACCCTTTCTACTTGTGCTCTCTGCTGGGCTCAGACCATTTTCCCAATGGCAAAAGTCTCAGTTTCAGGTTGCTTTTCCCCAACAAAGGCATCCAGTAGTTGCTACGCCTTGGGTGCAAGTGGGGGCTTTTCGCCCTCATCCTGGCCCTCAGGCTTTTCTGCCTGATTTTGGCTCTCAAGCTCTTCTGCCCGATTCTTAGGAGGTGGAGTAGCAGGCTTTGCAGCTTGCTCCTCCGTTGCCATAGGCTCTGCAGCCTGCTTCCAAGGCTTTTTACCTTTTTCAATGACGCGTCGCCTCTCCTGCTGTGAGGTGTACGTGAGGCGCCTCTGGATGGGTTACCTCAGGAACCTTTCTTCGTCGAGTGCAGTCCAACTGGTCCCGATTCCTCCTTCTTCACGTGGTCGAGGTTGGTTTGCCACTGGCCAACCTGCAGGATCTGTCCTAGGGCTGATTGCCCAGCCCCACTCTCGCTCAATAATAGCCATGCGGGTGACGGTCATGCCATACTCCTCCCTTGCAGGTGGTGTGACCGTTCATGCCTGCGCCAACGTTTGCGGCCTTTGAGGTGTCGCTAGTTGTGCGAGGAAAGCATTATGTGCTGCGGTCAACCGGCCGATGGTGTTTCTTAGATCCATCAGTTCCCATTCCGGGATTGCAGGTGTCATGGGAGGAGGTGCCTCTGGCCTCTGCATCCTAAGATCTGATACTTGCAACAAGGGCGTGTTAATGCCTGGCGGCTCACTAATGCCCAATGCCATTGCCCTGCGAATCAAGCCGTCCTCTCCCTCTCTCTGCAGAATATCCCGCAGAGGCAAAGGAGGTGGGGCTGTGGTTTCTCGCGGAACGCCCTCTCTCTGAGCCTTTCCCTTATGCTTGAAATATTGCTTTAGCATCCTCCTAAAAGATGCGTTACCCTCACGGGCCACCTTCCTTGGTCTGCTTGCGCAACCCTTGGGCTTACCTTGCGCTGTCTCCACTTTAGCAGTGCAGGCAGTCACCTCCAATCGTTGCGGCGGTCGTGCGGTTGACTTGGGCTCTGCCACTGAAAGACTGGCAGTTGGGGTATTGGGTGTTGGTGACTTTAGTTCTTCATAAAGGTCTGCCGGGCTTGGGCCCATCAGGTGGTCAGCTACCCAGTCGTCTGTCCTCAGCTCCTGCAAGTCAAGCAGATCCAACTCTGGCGTGGGAAGACGTGGAATTTCTTCCCTGGCTTCCCCTCCATTGTTGAGTGATGGCAACTCAAACTCTGGGAGGCCTTGCATCTCTGCATTCTCGCCCTCTTCCGGCTTCTCTGTTCCAGGAGGCGGCGGTTCATCATCTCCTCCTGTGTTGAGCCTCGCCAACTTGATGATGGCTGACTGTAGTGCGCGAGCTGCTTTTGCCACTTTCTCTTCCTTGAGTTGAGGGGCGGCTGCTTCCTGCAACTGCTCCATGATTTTTTTGGTGATCAACTCAGCTGTGCTGACAACTGTGTCTTGTGGTTGCCCTTTGGCCTCTGGCTCAAGGCTCATCGCAACAGGTGTGGCGGGCAATCTGTTGACCGTCTCCTTCCAGGCAAATGGTCTTTCCAGACCCTCCAGGATTTCTTGAATTCTGACTGCATTCTTTGGCCCATTTGCCAATTCTGCACTGGCGTTCTTCATATCTTGACGTTGCCGCGTCTGGGGATGAGCCTTCGAAGACCTGGTCTTTGGCAATGTGCCGTAACTCAGCTTTGGTCTCTTCCTCCCCTTCCGGCATCCTCACAAATATTTGGTTGGAGTGTTCAGCAGATGATGGGATCTCTTGTGATTTGCTTGCTGCAGCGCTCGCCAAAGGGTTTCCTTCACCAGTTGCCTGGTCTTCCATGGCTACGTCTTCTCGCAGCCTTTGCAGCTCTCTTTCCAGAGGGTCGTGTAGAGCCGCCATCCGATTGTCAATTTGCGCCAGTAGGTCTTGACACCTGGTGAGCTCCGCCACTCTGGTTTCTGTGAGTGCTTCACCTTGGTCAGCCTCAGCTGCGTCCCTTTCAACACCATATTCTTCTTGTCGCTGATGGGCTTCCCTGATAGCTCTCTGGTCAGAGGTTGGCACCACATGGACTCCAATTGTTACTGGTCTCGGCCTGGGCATAGGCTTGTCAGAGAATGTCATCTGCTGCCAAGTCATAATCGTCTCCACCAACCATGTCATGGAGTGATGCCCAATCATATTGGCAAATATCTTCCCAGCGTCGTCCTGTCCCACCATCGCAACAGTTTCTTGTGCAATGGAGTTGGGTACCACGAGGCACCTTCCCAGGCCCGCTCTGAGAGTCCTCCGTGCCTGGCGTCGTTGATCAATACATGATGACCCAGGGTGGAGTC
Source organism: Mesotaenium endlicherianum (assembly GCA_009602735.1). Taxonomy (NCBI): domain Eukaryota; kingdom Viridiplantae; phylum Streptophyta; class Zygnematophyceae; order Zygnematales; family Mesotaeniaceae; genus Mesotaenium; species Mesotaenium endlicherianum. Next base: position 204,062 of record WELA01010935.1, read on the forward strand.
AAAGACCAGCCATGGATCTCTTGGCTTCATCCGGTTGTAATCCATCCCTGGATGTACGTTCTCAATCACAAACACTGGTGGGTAGAGATGCAGGCGTTCCCGCAGCATACTGATGATTTTCACCATCCAAGCCCAGTGCTGTGCTCGCGGGTCATTGAATCCCCTGTTGTTCCCAACTTGCGAGAAAGGTTGACAAGGGAATCCCGCAAAGATCCAGTCAATCCTGTAACCATACAGGTCCTCAGACTTCACATCGAGAATGTTTCCTCCAGCAAGACGCACCAAACTAGAGTCAATAGGCACCAACGCCTTGAAATGATGCATTTGCCGCGTCTGACTCATGACCTCCTTAAATGCTGTGAAAGTACTCTCATCATTGTCCACATACAGCACTTTGGATACCTGGATACCTCGCTCAATCAGTGAGATGGTTCCAGAACCAAGTCCGGCGAACAATTCCAGCACTACTACTCCTCTCCTGCAAAAAGGATCTTCTATCCTCACAATGCCTTGCGGCAGCGGGTCTACTCTAGGCATCAAATTTGCAGCAGACTTAACTGGATAAGAAACTGGCAGCAGCTCTTCCGGGCCACGGTCCCTGTTACTCACGGCTTCCAGTTGCCCCATAATCCGAGGTTGCCAAACCAAGGGAGTTGGCATGTTGGCGCTGGTGTAGCCCTCCTCCTTGCGTTGCATGATGAGGTCATAATGGTCTAGATACCGGTCATTTACACAACAGTCTAACAGTCCGTAGTTTGCCTCTCCCAAGCAAACCATTTTTACAGGAATTTCCTTGTCGGCTGCCGATCTGTTGACTGGTAAGTCACCCTCTGCTTTTGCAGGTCGTGACCATACTAGGGGAATCAGAGCTTCTGTCCCCAAGAGAACATCATAATTCCCTGCCTCTGTCACCGTGCATTCTATGAGCAATGACGCCTCCTCAGGTTTCCCCAGGTTTACTGTGATTTTCACAGGCTTGTGTGTAATTCCACAAGACATTGAAATTTGCCCAGATGCAGTCCTCAACTGAAAAGGACTTTCTTTCAGGTCCCTTGCGGTCAATCCCAGAGCTTTCACAGCTCGCTTTCCCAAGATAATTGGCTGTGCGCCGGTGTCCAACAGGATATTGGGAGCGGCCCAGTCGTTGAACGTCAAAACTCTATCTTTGTTCTGCACTATCACAGTGCTGAAATTAGTAAGCAGCGAAGCGCTGTTCGCGCCTTCCTCAGCTATGTCCAGCTGCTGTCCGGCTTCTTCAACTGTGAATGGATACGTACGACGCAGATCAGCGAGTGAAAGACAAGGAATGTGCTGAATCCGATGTTCCACCAGAGTCTTCAGCTTCTCCAGCGAATAATTAAATGTCTTGCGTGGCCCAGGCTTGGCTTGTCGTAGCTGCGCAATCTCGTTCTCATCGAGAGTGATCCAAAAGGTCTGAGGAAGCTTCCCAGCATTCCTTAGAACCAGACGGTCATGATCTGCGCGCTCCGCAGCCGTTGCAGCCACGGCCTTCTCACGCGTCAGCTGCTCGCCTTTGCAGACAGTCTTTTTGGCCACATTTGCATCATAATAGACATTAGGCACATTTATTCTTGCAAATTGAGCTTTCAACTCTACAATCTCTGCACTCATAGCATCATACTTTTGGTTACTCTTTCGGTGACCACAGTTATCTTTCTCCTTTTTCTTACCCTTATCTGCCTCTTTCGTGGCAGCATTAGCCCATGGTGGCTTCAGATTTGAGTTCTTGGACCAACACTCATCTTCTGAGTGTCCCTTTTTGCTGCAATGTGCGCATACCTGCGCCTTGCTAGCAGACAATTGCTTAGCATCCGGGTACGAACAATCCCTCTTTTTTGATGTCTCGATTTCCCGCAATTCCAACAGCCCTCTGCTGTCTCAGCAGTGTTGGCGTGCTTAGCAAACCTTTGAAAGACCCGCTCTTCTTTTTAATTTGAAAATCAGAGCTATTGGCCTTAGGCTGAAAGGATTCCTCCCTTCTCTCAGGAGCCATAAGCGTCCTGGAAGCCTCCTTGTACCAAACTTTACCTTCGTCGACATTGCGTGCTATTTCAGCAGCCTCGTGGATGTTCCAGACGATTCCGCGTTTCGCAGATAGGTATGGCCTGACCTCCCAATCTGTGTCTTTACCCAGACACAATAAGAATTTGTCAGCCACAATCCTAGGCTCACAGATTCCTGCCTTCTTGGCAAGGTCTACCAATCTGGATCTGACCTCCATCACTGTCTCGTTCTTCTGACGGACAAAATGCACGTAATGGTGCACCTTAAGACTGCGATCCTCTGGGAATTTTGCTTCCAGCAACGTAAAGAAACGATGCAGACAGTGCTCAGAGTCTAACTGGTCATCCCCAGCCTCTACATCCTTACGGCAACTAGCCAACGCTTGCGCATGGCTTGCTTCCGTGGTGGCACTATCACCATGCTGCCCTGTAAAAGGTGCAGCCCTGCACGTTACTCGTTCCTGAGCATTAGCATTCTTTTCAGACAATTCTGCACACACTTTACGCAATTCTGCGATAGACCCAGCATCATCATCTCGAAGAGCTGCTCGCTGCTGACCCTCAGTGAGTTGCCTCATGGCATCTATTAATTCTTGTGTTAGTGCAGCTAAGTCTACGCTCTCAACACGTGCAGCAGGTATCGCTCTTCCTGATGACAAAGCGGACAGGCGGGCTTTCGCAGCCTCTTTTTGGACTTTTAAATCTCTTGCCTTCTTTTGCTCGTCAAACGCCCATTCCTCGGTAAGGTTCTCATCCTTCCGGAATTGGCGATAAAGCAACATGCCATCCTTGTCCAAATACTAAACCAAGCTTATAAAAGCGACTGACTGAGTGTAAGAAGAATCCTTTCGGATTCTCTCAAAGACATCAGCCCAATAGATCTCATCAAACTCTTCGCAAGTGAAACTATTTCCACGGATTCGTCCACTAAGACACTTTGTAGACAGCTTGAACTTAGGATTTTCATCCTTATTATCACCAGTCATTTTGAATGGTGACCAAGACTCACTAACTTTTCCCCACACGTCGTGCTCTTTGCCCAAATTGGGTACAAAGGCTTGCGCGTTATACGGATTCTCACCGTTTGTGGCAATATGGCGAGACTCGTCTCTCGACGGTTGCTCACTCCACAGGCTATACGTGCGCTCACATGTCTCACTTCCTCGTGGACTCTGGCTTGAATCAAAACCTTCCGCAGGCTCCACAGGGTAGTAGAGTATTCCACTCCTTAACCGCATGTACAGCTGAATTTCTCCGGGTCCCCTTCCAGGTTGAGCACCAACGTTCTCACACGCCTCAATCCCCAATTTGCTTGGGAATTATTACTCACCTCAACTACAGGACGAGGTTCTCAGAAGTAGGACTCTTACTTCCACATAGGCTTTATCCCTTAAGGTTCTTGGATTCACAGGCAAGCAAATTGTAATTTGCAGAAATCACACTCTAAGCAGCTTGACATACAACGTTCAGAGAAAATCGCCCTTCAGGCTTTCGCTTAACTTTCACAAAGTCACAGCTTACAAAACTCTGAAACTACATGTCTATGCTGGCCTGGGTCAAGCTCTTCACTTAACACCGCGCCTTAACAGTTCTTCACTGCCAATTCAGGCTCACTCAGTTCGTCACTGAGAGCTTTATCTGCCAATAGTACCCTCTCTCATCGAGATGCGAATGCGACTTCTAAGAACCTGGAATCTAACACACAACTCACCATTTTAAGGCTGCTTCACACACTAGTGGCGTTCAGCCAAATTTTTGCTAATCTCCTAGCAAATTCCCATCTGCAATTCTCCTACTTTCAGTAGTGAGATTCCCTCTTGGGAACTCCTACATCCTAACTTATCTATGATACAGTGAGAAGAATCTTCTTCCCCTCCCTTCTGCTCCTTCTGCTCCCTTTGAACTTGGCAGAAGTGCGTGAGAGTGAATGACATGTCTCAGGCAACATTCATGCCTTTTGTAGGCACCACACAGCGTCATCTTTTGAGAATGCCGTGCTTAGTCACAAAGCTTAGCTGCATGTCACTTCTGCCTAGCCATGCTCCACTCAAACTCGTAGTCACTTAGCATGCATGCATACCTCCAGACTGTCGCGCGGGGCTGCTTAGCTTCTCAGCTGGCAGTCACGCCTAATTGGCTCATGGCTAACAACTCCTTAGCGGGGTGTACAAGCAAATGCCACTTGCTCAAGATTCCCCACCATGCGGCCGTAATCTATCTTGGCATTGCGGCCATGACTTGGCTTAATCTCCCAATCACACAGTACCTGACTTGGTACCTGCTGGGCGGCTCATCACTGATCCCCAACTTCTAGCCTCGCGGCAGTCTATGCTGCCAATACCTCCCCTAGCCCTGGGTGTGGGTCACATTGACATTGACCACTTGCTAGTGGTCTTGACACTAACATAACCGCTGACTGCGACGTAATCAGTCAAGTGGTCGGTGAGTCAACGTTGACTTTCCGTACCTGGGTGGCCGTAGCTTGCTCTGTGCGTGCGGCAATTTCAAACGGATAGTGGTCGCAACAATATGTACGTATCGGTACAGGTCGTAACCATTTAGGTCGTATCCGTGTTGTAAAATTAGGGTCTCGGTAGGGCAACGTGACGGCTCAGTCTCGGTTGTCGCGGAAGGGCAGCGAGACAGACTGGCCGTCTCAAAGAGGGCGTGAGACTGCGCTCGCTGCACAGACTACGCGTGAGCTGTGGCGGGGTGACAGCTTGTGGTCTGCTGCACAAACCGCGTCCCGGCTCTTGAGTGATGACCAAGCGCACAACTGGCACGGCGGTCATCGCAGTGTCGGGTGCACTGGCCACTGTGCGGGTTGCTCTGGCGGCAGTGCCGAAGGTGGCCGACGTAGCAGCGGAGAATGTGTCGAGGTTGGCACGGTCATCACTGGCATCTCTGCTGTGAGGTTGCGACAGCTGGCGTTGGTCGAGCAGTCATGCTCGAGCTGGAAACGCGGGCTTGCAACGTGGCGATAGCCTTTGCCGGACATGGAAAACGCGGGTTGGCTAAACCGTGGCGGGCCGACGGATGAAGGACGGCAAAACTCAGGGGGAGTAGCAGGCCTGTCAAAGCCTGGGGGCCCTCTCAGCGTGGTGAAGCCTAAGGGACCTGTGGGAATGCGGCGGACGCAAGCGACGGGTGTGACGAGCATGGCGTGCAATGATTCCTCGGTCGGCTCTTCATTGGACTCTTCCGGCGCCCTCTTGTACAACTCTTTGTCTGTCAAGGGGTCGTAGGAGGCTTGGCGCTTGGCCTCCTCCTCCAAAACCGTTGTGCGGCGGTCAGTATCCTTCGTGGGCATCGACGGCAAAGCTGGCTGGGACGCCCTTTGCAATTGCATGGCCACTTGCACTCGCATCGCCCGTCGTAGGCGCATGTCAAACCGTGCGGCAGGCAAGCGCGCTCTGTCGCGCGGAGGCGGCTCAGAGACCGTCAAATGGGCCGTGCGTGCGGCGGCTGCAAGGAGCTCGTGGGCTCTAGCGGCTCTAGCACTTGCTGCGGTAGCGGCGTCGGTGGCGACAATTGCCACTGCTGTCATCTGACGCATCACGGCATGTTGCGTTGCGTGAATGCGCACGAACTCTCGGGCCTGTGGTGTCAGCTCCACCTGCTCACGTGGAGAGAGTTAGCGCTCTGCGCTTGGTAGCTCAGGCTCCTTGTTATGAGGCTGGAGCAGGTCTGCCCCAATGGAAACGTTGTCAACCCTCGAGTTGCCCTTGTTTGTCTGGGTAACGCCGAGCCGATTGCCATCGATGCCTATTGCCATGTCGAGTGCCGCTGATGTGGGTTGCCGATCCAGAATGTCGAGTGGCAATGAGGCCGTACGTGTGCCTCCCAAGCGCCAGTGGGGCCGATAGTGTGCTCGCCCCGTCTAGTTATCCACCGCAGCTCCGATGGGAAGAACACGTCCTCTCCCAAAAGGACGTCAAAGGTGTCAGAGTGCGTCATGAGCACGTGACGATGGATTGTCGTCTCATCCTCAAATCCCGACCGAAAGGTGAAGACGAGCGCCAGCCGAGTGCACTCAGTCACAGACTTTGATGTGCCAGCCGCAGCAGTAATCCGCGTGGGCAACTCCTCTAGGTCGACTGAGGAGAGATCCAGCTGCCGGAGATGGCTGTGACTGATCAAGACCGGCAGCACACTGGTGTCAAACATAATGCGTTGAGGGGCCTGCTTGTTGACCAGCACAATCCCTTGTGCGTTGTCCAGATACGCAACGTTGGGGCTGCTGATCAACCACCGCTCGTGCAGAGGTCGAGCGAAAGCGGAAAGCATTGCGGTAGAGGCGCCGGCTACCAGCCTGTTAGTGCTCGTGCAAAAACCAGCGGTGCGCAAACGGAAGATCAACTGTGTGGCCTGCGGGGTCACTTCCAATGTCATGCCGAGCTCAGCGAAGGATACCGTTGGCATGCGGTGCAAGGCGAGCGAGAGCACCTCGCGGCTGAGTTGCACTGTCATCATCAAAAAGATGAGTGTGTGCGGTGCAGGCGCGATAGACTCTGCTGGCAAGTCTAGCATACCAAAAGGGTGGGGCAAGCGCGGAGCCTCCTACGTACAACGTCCCTCGTTGGACCGTTGCGCTCGGGCGCGACTGTTGATCGCCTGCGGCTGCCACAGCGTGCGCTACTGGGACAAGCCGTGAACAGCCGGACCACTCCCTAGTGGTCATGTCCGTGCGCAGCAAACCAAAGCATTAAATGGCGCGACTGCCGCCCCCGGTGCAACTGGTGCCACCGTAAGCGGGGCTGCTGACACAAATTCTCGTGGCGGCGCAAACGCTTTGGCGAAAGCCGGCGCCCCTGTGAGGACTGGCGCTGGCCCTGGTACTAATGCAAGGGCCAAGTGAGGTCTCTGCAAGGTCGCCAAGTCTTGCTCTCGGTTTGCACCTAAGGCAAACTAGCCGAGCTGCCAGTCCGTCCGCGCCCTCGGCTGCAAATGCCTTGGGCGATAATCAAAAAGCGGCCTCCGCGTAGCCTTGGCAGCGCAGATTTTGTGTGGGCCGAGTTTTTTTGCGCAGCAAGGGTTTACACGCTGGCTGACCGACGTCGTGCGCGAGCTATCAGGTGGCTCTCCGACGATTGGGTTGCACAGCGGGGTCACAAATGCCCCCCTCTGATGCACGATGCCGCCCTCCTCTGCCGACAATGCGTTGGGTGTGTTGAGCCATGTGCGCACGCCAAGTGGCAGCACGCGAGCGCAACTGCTGTGCGTGGTTGCGCATCTTGGCGCAACCGAGACGAGGCGATCGAGACGCAGGAACAAACCTTGCGGCGTCGTCCCTGGCGCACGGATACGGGTGGTAATGCCGGCCCTAGTGCATGGCGCCCCAGATGCCGGGGGTGCGCCACGTGGCGACAACTATTGGAACCTGCTGCTAGCAGCCAGCAGCAGGCGGCTGTGCTCATGCCGCTCACTTGTGCGCAAATCTTCGTATAGGTGCATGGTGTGGGCGCCTAGGTTGGTCGCAGCCTCAGCAGCCGCCTAGCGAGCTCGCAGGGGGACGCCAGCCGTCGCTAGGCTGGCCATGGTTGGCCAACTCTTGAGAGTAGAGCGATGCAAGCACGGGTCATAGCCAGCGTCTGTGCTAGCTGCGCTGGCGTTAGTGCCGGCTCATTGTCGTGGCGGCCTGTGGCATCGGCTGGCCATGCTGCGTCAGATAGGCATCTGCTAGCTGTGAACCTGTCAGGTCGCCCGCGTCCGCTACTGGCGCATGCCTGAGCGGGGAGCGCAGAGCTGGCAGGGGCATAGAGCGCCTGGCACGTGTTGTTATTTGCTTAGCGTCAAGTGATTTTGAGTTATACATGCTATCAAAGAAGGGTGTGCCCGCGTCACTAGTCGTTCTGTTGGTAGTCTTCTGGGGGAGTACAGCAGAATCAAGAGTGGCGGCACATGACACCTGACCAATTTGTTCTTTAATGCCTGTAATGGTCCCCAAGTGCAAGAACACAGCTGGAGGACTTGGATATAGAGGGTCAACAACATCATTGCGACCAAGGCAATACGACTGACTAAGTAGAAACGTTGTAAGAACTCAGATCAACTCTCAAAAATCAATGGGGATGGTTTGCCTGCTGCTGGACAAGCCCTACACATGCACCCCAAATGGCCTTTTTTTGGACACTCAAGTTCTTTCAAGCAGATAGTTTGGCGCTAATGGAATTGAGCCAAAATACGTTGAGGGTTTAGGGTTTACGTTTTTGTTATAGACTTTCTGGCAAAGCTTGAGACTTATATGATGAGTTTTGCATCAGTTATTACAAATTTAGTTACGTTGGCCATATTGTCGCCGTGACACAAAATTTGGACTTTTATTCATCTGTGCCACTTGCATCAGAATGGCACTACATCTGATAGGCATGTCTAATCAACTTTACATTTAGCATGCATACTAGATAGTTTATTGAAAAGCTATGTAGTAAAAAATATTGTCAAAAATTTATGGGCCTCCAAAGTCTGCGAAGTGGGAGTTTCGCAAAATTAAAGGTCGACAGTCTGTATATTGCAGCGTAGTTTTGGATGGACCTTAAAGTGCGTTTATTGGATTTGAGTGGCCATGATAGTGCTAGGAATCAAGTTTTAGGTCAATGGAAGACCAATTGACAAAATTATGCACATTCACTCAAATGTGCAAAATGCGGCGATGTTGAGTGATTTTCACTTTTGTACATCTCTTGGCCACTTCATGCTCAAGGTCACCTACTGTCACTTACTTCTCTCATTGTCTTGAGATTCAAAGTCAGCACTTAAAATCCATGTGTGAAAGCATGACAACAAAAAAACAAAAGCTTGAGCAAATTACACCAAGTTATGGGTCTCCAAAGTGTGCCACGTGGCGCTTTTCGCACACTAGAAGCCTGCCATACTGTACAACGCAACACACTTCAAAAATAAAGATAGACGAGATTATCTAGGTAGTCATAGTAACTGCAGGTGTGACAATGTAGTGAATATGGAAAAAGTTATGCACTTAGTTTGAGATAATCAAAAGTTGTCGATACTCTTCCCCTTTTATGTTGCTCACATACTTTTTAGCATCTTCACTTATCACAACTCCATCAATGCTTATTACTACATGCTATACCTTTTCATACATGTTATACTGAGTACACACAATATATTGGAACTTTCAGATCGGATTTTGGATAAGCATGTGCACCGATATGCTTTAAATAACTTTGATCATAATTAAGTGAAAAAAAATAATTTTTTTGTATGCAGACTCTCATTACTCCACCTGTGTACTTTCTATATTTTGAAAGTATATTTTCGAGAAGTAGATGAAAGCAGACTCTACAACTTCACGTATTTGTTTCTATAGAAATAAAAAAATGATAAATTAAAAAATATAAATTAATGCAGGAATATTCCTGGACTGATTCTGACCACCTACTTCCTTACCAACCCACCTATATCTTTGTGTGTATTGAGTACAAAAGTCTTTTTGAAGATGGAACCAATGGAATCACCCTAAGACGTAGAACCTGCATCCAAATCAGGACCATATAAGTATCATGATGATTCAAGAATATGACCATTGCTGGACCCCAAACAAACACAAGCATGCCTAGAGGTACAGGTGGAAGGTTTGTGAAGAGGAAGAAACTAAATGTTGAGAGTGCAGATGTAGGTGGGTCACTGAGATGGAGGAGAAAAGATGAAAGGCATAGAGATGACAAGCTAAAACAAGCTGGAGAGATCAAGACCTTGAAGAGGCAAGCCCTTGATAAAGAGTTTCAACAATCTATGACTGTAAAGAGGGAGTTGAGAGCTGCTAAGAGAGAGATTAGGTACCTCAAGCAGAAGCTCCTACAAACAACAGCTATCAATTCACCAACGACATGTCGTAGAGTTAGTGGACAATCCGTGAGGACATGGCAAAGAATGAGCAATGAGTTAAAGTCATTCATGGCTGCCAAGTTTGTTACTGACACAAATACAACAAAGTTTTTGGCAACATTCTTGAACAAGCTAGTCAATAAAGACATGGTCGAAGCAATTGTGGCTGAACTACAACTCAAGTTGCGCATAAAGAAGGCCACGGTAAAGCAAATTTAGAATCAGTGGGAGGACAAAGTGGGACTAGCTATAAAGTACAAGCATAAGGAGCAATACCAGATGCTCATCAACGTCATGTTCAAGACATACAGCCAGGAGACAGGATTATGGGAGCCTAAGTAAATTCAAGATATAAAGATCTCCCTCCCTAAGTTCCCTTCCATAAGGAAAGTTAACAAGTTGGCAGCCCAGCCGTATGCACAGATGAGCCCAGAGGCGAGTGTAGATGGGCTGACAGTGACTGTGTCTTTGCAGGTGACTTGGATATAGCAGCTAAAAATTCAACCAGGGAGAGTCGTGAGGGTGCAAATTATAGGAGACGCTGCTGAACTGCGTAGAAGAGTAAACCAGACTATTGTAGCTGTATACATCTTCACAAACAACTTAGGACTGACAAACTCAGTGGAGAGCACTTGTTTTGTCATTCTCTTTGAGGGCATGGATGACTATAATAGCATACAAAATGTGGCACCAAAATTGCTGGATGAGAAGGTGAAGACAATGGAGAAAGGTGTGTAAGTGGAATTGGACCTGTTCAGAATTAAGTTCTACCAAGGAGGTGATTACAACTTCAGTAATATTTTGTACGGGTTAACGGGAGCAAGCTCGACGTACTTGTGCTTGTGGTGTCAGGCGACATTGAAGAACATCCGCGACTGGTGTGATCTTCACGAAAATGTTCTCCGCACCTTGGATGGGATAAAGGTAGCAGCTCATGCTCCTGACTTATACAAGTTGCTCATGACCTACTTGCATTACTCAAAACACTTTGAAAGCAAGTTAGATCTTGACAATGACATCATGAAGACAACAAGGGGCAAGCCGGAAAAATAGAGCACGAAGGCAAGACTAAACTAGCAGGTTCAGTACCAGGGACAAAGACACAAGAAGCCCTCCTTGTATAACATTTTGCCCAATGATTGCGTACTTTGTATTTTGCGTTTGAACTTGAAAATCTTAGCCACTCTCTATGAGAGAACTCATGCTTTTCTACCACCAAGGCAGGAGAAAGAAGACGAGTTCTACGCAATTTAAAAGGACAAGATGAAGGCTATAATACCGCAGGATCGTGTGAAGGCCTTGGGCAAAGGCAAGAAGAGGAATAGGGCAGCGAAACCGAGCTTCATTGGACGGGAGTGCCTTCGGCTCCTGGAGCACTTTGTGGAGCTGGCAAACTGCGTCTTTTGTGACCTGCCAAAAGATGCCGACAGGTGATACTGTTCAACGGTCAGTGCGATGGCACCGCCTACCCAGGACTTAACCACGTTGGTAGGACCTCGGTTAACCAAATCCACCACCATCTCCCATCATCCCGAATCGCCATCCATCATAGGGATGTCATCTGGCCATACATCTAGCATACCACACTTAGATGCATATAGAGGCAGTTCGCTGCTACCGAGTACGGAAGTCAGCTGGCTGTCAAAGAATGTGTCAGCAAGCTGACTTAAGCTGACTTCAACCTGCTGCTTTCGGCTGAGTCAATAAACTGATATTAAATAATACAGTCCAGCAGACTGATTATTAACTAGAGTTCAGCAGGCTGAACTTATTTAACTGTTATATTTATACGAATATTATATCAACCAATATGTATTGATTCATTACAATCCCTCCAACTTAACATGTTGTCGCCTCCACAACACTGAAACAGTGTAGTGATTTGAGTTATTATATAATAGTATGCATATATTTTAATGTTTTCAAATATATTTGGAGTGGTATTGTGAGGAGTCAAGTGTGAATAGGTACTCTAGTAACTTGGTTCATGTCCTTTGTACCTTCCAAGGCATTTTCGAAGTTAGAGGAAAGACCTAGAAGAATTCCATGTGGCAAAAGTCAGATGTGCCATTTTTAGGTCAAAAGGACATGTGTACATTATTCTAGAAAGAGGTGGCAAGTTTTGGGATGTGTTGGGTGCCAACACATCAACATACACCTTCCTAGAAATTACTTATGTAGCAAGTATATAAACAAGAGCTAGAACATAGAAAGACATTCCAGAATCACTCTTGTACTTGCCAAAATCCAGAAATATATTAACTTTCAAGAAGCCATCTCTCTTTCAAGAAGCTACCACTTGTGTTCAAAGATCCTTGTCTTGAATAGATAAAGTATTATATTTCACTAAGTACTTCATCTATCTACTTCACTACAGGACTGCTTGTGTGTTATCTTTTGCTTTTAAATCAGTTAACAGAAAGTACCATAAAGATTACTTGCTGATATAAAGATCTTTTATAAATTGTTAATCGCCTATTGGTAAGTCGATTCATTTCCTCAACAATGTTATTGTGCAACATGGTGCGGAGAAGATTGCTCGAGGAAAGCTCCACCATCTCAAACAAACGACGTCCGTTCAAGAGTATACATCCAGATTTCACGCCCTCACTTTTGAGATCCCCAACATGTCTCTTCAGGAGAAGATTGACCGTTACATCTTTGGCCTCAAACCCAAGGTGGCAAAGGAAGTGGAGTTACGCGACTTGACGAACTTCTCAAAGATCATTGAAGTGGCCCAAAAGGTGGATATCTTGGATTTGAAGCACTCCGTGCCTTCAACTACACGGGTACCAACGACGCGGGTGTATGCAGCTCCTTCCACATCCGAATCTGGACCCACACCCATGGAAATCGGAGTTATTAAAAGGGACCCCGCGGCTGCCCGGAAGAGTGGAAGACCCTCCAATGACACTTATGATGCAAGAAACCAGCAAGGAGTGAAAGCAGGACTCTCCCCGGCTGAAATAGAAGCTCTCATGACGGCTGGACTATGCTTTTATTGCAAGGAAAAGGGCCATCGTGCACTTTCATGCCCCAAAAAGTTGTCAAAAAACGGATAGCGCCGATAGGCCAGGAGCCAACCACCCCAAGACCCACTTCACGAGAAGGCAACACGCCAAGTGAGGTGGAGACCCCCGATGAAGACGACGTTCCAGCCCCAATGAGTTTGAGAGGTTACCTTGGAGGAGAGAAGGTCCACATGTTGGTGGATAGCGGAGCTCAAGGCAACTTCATTGCTGCAGATTTTGCCACCAAGCACGGTATTACTATGCGAACTCTTGACCACGACGAGGAGATTATGATGCCCGATGGATTCTCCTATACTACCCCTTCCAAGAAGACGTACCCCTTGGCACCCTCTATTAAGTTCTTCAAGGATACAGTAGTGTTCTCCCCCATGCAATTGGGCAAGTACGACGTCATCCTAGGGACGCCTTGGTTGACCAAGCACAACCCCCAAGTTAATTGGAGGACCGGTACTATCAAGATCAAGAATGACATCACTTCAAGAATCTGTGTTTTGCGCGCAGTCCATAATATCCAGACCCAAGACATCCGGAAGCCGGCACACGAGATACTATTGTCCGCCCTCCAACTCAAGAGACTTGTGAGGAAGATACACGAGCTTCTTTTGGCCTTGATCGCGCCAAAAGACATCAAGAAAGACATCGAGAGTCAAGAAGGCAGCCCCGTTCCCAAGGAGATACAAGAAGACTTTGAGGACTACAAAGAAGTGTTCTCCCCGGAATTGCCCAAGGGCCTACCCCCCAAAAGATTCGTAGACCACAAGATAGAGTTGGAGCCCGGAAGCAAGCCCATCTCTCGGCCTACGTTCAAAATGTCATACACGGAGCTAGANTGCTAGACGAAGTCAAGAAGCAAATCAGGAGCTACTGGAGCATGGCTTCATTCGACCTAGCAAGTCGCCATTTGGAGCCCCGGTGCTATTTGTCAAGAAGAA
>WELA01010938.1:0-16609 GCA_009602735.1 Mesotaenium endlicherianum
TCGCAGAGAGGGCATGTACCCTTGGCTCATGTCATGCAACATCCTTCTGGGATGCCGGTATACGTACCTGTCAATTTAAGGGCTGCCCAGGAGAAGGCTGCCTCCCTCCAGACGGTGCAGGAGGAAACAGCCCAGTTACTGTGTTGTCCACGAGGTCCTTACACGGAACCTCCCTCTCTCACAGGCTTCAGAAGACCCCAAGATAGGAGGAGGTCTGTCTCCCCTGAGTATAGAGCCTCAGGGACATCTCCCTCCTAATGGCAGTAGGATGGGGCCGGAAGGGACAGCACGTTGTTATTAGTGTTAGTGTTGTAGAGGCGACAACATGATAAGTTGGAGGGACTGTAATGAATCAGTATAAAAGTTGATATAATATTCATTTAAATATAATAGTTAAATGAGTTCAGCCTGCTGAACTCTAGTTTATAATCAGTGTGCTGGACTTCATATCTAATAACAGTTTAATGACTCGGCCGAAAGCAACAGGCTGAGGTCAACTTAAGTCAGCTTGCTGACACATTCTTTGACAGCCAGCTGACTTCCGTACTCTGTAGCAGCGAACTGCCTCGAGATGCATCTAAGTGTGGTATGCTAGATGAATCGCCAAATGACATCCCTAGGATGGATGGCGATTCGGGATGATGGGAGATGGCGGTGGATTTGGTTAACCGAGGTCCTACCAACGTGGTTAACTCCCGGGTAGGCGGTGCCATCGCACTGGCCGTTGAACAGTAAACTCATTCCATGTACATATGCTAGGCATTGCTCTCGAGTTCGGCATTCGGAAACGAGGCCAACTCTCTTGTACAGCTTACTGAGAGAGATCTGAATCCAAGGCGAGAAGCCATTGATACGCACTGTCTTCTAACCTTGCCTATGTATGAGTTTACTGATTTGCATTATTGATGCTAGTTTACTCTCATTCAACTGACGAGTATTATTCACTGCTAGTGTGTTGTCCTTTGCCGTTAAACCAGTTAACGGAAATACCATAACGATTACTTGCTGATATAAAGATCTTTATTAATTGTTAATCGCCTATTTGGTAAGTCGATTCATTTCAGAACAAGTGTTCCAGCGCCTGGAGAAATTCCAGATGACGCTGCACCCTAGAAAGTGCAGATTCTTTGAGGCACATGTGCCTTACTTAGGACATGAGATTGGGAACAATGCTATGCCCCCTTAGGTTGTGAAGACTGAAGCCATTTACAAGATACCTGCACCGGCGAATGTGTCTAAGCTGAAAGCCCTCTTAGGGCTAAGCGGATACTATCGTAAATTTGTGAAGGACTATAGCAGAATTGCTAAGCCCTTGACAAAACTCCTGAAAAAGGACGTACCTTTTGTGTGGACGGAAGCCCAGGAGAAGGCCATGAACAAGCTCAAGGTGCGGCTGGCCCCAGTCTTGCAAACGCCAAACTACTCCAAGCCGTTCAATCTACACACTGACTGGAGTCGTGTGGGAATCGGCGCAGTTTCACTCAGGCCGCAAGTCCTAGAGAAGAGTACGTCATTGCCTATGCTTCGCGCTCTAACAACCGATCGGAGAGCAACTACTCGTCCTACGAAGGAGAGTTGCTGGCAGTGGTTTGGGCAGTTGCACATTTCAGAGAGTATACATGGGGAAGGCCCTTCACGCTGATCACTCGCCGTTGCTCTGGCTGATGAAGAATGGAGACCTCACTAGCAAATTGGCTCGCTGGGCTCTTAAGCTCTAGGAGTACCAGATGACAGTGACACATCGAGCAGGTATACTCAACAACGACGCCGATAGACTCAGCAGGAAACCGGACCCATCCGTAGACGACAGAGCGGGAGCTCGAGAAGACGAAGATCCGAGCAGCCCAGCAGAATTGGCAGCCTGCCTGGCCGAAATGGCTAGAATGGTAGCGTCAGGAGAAGCTGAGCCTCTACCCCTGTTCAATCCAAAGATCTGGAAAGATCAAGCCACTATGCATTGGCTGAAGACGGGAGTCCACATGGAAGGATTATCGGTGAAAGAAAAGGACCAGGTGAGCTATCGAGCTAAAAGGTTTTGCTGGAAACGCAATAACCTCTTCAAGATTGAAGAAACTGGTCAGGAGAAGTTGGTGCCAGAACCCATTAAAAGGCGAGCACTGGTGCAGGAAATGCACGAGAATACTGGACACTATGGTGTTAAGAAGACATATAGTCTTCTGGAGCTGTCTTACTGGTGGAGGGGCATGAAGCAGCAGTGTGAGGATGTGATCAAGGCCTGCAAAAGCTGCGATCGCGTCAAGGCTGGTTATACGCAGCAACACCCACACCTGCAACCTCTGCCAATCATGGGGCTAGGCTACCGATGGAGCTGCGATCTCGCAGGTGAGCTACCGTTGTCCAAGCGAGGTAACAAGTACATTATGGTCATGATTGAGCATTTCTCTAAGTTGATCGAGGTTGTACCTCTGACTGCTAAGGAAAGCTTGGGGACCGCGGAAGCGCTCCTCTACGGTGTGATTGTACGTCATGGAGCTCCAGCAAAAGTGCTGATAGACCAAGGGTCTGAGTTCCAAGGATCTTTTCAGAAACTCTTGGACAGATGCTTCATTGACCATCGCATTACGTCTAGAGATCATCCGCAAGCAGATAGTCTGGCAGAAAGGATGGTGCAAACCACTCTGCTTTGCGCAAGTTTTTGCCTTGAGCATGACAAGCGTGACTGGGATATGGCCCTGCCATGGCTGGTTATGGGTTACAG
Source organism: Mesotaenium endlicherianum (assembly GCA_009602735.1). Lineage (NCBI taxonomy): Eukaryota > Viridiplantae > Streptophyta > Zygnematophyceae > Zygnematales > Mesotaeniaceae > Mesotaenium > Mesotaenium endlicherianum. Next base: position 2,720 of record WELA01010938.1, read on the forward strand.
ATGTAGCAAGCAAGCTGCTTTGGCGAATTACTCGCCTTATCAAATTCTGTTTGGCAGAAGTCTAGTTGTGCCCAGCAGCATCAAGCAGGAGATTGAGCAGGTGAAAGACCTGGACAACCTTGATGAATTGCTAAAGGTCATGGTACGCCGCAAGGTGTTATTTGAGCACATGATGCCTGCTGCCCTGGACAATCTGAAAATTGCACAGAAAAGAGACACACAGCGTTACGCCAGGATGTGAGATGGGAGCTACCGCCTGCAAATGACGCAGATCCAGGAAGGAGACTTCGTCCACCGCAAGCGCCAAACCAAGACTACCATTGACACCAGTTTAGGTGCAGTGATCTTACGCGTGAAACATGCGTTCAACAATGGTGTGTTGGAACTGGAAGGTTCTGATGGTAAGACCATGAGAGATCACGTGCAAAACTGCTCGCTGTGCCACTTGCCTAATATCGATCCTACGGTTAAGACTGTGCCCGAGGAATTGGTGCCAGCCACACCTTGTGCCAGCTGCAAAGTGCGGGATGGTCAAGAAGCAATGGTAACATGTGATAATTGTAGTGCCCGTTGGCACACCTTCTGCATTGGTGAAAAGGAGATTATGGCAGGACAATGGAAATGTCCTGATTGCCTTCCTATAAACCCCAACCACAAGGCCAGGAGATAGAGGCTTTCATCGGAAAGGAAGGGACGCCTCAGCTGAAAGGGAGGGGTGTAAGGGAATTTGAGGATGAGATAACTTTTTGAGAATTTCTACTAAGTGTTGGTAGGGTGGAATGAGGAACTGGTTGAGCATTGGGAGCACTGAGTGTGGGATGCTTCACTGCGTGATGCAAGTGCAGGATGACCAGGAATGGGTCAACCCCCAGCCAGTCCGCCACCGACACACGTGCAGGGGTCCATCAACTCGGTCGATTTCCCACGTGCAGCAACGCACCAACCAAACGACCAGAGAATTCCCGCACGTGAAAGGGACCGCCGACACATCGACCGGGTTGAAGGCACACGTGTTGAGAAGCCACGCACGTGCCAGGGGTCCGACGCTGTTAGGCACGACATTGGGACTCTCTTCCAAATTTACACTCAAAGTCGAACAAGGCCTTTAGAAGTCGAATAAAGCCTTTAGAGTGGACACCGCACCATTATTGAACAACGACAATTGCGGTATGAAGCGAAACTTCAAACTACGTTTTTCAAACGAAGGATATTATCAAAAAACGCGTTTGGTTTACAGTGTATCTCGAGGCATGTTCAAACTGTTTTTGTCAATTCCCCTCCTCGCAATTTGCGGGGGTGCGATTTTGACACCCAAAAAAAAGGACTCGTCATGGATCGAGGTCGAATAGCTTTCAAGACTTTCAATTCACCTCAAGCTGAGTATTATTGAACAAAACGCCTACTTTTGTTCAAAATTGATGAGCATTTCAAAATCGTAGAAACCACTGTACACCACTATCTCACGCATTGTTTTTCAAGATGCCATTGCCGTACAAAGACTTACGTTTTGTTCAAGAATAATGCACCAAAAAGGCCCACTGTAAAAGGCCCTAATTCAATTTCAGATGTTGCGCAATCGCATAAAATTCAGTTCAATCAAAAATGCTACAATTCAATCGCGAGCAAATTCATTTGGCTTAGAGTGCACAGACCTCCTTTTATTGGGGCACTTGTCAAATTCTCAACCTCTTCGATGCAAATCTCAAGATACCTTATTGCGAAATGGAAGTACGTGGAATGATGCACAAGGTGGAATTTGCTTTTCACTTCTAACGCGTGTGTCTGCGTGTGTCAATCATTTTTGACTCCACACAAATTGTTTCATAGCTCCAGTTGGAGACGTTGTGTCAACTGGGATCAGTCCCCTTGATTTGACAACATTCGCAAATTTTGAAAATTTTCGGAAACATCCCCTGGCCTGCTCTGGCTGACGGTCAGGATTTTAAGAATATCCGACAACATTTGGTAGGATTTTCTTGATGGCGCGACAACATCCCACGCCATTTTTAAAAGAAAACTTGGAACTTTCGAGGTTTTACGCGACATCCACTCGGAATCATAAGGATTTAAAATGACATCCTTCCCTCTTGAGTCAGATTTTATGACATCCAAAATGAAGTGACACAAATAGATAAAGTACTTAGTAAAATAGAACACTTTATCTATTCAAGACAAGGGTCTTCTTGAACACAAATGGTAGCTTCTTGAAAGAGAGATGGCTTCTTGAAAGTTAATATATTTTTGGAATTGGCAAGTACAAGAGTGATTCAAGAATGCCTTCCTATATTCTAGCTCTTGTTTGTATACTTGCTACGTAAGTAATCTTTAGAAAGGTGCATGTTGATGTGTTGGCACCCAACACATCCCAAAACTTGCCACCTCTCTCTAGAATAATGTACACATGTTCTTTTGACCTAAGAATGGCTTTCGCCACATGAGGTTTTTCTAGGTCCTTCATCTAACTTCAAAAATGCCTTAGAAGGTTCAAAGGACATGAACCAAGAGCAATAATGCCAGCAGCCTGACCCCCTTGAGTTCAGAGATTTGTATCTCTCCGACCACAGCTCCAAATTGAGCAAACTTTGACTTCAAAGAATCACATACTCATTGATTATATCATAGTAAAACTTCAGGATTTAATATGCGGAGACTTATCAGCAGTAGCAGCCTGAGTTTTCTATTCAAAAACTACGTGAAGAGAAGAGTCTCTAATGTCAACTTTTATTGTTTTTGGTTCTTGCAAGCTGCCTTCTTGATGATGGCTGAAATGAATCGACTAACCAATAGGCGATTAATAATTAATAAAGATCTTTATATCAGTAAAAAAAATTTATGGTATTTTCTATTACCTTAATTAAAAAGCAAAAGACAACACACTAGCAGTGAACAATACTCGCAAGTCAAATGCAAATAAACTAGCATCAATAATGCAATCGTAAACTCATGCATAAGTAAGGCTAGAAGATAATGCGTATCAATGGTTTCTCGCCTTGGATTCAGATATCTCTTAGTAAGCAGTACAAGAGAGTTGGCCTCGTTTCCGAATTCCAAACTCGAGAGCAATGTCTAGCATATGTACATGGAATGAGTTTACTGTTCAACGGCAAGTGCGATGGCACCGCCTTCCCAAAAGTTAACCACGTTGGTAGGACCTCGATTAACCAAATTCACCACCATCTCCCATCATCCCAAATCGCCATCCATCCCAAGGATGTCATTTGGCCATTCATCTAGCATATTACACTTAGATGCATACCTAGGCAGTTCGTTGCTACCAAGTACGGAAGTCAGCTGGCTGTCAAAAAATGTGTCAGCAAGGTGACCTAAGTTGACTTCAGCCTGCTCCTCTCGGCTGAGTCATTAAACTGATAAGTATATAAAGTCCAGCAAATTGAATATTGACTGAAGTTGAGCAGGCTGAATTTGATTAGCTATATATATATAAATGATTAGCTATATATATATATATATACATCTACCAACGTATTGATTCATTACAATCCTTCCAACTTAAATTGTTGTCGCCTCGACAACATTAAACTGTAGAATTATGTGGTCAGGGGACAAACAGAATTAACCCCCCACCGCCTGCCTCTTGCTTCAACACTGTTGTCTAGCTGTGGGATCACTAGTGACAGGGAACTGTCACCTCCACCCTCAGTCCACTTCCGTTGTGGGGTGCAAACAGAGAGATCTCCAGCAAGGTTTGACTGGAGAATGATTTTGATGTTTGGGGAGTTGTTCCTGGGGCTCATGGATCAGGAGACTGAAATCTGGATTTAGATATGGACATCCCTCTAGGTCTGTTAGGTGGCCTTATAAAGAACCTTGTTTGTTCTAAAGTTGGGCCTCGAGGAGAACGAAGGATGGTAGCCTGCTCTTCAACCACCTGGGTGTTAATGCCCACATAAATTGGCATTCCGGTAGGATGCTGAAATACATTGGCAAGAAGCACATGTTCCTGACTAAAGGGGGTGGCTGACATATCTCTGGCTACTTTGCGTGTTGTTCTTCTGGTACCCCTGTCCTCTGGGGATTTCTTCCTTTCTCTGCTGCCAAGAACACTCACATCAACTTCTTCCCTTGCTTGGGCAGGTGGGCTGGGAGAACAAGTGCGGGGTCTTGTTGCCTCCATAGTAGGGATCACATTCCATACCTTGATCTTGGCGCCTAGGAGTCCCTGCTTCTGCCTGCTCCAGGATCTCCTAAGTACCAGCTCCTGACGCTTCTCCTCTGCCCTATTCCTCTTCCTCATCCTCTTCATCTTGCTCCTCTGAAAGGGTAGGGGTCTCGTCCACTAAGTCATCCTGCTCCCTGGTAGACATGGCAAAATCTACTGATCACCCTTTCCTAGGACGAGCTGAGGGTTGCTTGGCCTTCAGCCTGCTGATATCTATCCTGCCTGCATTCTTCACCCATTTGACAAAGGCATACTTCCTTTCAGAGAATTAGTCTCTTCCCCTCCTCTTGTGCTCCTTGGTCTCAGCATTCATATTACTGAGGCATCTATGAAGCCTGGGGTCCTAAAGGCAATGTGAGGTGGTAGGATGAGGTAGCCGTCTAGCCCATGGTGGAAGTCATCTGGGTGGGCCCGATCACACTCCTGCTTTCGGTTAGTGACGGTCATCCACCTCCAGTCTATGGGCTGCTGGTAATACTATGGCCCGTGCTCAGTGTTTTTTAGCTTACAAGGAAACCAGTGGGAGGACAACATCTGCTGCCCTGTTTCCCAGGCCAAGTACTCCCAGCTCCTCTTCTCCACTTCATTGTAGGATGGCAGTAGTGTCCGATAAAATACTGCATCCTTATAGCTATCGAGCTGCATGCTGACCATCCTGATGAGTCTCTGATTCCCCACTATGCCGGGCACTGGTACTGGCTTATATTTTGAGTCATCTGCAAGAAACCGTGCGTGCTCTGCTGTATACCCCACCATTTTGGCATAATATTCGTAGAGGACCACACCAATGTGTGTCAATGTACTTATCCAGAGCTTCAGATCCTTCTCTTTGTAACATTGTTTTTGTTCCACCTCGTTGATCTTCTCGGCTGCCAGTAACGCTTCCTTCAGGTTATCAAAGGTTTGGCCATCCACCACAGTATATCTGTAAGTGGCCAGGCTCTTCTGCTTCTTAGCTTCAGCTTTCTTTCTTCCCTCCTCCTCTGTTGTCGCCGCTTCTTCTTGTTGTTTTCTTTGTCTCTCCTCCTCAACTTTCCTAAGATTTTCCGCCTCCTGCTCCTTCTTCCTCTGTGCTTCTTCTGCCGCCTTGTAAGGTCATAGGTTTATAAAGTGCATTTTTGAGTTTCATGAAAGTATGTTTTGATTGTATAGTAGTGTAGAGTGCATATTTGTGGTCATTTTGATATAAAGTTCATCGAATTTGGTCAAGTATTGAGAGAGTTACGGATTTCCGAAATTTAATCAGTTTTGAGGTCGGTTGACGACTGTCCTTAGTTCGCGGTGAGCGCGACCGTTGGATTGACCAACAGCGTCGAGCGATCTGGCCCGTTAGAATGAACGCGAACCTTCACGTAAGTTCGGCTGACGCGGAGTGCCGACTAGGTCAATTTACTTGGAAGTTTCGGTTTAGCCTAGCGCGTCTAAGATAGGATATTCTAGTAATGTCGATGCATGTATGTGGACGTCAATTCGGCCCGACACGTCAGATTAGACTGATCTGGCTTACTCACGAATATTCTGGAAGGGACGATTTGACGAACACTTCGGAAAATCCGTAGCTTCCTCTTAGAGAAGAGCACTTAGGCAGAAAATTATGAATAGGCATAACTCCTTTGTTTCTCATCAATTTTCACTGCTGTAAATTTCTACGGGTTTGTAATGACAAGGCCTTTCATCCTAGTACATTTGTGAGCAGTTTCTTATTACTAGAAATGTTGAGTAATTTTCCTCAGCTTTCTTAGTGATATGCCGCTGCACTCTTTAGTACGATTGCAACTAGTTCCTTTCCTCGTGAGTTACTACGCTTCCACTAGGGCACTCTGCCCCTTTCATCTGGTATCGGAGCTGGGCTAGTTTGCATATTATATTATGGAGTCGCAGCCGGCAGCTGGAGGAGGTGAACATGTCAAGCATGTTGAGCGCGCGGGGCACCAGGCAGCACCAACGATGACTAGAGAGCAACAAGAGATGCAGGCGATGCTCAGGCAAATGGCAAATGTAATTGGAGGAGAAGTCTACGCCCATTTTCAACAAAATATGCGCGCGAAGGTGGAGAGGATGGTGCGAGTTGTTGTTGGAAACGCCGCTTTGACGAGTTCAGCACCTGCACCCGTTGTACTACCAATTCATGTTAATCGAGTGGTGCAGCCAGCTATTCCACCCGCATCGAGAGTGCGTGCGCCTAAGCCTGAAGTGTATATTGGAGAGCGTGGATCGCCGCCTGTTCATCAATGGATTTTTGGAGTGAAGAAGTTTATGGAGTATTCTGCGCTCACGCCCGACAGGCAAGTCGCCTTTGTCATAACTTTGCTGCAGAAGAGTGCTGGAGCTTGGTATGAACGAGAAGAGCAGCTGTCTGGAGTTCCTGCTACTGTTGATCAGCTATTTGAAGGCTTGAAGAGGCAATTTCAACCTACTGCACCCGAGGCTATCGCTCGAGATCTATTGGTGCGCCTTCGTCAGCGAGGAAGCGTTGAGGAGTATGTTTCGCCTTCAACGAGCTGGTGCTTCAATGTCCATCCATGCACGAGTCAGAGATGATGGACAAGTTCAAGAGGGGACTCAAGCCAACTGTGGCCAAGGAAGTGGCGCTCAAGGACCCTACTAGTCTTGGAGAAATGATGGCATTGGCAACAAGGGTTGACGCTGTGGAGTATAGTAAAAGGCAGTTGGGCAGCCACAACTTTGGAGGATATCGACACTTTGGATCTCAAGCGCCAAGCACGAGTGTTCAAGGTCCAGGTACCTATAGAGTTGGGACTTGTTTAGAACCAGCGCAGGCAACAGAATTACAAGCCGAGAGGACCCTGCTATAATTGTGGCAAGCTTGGACATCTGGCTCGAGGTTGTCATGTGAAGGCGAAGCAGCCTGAACAACAGGAAAGAGGAGGACGCCAGTAAGTCGTTGTGGGGTGTCTACTGGCTTAAAGACGAGAACTCACAAGGAGGTTATCTCCAGGAGCCTGCCGAGAAGCGAAAGACGAGATGTTGACAAGCCTATCATCGTGGAAGGAGTAGTCGACGGCAACAAGGCAAAGTGTATGGTCGACAGTGGCGCAAGTGCAAACTTTGTGCACAAGAAGCTGGTGAAACAGTGGGGAATCCCTGTGCAGAAGCATTATGAGCCTAAGGAGGCAATTTTGGCGAATAGGCAAAAACTCAAGTGTGGTGCACCTGCGAAAGCTATTCACGTGAAAGTAGCGGGGCACCAGAGTACTGAAATTATGGAGCAGGCAGAGTTAGGTGACCATGAGGTGATATTGGGCCGACCATGGCTAAGAAATGCCAACCTTCAAGTGCACTGGATTACAGGACAGGTGAAAGTCTAAGGTCGTGATGGTCGAGTGGAGACAACGAAACAGGTGGAGGTAGATACGACCACAAGTAACTGTCTTCTGTCGAGCCTGCAAGTTAAGAAGCTATGCAAGGCAAATCAGGTGAAGGAGATGTACCTTGTTTTGGTGGCCCTGGCCAGGTCATCAGATGGAGCAAGCGTGAATCCTAACAGCCTGGGCGAATGTACATCGCCTGAGGAGCAAGTAGTGGTGTCTGATCCCCTTGCTCAGAAGGAGCAGAGCCCAACTGCTCAAGAGAAGAAGCCTGCTGAGACGCCTGCCCAAATTAAGGCGTTATTGGAGGAGTTCAAGAGCGGATTTCCTGAGGAGCTACCTACAGGATTACCTCCACAGAGAGCTATGGAGCACAAGATTAAGTTGGAACCAGGGAGCAAGCCACCGGTGAGACCCGCCTATTGTCAATCGTTTGCGGAGTTGGACGAGTTGGAGAAGCAGCTGACAGAGTTATTGGAGAAGGGATTCATCCGACCCAGCGAGTCTCCATTTGCAGCGCCAGTCTTATTTGTGAAGAAGAAGGATGGGACTATGAGGATGTGTGTCGACTACCGTGCTCTCAACAAGGTCACCATCAAGAACAAGTACCCACTTCCACGAGTGGACGAGTATATTGACAGGGTTGTCGGGGCGAAGTATTTCTCGAAGATCGATTTGAGGAGTGGCTATCACCAGGTACGGATTGTGGAAGGAGATGTTCAGAAGACTGCTTTCAGAACTCGCTATGATTTATTCAAGTTCACAATCATGCCTTTTGGATTGACTAATGCACCTGCTACATTCATGGAACTCATCAATAGTATCTTCAGAACCTACTTGGAACAGTTTGTGGTGGTAATTTTGGACGACACCCTGATCTATTCGAAGACCTTGGAAGAGCATGTGGAGCATCTCAGGAAGGTGTTGGAGGTCTTGAGAGATCAGAGGCTGTATGGGAAGATGAGCAAGTGTGACTTCTGTCTGAAGGAAGTCGAGTGTCTTGGACACATAGTGGGAGCTCAAGGCGGAGCAAAAGACGGTGCAAGCAGTCACAGATTGGCCGGTACCTGCTGATATTCATCAACTCAGGAGTTTCCTCGACATGGCGAATTATTATTGACGCTTCATTGAAGGATTTGCCAAGGTGTGTGCACCGCTCACGGACATGTTGAGGAAGCAAGAGAAGTGGCTACGGGGTGACAAGGAGCAGCAAGACTTCGAGAAGATTGAGGAGCTGTTGACACAGGCACCTGTGTTGGCCATTGCAAGTCCAGAGCTTCCTTTCACCATCATCACGGACGCATCAAACTTCGCGGTGGGAGCCATTCTTCTCCGGGACCAGGGCAAAGGATTGCAGCCTGTGGCATATGAGAGTAGGAAATTGAGTCCTGCGGAGCAGAACAATGCAGCACACGAGCGGGAGATGCTGGCTATTATCCAGGCTTTGAGGATTTGGCGATGTTATGTGGACGGCCGGAAGGTGTTCATAAGGACTGACCACAAGAGCTTGGAGAAGTTTATGACGCTACCAACATTGACAACAAGACAGGCAAGGTGGTTGGAGTTTCTGCAACAGTTTGACCACAAGATTGATTACTTACCTCAGAAGATCAACCCTGCAGACGCTTTATCCAGGAGGTGTGACCTTGCAGCTGTCTCAGTCATAAATGAGAGTGTCAACTTCAAGGAGAAGCTTCAGAGTGGTTGTGAGGAGGACCCACAGTTTGCTGATGGTGGAGCAGCTGAGTCCAACTCAAGTATGCAGAAGGAGGACGGCATATGGTGTTATGGTGATTCCAAGAGAGTGGTGGTACCCGACATCAAGGAGCTACGAGACTTACTACTTGCGGAGCATTATGATTGCTTATATGCTGGACACTTTGGAAGCGAAAAGACGGCAAGCGTGCTGAAACGGGAGTACTATTGGAGATTTATGAATAAGGACATCAAGGAGTGGATCAGGAGTTGCGATGCGTGCCAGCGTAACAAGACACCAAACCAAAAGAAGGGAGGTACATTGCAGCCCCTGCCCATTCCAGAGTATCCTTGGGAGCAAATTGCTATGGACTTCATCACGTCGCTACCGGTCAGTGGTCAAGGGCACGATGCAGTTTGGGTGGTGTCTGATCTACTCAGCAAGATGGCACACTTCATTCCCATGAAGGAGACTTGTGCGACAGCAGATGTGACACGGCTATTCTTTGATCATATTTTCAAGCAACAAGGGTTGCCAAAGGTGATTGTTTCAGATCGGGATCCAAGGTTTACTAGCAACTTTTGGCGGTCATTGTTGACTTTGATGGGGACCAAATTGAGTATGAGCACTTTCTATCATCCTCAGACAGACGGGCAAAGTGAAAGGCTCAACAGAACTCTGCAAGAGGTGCGTAGGAGTTTCACTATGGAGGACCCTTCACAGTGGGACAAGAAGCTGCCAGGGTGGGAGTTTGCCTACAACAACAGCATGCAGGGATTGACCAAGCAGTCACCATTCACCATGGTTTATGGGAGAGAAGTATATCATCCAGGGAACATCTTGTTAGAGAAGGCCAAGGAGACTCAGGTTCCTACTACACAAGCGTTTATGGAGCAGATGGCCAAAACTCGGATGAAAGGGGTAGAGTGCCCTAGTGGAAGCGTAATAAGTCACGAGGAAAGGAACTAGTTGCACTCGTACTAAAGAGTGCAGCGGCATATCACTAAGAAAGCTTAAAAAAATTCTCAACATTTTGAGTAGCAAGAAATTGCTCACAAATGATGTGGAATGAAAGGCCTTGTCATTACAAACCCGTAGAAATTCACAGAAGTGAAAACTGATAAGAAACAAAGAAGTTATGCCTATTTATAATTTTCTGTCTAAGTGCTCCTCCCTAGGAGGAAGCTACGAATTTTCCTAAGTGTTCGTCAAATCGTCCCTTCCAGAATATTCGTGAGTAAGCCAGATCAGTCTAATCTGACGTGTCGGGCCGAATTGACGTCCACATACATGCATCGACATCACTAGAATATTCTATCTTAGACGCGCTAGGCTAAACNACTCCGCGCCAGCCGAACTTACGTGAAGGTTCGAGTTCATTCTAATGAGCCAGATCGCTCGACGCTGTGGGTCAATCCGACGGTCGCGCTCACCGCAAATTCAGGACAGTCGTCAACCGACCTCAAAAACTAATTAAACTTCGAAAATCCATAACTCTCTCAATACTTGACCAAATTCGATGAACTGTATATCAAAATGAGCACAAAAATGCACTCTACAATACTATACAATCAAAACATACTTTCATGAAACTCAAAAATGCACTTTTTAAACCTGTGATCTTACATGGGATATAGCAAAGACGTGTATTCGGAAGGCACAGGAGGAACAGGTCAAGCATGCTAACAAGCATAGGAGGGAAGTGACATTCAATGTGGGCGACAAAGTACTCTTGTCAACAGAGAACCTACCTTGCACACGCAAGAGGAGACTGCGGGCACGGTTCACAGGTCCCTTTGTGGTGCTCAAGCAGGTTAATCCAGTGACCTACAAGTTGGAACTTCCTTCAGGCTGGCGTATCCATGATGTGTTCCATGTCAGTTGTTTGCGGCCATATGTTGACCCGAATGAAGGACATCCAAGACGACTACCTACACCGCCACCATCGGTCGAGATCGATAAGGTGTTGGAGTATGAAGTGGAGGCGATTGTCGGTGATCGACGAGTCAAGCGAGGTCAACGGCTTGTTCAAGAGTATCTAGTCAAGTGGAAAGGCTACCATGCGGACGACAACAGTTGGGAGCCAAAGGCCAACTTGACTTATTGCAAGAGTCAGGTGAGGCGTTGTCTACAGAATGTGTCGAGGACGTTGCATCTTGACGAAGGGGATGATGTAAGGTCATAGGTTTATAAAGTGAATTTTTGAGTTTCATGAAAGTATGTTTTGAGTGTTGAATGCATTTTTGTGATCATTTTGATATAAAATTCATCAGATCTGGTCAAGTATTGAGAGAGTTATGGATTTCCAAAGTTTAATTAGTTTTGAGGTCGGTTGACGACTGTCCTTAATTTGCGGTGAGCGCAACAGTCGGATTGACCGACAGCGTCGAGCGATCTGGCCCGTTAGAATGAACTCGAACCTTCACGTAAGTTCGGCTGACGCGGAGTGCCGACTAGGTCGATTTACCTGGAACTTTTGGTTTAGCCTAGCGCCTTCAAGATAGAATATTCTAGTAATGTTGATGCAGGTATGTGGACGTCAATTTGGCCCGACACGTCAGATTAGACTGATCTGGCTTACTTACGAATATTCTGGAAGGGACAATTTGACGAACAGTTAGGAAAATCCGTAGCTTCCTCCTAGGGAGGAGCACTTAGGCAGAAAATTATAAATGGGCATAACTTCTTTGTTTCTTATCAGCTTCCAATTCTGTAAATTTCTACGGGTTTGTAATGACAAGGCCTTTCATCCTACATCATTTGTGAGCAGTTTCTTGCCACTCAAAATGTCAAGTAATCTCCCTAAGCTTTCTTGCAGGAAGAGAAGTAGTTTGTATCAGTATGGTAGGTTTGTTCCCTTTTATCTTACAAAATGGTTACTAGGAGTTAACGAAGCTGCAGTGCAATGAAATAAACGAATAAATGTGTGTGCAGGGTGAGTTAAGTGATTTGTTAATGTGCTGGTCGCTTTCTCCTTCCGAGTGGTAGGCACCCGCCACCTTAGCTTAATGTGGGCCTGGCTGTCACATCTGTCACTATGCTGACACCTAAATGTTGACAATTTACTGTCAATAACTGTCCCTTTCTCGCGCACTAACTGGTTGTCACACTTGTCACTATGCTGACACTTTACTGTAGACACTTCGCTGTCAATAACTGTCCCTTTCTCGCGCACTAACTGTCGTTTACTGGCACATTTCCCCTCCAACTTAAATGGAGACAAGACCTCCTGTCACCTTCCCATGTCAAGGGAAATGATAGTAGGGAGGTGTCCCAGCCGCCCGAAGGTGGAACCGTTTCAACGCCCCTTTGGTATTGGTCAAATGGTCCTTAAATACCCAAGTATCCCCAGAGGCATCGTAACCCTTCCATCTGACCAGATATTTCATGACTTATTTAGATGACCGATGGACAGAGCGAGCGTCTAAAATCTCCTCTACCTCATATTCCTCAGGGCCACCATCCCTGACAGCGGGGACCAATCCCGGTTGGAAAAGTTACCTACCTGTGAACAATGTGTCACCTTTTATGTATGGTTTCAGGAAGGAGACATTAAAGACTGTGTGACCCTTGTATTCCGCTCTGACATGTTCAGTTTGTAAGCATTCTTACCGACACAGTGCACCACCAACTATGGACCAACCCAGTCCGGACCAAGCTTTTTCTTGACCACACGAGGCAGATACAGGTGTTGGAATGCAGTTTGATCCAAATGCCTTTTGAAAATGTCAGCTCTCGACGGTGGTGATTAGCGTATTTTTGTTGATTTGCCTGGGCTTTGTGCAGATTGTGTTGGACTTCTGACAGTGTGTCAGCAAACTCCTGAGTTAACTGGAGAGACATCGGATTGTCAATGCCCTCCGGGTGAGTTAAAGACTCCCCTAGCACATCTAAAGGAGACTTTGGGACTCTACCCAGACTGAGTTCAAAGGGAGTCTTTCCCGTTGACGCGTGCACCGCACTGTTGACCGCAAATTGAATTTGAAGCAAAAGGTCATCCCAATTATCTTGTTTTTTGTTAATATATGCTCTCAGCACCTCTTGCAAAACTTGGTTAATTTTTTAAGTCTATCCATCAGTCTGAGGGTGGTTTGCTGTGCTGAGCAGCTGTTTGAATCTCAATAACCCCATTAAAGCTCTCCAGAACTTAAAGGTAAATTTTGAGTCTCTGTCTGAGATGATATTAGAGGGTAGCCCATGTTGGCATACTACATGGTTGTAGAACTGTCTTGCAGTTTCAAGTGCAGTTACTTTGACAGTGGTGGGGATGAAAATGACCATTTTTGTCGAGTTATCCACTACTACCAGTATAGAATCATGCCCAGTGGCAGTTCTTGGTAGTGTTACCACCCAGTCCATGGATATTGTTCGTGTAGTGAAACAGATAGATAAAGTACTTAGTAAAACAGAAATCTTTATCTATTCAAGACAAGGATCTTTGAACACAAGTGGTAGCTTCTTGAAAGAAAGATGGCTTCTTGAAAGTTAATATATTTCTGGATTTTGGCAAGTACAAGAGTGATTCTCCCATGTCTTTCTATGTTCTAGCTCTTGTTTATATACTTGCTACATAAGTAATTTCTAGGAAGGTGTATGTTGATGTGTTGGCACCCAACACATCCCAAAACTTGCCACCTCTTTCTAGAATAATGTACACATGTCCTTTTGACCTAAAAATGGCACAT
>WELA01010938.1:36976-51452 GCA_009602735.1 Mesotaenium endlicherianum
TCTCTCTCTCTCTCTCTCTCTCTCTCTCTCTCTCTCTCTCTCTCTCTCTCTCTCTCTCTCTCTCTCTGTGTTTGTGTGTGTGAGTGATTGTGTGTGTGCGTGTGTGTTTCCGTACGTGTGTGTGTTCATGTTCAAGGTAACAAGCCGATAAGGTGTCATTAAAGCAATTGCGTATGCCCTTGGCTACTCTAGAAGGAGAGTAGGAGTCTTGGAAGAGGTGACCAAGGTGGATTTTGAATATGAATAGACATGGAGCTCTTTCGGCGGGAAATTTAACCATGAAGTTAGCTTTAGGAAGGTGCTGAAAACAGAAACAAAACTTTCTCAGAGGCAGACTCGAAAGGGAGCAATTTCATAGAAAACAATCAATGCAAAAGGTTTGGTCGGTCAAGAGCAATCACGAACACGGAGTTGGAAATAACAACGCGACGTGCGATCAACTGATAGATAGAGGTCAAAATATTAGCAAGTAAAGTATGCAAGTAAAGCCTCCTAGTGTGATTGTATGCATTGAATCCGCTGCCTTCAGCGCCAGTTTTGCAGGGAGTATATAGCAGTAGATGCTTTTAGAAGGACATCTTTAGAAGCCAATTATGCCAGCTGTAAGCCACTAAGTTATTAGTAAAGCTTACACTTTTATCTCTTGTAATTTCAGGACCATTGAGTCTCTCTCTTGTGAAGAGCAAGCCCTCCTGGCTTCCAATCACTAGAAAAACTTCACAAGTGGTGAGCAAAGTCACAGCTTAAACCCTGTCATAGGAGTACTCATCATGCTGTGCTTCCAATGATCTTCTGGGCCAGATCTCCTTAAGTGTTTTCCTACTAAATTACAAACTTGAGGTGCTTACTCTGCAGATTAGAAATATTTGACAGCTGACCTTCTTTTTGGCCATAAGGCCGCATGCATTTTGCTTTTCACCATAGCAAGTCTTGCTTGCCCACTTGTGTGTTGCTTACATAGATCAGACGCGTCCGACCCCATAATGCACGACTTGACTGTAAGGTCATAGGTTTATAAAGTGCATATTTGAGTTTCATGAAAGTATGTTTTGATTGTACAGTAGTGCAAAGTGCATTTTTGTGGTCATTTTGATATAAAATTCATCGAATTTGGTCAAGTATTGAGAGAGTTATGGATTTCCGAACTTTAATTAGTTTTAAGGTCGGTTGACGACTGTCCTTAATTCGCGGTGAGCGCGACCGTCGGATTCACCGACAGCGTCGAGCGATCTGGCCCGTTAGAATGAACTCGAACCTTCACGTAAGTTCGGCTGACGCGGAGTGCCGACTAGGTCGATTTACCTAGAAATTTTGGTTTAGCCTAGCGCGTCTAAGATAGAATATTCTAGTAATGTTGATGCATGTATGTGGACGTCAATTCGGCCCGACACGTCAGATTAGACTGATCTGGCTTACTCACGAATATTCTGGAAGGGACGATTTGACGAACACTTAGGAAAATCCGTAGCTTCCTCCTAGGGAGGAGCACTTAGGCAGATAATTATAAATAGGCATAACTTCTTTGTTTCTTATCAGTTTTCACTTCTGTAAATTTCTAGGGGTTTGTAACGGCAAGGCCTTTCATCCTACATCATTTGTGAGCAATTTCTTGCTACTCAAAAGGTTGAGTATTTTTCCTAAGCTTTGTTAGTGATATGCCGCTGCACTCTCTAGTATGATGGCAACTAGTTCCTTTCCTCGTGAGTCACTACGCTTCCACTAGGGCACTCTGCCCCTTTCATTTGGTATCGGAGCTGGGCTAGTTTGCATATTATATTATGGAGTCGCAGCCGGCAGCTGGAGGAGGCGAACATGTCGAGCATGTTGAGCGCGCGGGGCAGCAGGCAGCACCAACAATGACCAGAGAGCAACAAGAGATGCAGGCGATGCTAAGGCAAATGGCAAATGCAATTGGAGGAGAAGTCTACACCCAGTTTCAACAAAATATGCGCGCGGAGGTGGAGAGAATGGTGCGAGTTGTTATGGGGAACGCCGCTTCGACGAGTTCGGCACCTGCACCTGTTGTACCACCGATTCATGTTAACCCAGTGGTGCAACCAGTTATTCCACCCGCATCAGGAGTGCGTGCGCCTAAGCCTGAAGTTTATACTGGAGAGCGTGGATCGCCGCCTGTTCATCAATGGATTTTTGGAGTGAAGAAGTTTATGGAGTATTCTGCGCTCACGCCCGACAGGCAAGTCGCCTTTGTCATAACTTTGCTGCAGAAGAGTGCTGGAGCTTGGTATGAACGAGAAGAGCAGCTGTCTGGAGTTCCTGCTACTGTTGATCAGCTATTTGAAGGCTTGAAGAGGCAATTTCAACCTATTGCACCCGAGGCTACCGCTCGAGATCTATTGGTGCGCCTTCGTCAACGAGGAAGCGTTCAAGAGTATGTATCGCGCTTCAACGAGCTGGTGCTTCAATGTCCATCCATGCACGAGTCGGAGATGATGGACAAGTTCAAGAGGGGACTCAAGCCAACTGTGGCCAAGGAAGTGGCGCTCAAGGACCCTACCAGTCTTGGAGAAATGATGGCATTGGCAACAAGGGTCGACGCTGTGGAGTATAGTCAGAGGCAGTGGGGCAGCCACAACTTTGGAGGATATCGACACTTTGGATCTCAAGCGCCAAGCACGAGTATTCAAGGTCCAGTACCTATAGAGTTGGGACTTGTTTAGAACCAGCGCAGGCAACAGAATTACAAGCCGAGAGGACCCTGCTATAATTGCGGCAAGCTTGGACATCTGGCTCGAGACTGTAATGTGAAGGCGAAGCAACCTCAACAGCAGGAAAAAGGAGGACGCCAGTAAGTCTATCTGGGGTGTCTACTGGCGTGAAGACGAGAACTCACAAGGAGGTTATCCCCAGGAGCCTGCCGAGAAGCAAAGGACGAGACGTTGACAAGCCTATCATCGTGGAAGGAGTGGTCGACGGCAATAATGCGAAGTGTATGGTCGACAGTGGCGCAAGTGCAAAGTTTGTGCATAAGAAGCTGGTGAAACAGTGGCGAATCCCTGTGCAGAAGCATTATGAGCCTAAGGAGGCAATTTTGGCGAATGGGCAGAGACTCAAGTGTGGTGCACCTACGGAAGCTATTCACGTGGAAGTAGCGGGGCACCGGAGTAAGGAAGTTATGGAGCAGGCAGAGTTGGGTCACCATGAGGTGATATTGGGCCGACCATGGCTGAGGAAAGCCAACCCTCAAGTGCACTGGAGCACAGGACAAGTGAAAGTCCAAGGGCGTGATGGTCGAATGGAGACAGCGAAACAGGTGGAGGTAGATACGACCACAAGTAACTGTCTTCTGTCGAGCCTGCAAGTTAAGAAGCTATGCAGGGCGAATCAGGTGAAGGAGATGTACCTTGTTTCGGTGGCCCTGGCCAGGTCATCAGATGGAGCAAGCGTGAATCCTAACAGCCTGGGCGAATGTACATCGCCGGAAGAGCAAGTAGTGGTGTCTGATCCCCTTGCTCAGAAGGAGCAGAGCCAAACTGCTCAAGAGAAGAAGCCTGCTGAGATGCCTGCCCAAATTAAGGCGCTGTTGGAGGAGTTCAAGAGCGTATTTCCTGAGGAGCTACCTACAGGATTACCTCCACAGAGAGCTATGGAGCACAAGATTGAGTTGGAACCAGGGAGCAAGCCACCAGTGAGACCCGCCTATCGTCAATCGTTTGCGGAGTTGAACGAGTTGAAGAAGCAGCTGACAGAGTTGTTGCAGAAGGGATTCATCCGACCCAGCGAGTCTCCATTTGCAGCGCCAGTCTTATTTGTGAAGAAGAAGGATGGGACTATGAGGATGTGTGTCGACTACCGGGCACTCAACAAGGTCACCATCAAGAACAGGTACCCACTTCCACGAGTGGACGAGTTGATTGACAGGCTTGTCGGGGCGAAGTATTTCTCGAAGATCGATTTGAGGAGTGGCTATCACCAGGTACGGATTGCGGAAGGAGACGTTCAGAAGACTGCTTTCAGAACTCGCACTGGTTTGTTCGAGTTCACAGTCATGCCTTTTGGATTGACTAATGCACCTGCTACATTTATGGGACTCATGAAAAGTATCTTCAGACCCTATTTGGACCAGTTTGTGGTTGTATTTTTAGACAACATCCTGATCTATTCGAAGACCTTGGAAGAGCATGTGGGGCATCTGAGGAAGGTGTTGGAGGTCTTGAGAGATCAGAAGCTGTATGGGAAGATGAGCAAGTGCGAGATCTGTCTCAAGGAAGTCGAGTTTCTTGGACATATAGTGGGAGCTGAAGGAGTCAAGGTGGAGCAGAAAAGAAGGTGCAAGCAGTCAGAGATTGGCCGGTACCTGCTGATATTCATCAACTCAGGAGTTTCCTCGGCATGGCGAATTGTTATCGACGTTTCATTGAAGGATTTGCCAAGGTATTTGCACCGCTCACGGACATGTTGAAGAAGCAGGAGAAGTGGCTATGGGGTGACAAGGAGCAGCAAGCATTTGAGAAGATTAAGGAGCTGTTGACACAGGCACCTGTGTTGGCAATTGCAAGTCCAGAGCTTCCTTTCACCATCATCACAGACGCGTCAAACTTTGCAGTGGGAGCCATTCTTCTCCAGGACCAGGGCAAAGGATTGCAGCCTGTGGCATATGAGAGCAGGAAGTTGAGTCCTGCTGAGCAAAACTATGCAGCACACGAGCGGGAGATGTTGGCTATTATCCAGGCTTTGAGGATTTGGCGATGTTATGTGGACGGCCGGAAGGTGTTCATAAAGACCGACCACAAGAGCTTGGAGAAGTTTATGACGCAGCCAACGTTGACACCAAGACAAGCAAGGTGGATGGAGTTTCTGCAACAGTTCGACCACAAGATTGAGTACTTACCTGGGATGATCAACCCGGCAGACGCGCTATCCAAGAGGTGTGACCTTGCAACTGTTTCAGTCATTAAGGAAAACATGGACTTCAAGAAGAAGCTTCAGAGAGGTTATGAGGAGGACCCAGAGTTCGCTGATGGTGGAGCAGCTGAGTCCAACTCGAGTATGCGGAAGAAAGACGGCATATGGTATTATGGTGATTCCAAGAGGGTGGTGGTACCTGACATCAAGGAGCTACGAGACTTACTACTTGCGGAGCATCATGACTGCTTATATGCTGGACACTTTGGAAGCGAGAAGACGGCAAGCGTGTTGAAGCGGGAATACTACTGGAGAAATATGGACAAGGACATCGAGGAGTGGATCAGGAGTTGCGATGCGTGCCAGAGAAACAAGACACCAAATCAAAAGAAGGGAGGTACATTGCGGCCCCTGCCTATTCCAGAGTATCCTTGGGAGCAGATTGCTATGGACTTCATCACATCGTTACCAGTCAGTGGTCAAGGGCACGATGCAGTATGGGTTGTGTCTGACAGACTCAGCAAGATGGCTCACTTCATTCCCATGAAGGAGACTTCTACGGCAGCAGATGTGGCACGGCTATTCTTTGATCATATTTTCAGGCTACATGGGTTGCCGAAGGTGATCGTTTCAGATCGGGATCCAAGGTTTACTAGCAACTTTTGGCGGTCATTGTTTACTTTGATGGGGACCAAGCTGAGTATGAGCACTTCCTATCATCCTCAGACAGACGGGCAGAGTGAGAGGCTCAACAGAACTCTGCAAGAGGTGCTCAGGAGTTTCACTATGGAGGACCCTTCAGAGTGGGACAAGAAGTTGCCAGGACTGGAGTTTGCCTACAACAATAGCATCCAGGGATCGACCAAGCAATCACCATTTGCTATGGTTTATGGGAGAGAAGTATATCATCCACGGAACATCTTGTTGGAGAAGGCCAAGAAGACTCAGGTTCCTACTACACAAGCTTTTATGGAGCAGATGGCCAAGACTTGGGATATGGCGGAGACGTGTATTCGGAAGGCACAGGAGGAGCAGGTCAAGCATGCTAACAAGCACAGGAGGGAAGTGACATTCCATGTGGGCAACAAAGTACTCTTGTCCACAAAGAACCTACCTTTCACAGGCAAGAGGAAACTGCGGGCACGGTTTACAGGTCCCTTTGAAGTGCTCAAGCAGGTGAAGCCAGTGGCCTACAAGTTGGAACTTCCTTCAGGCTGGCGTATCCATGATGTGTTCCATGTCAGTTGTCTGCAGCCATACGTTGACCCGAATGAAGGACATCCAGGACGACTACCTACACCGCCACCACCGGTTGAGATCGATGATGTATTGGAGTATAAAGTGGAGGCGATTGTCGGCGATCGACGAGTCAAGCGAGGTCAACAATTTGTCCAAGAGTATCTGGTCAAGTGGAAAGGCTACCATGCGGACGACAACACTTGGGAGCCAGAGGCCAACTTGACTCATTGTAAGAGTAAGTTGAGACGTTATCTGCAGAATGCGTCGAGGACGTCGCATCTTGAGGAGGGGGATGATGTACGGTCATAGGTTTATNTGAGGAGGGGGATGATGTACGGTCATAGGTAAATAAAGTGCATTTTTGAGTTTCATGAAAGTACGTTTTGATTGTATAGTAGTGCAAAGTGCATTTTTGTGGTCATTTTGATATAAAGTTCATCGAATTTGGTCAAGTATTGAGAGAGTTATGGATTTCCGAAGTTTAATTAGTTTTGAGGTCGGTCGACGACTGTCCTTAATTCGCGGTGAGCGCGACCGTCGGATTCACCGACAGCGTCGAGCGATCTGGCCCGTTAGAATGAACTCGAACCTTCACGTAAGTTCGGCTGACGCGGAGTGCCGACTAGGTCGATTTACCTAGAAATTTTGGTTTAGCCTAGCGCGTCTAAGATAGAATATTCTAGTAATGTTGATGCATGTATGTGGACGTCAATTCGGCCCGACACGTCAGATTAGACTGATCTGGCTTACTCACAAATATATTACGGAAGGGACGATTTGACGAACACTTAGGAAAATCCGTAGCTTCCTCCTAGGGAGGAGCACTTAGGCAGAAAATTATAAATAGGCATAACTTCTTTGTTTCTTATCAGTTTTCTCTTCTGTAAATTTCTAGGGGTTTGTAATGACAAGGCCTTTCATCCTACATCATTTGTGAGCAGTTTCTTGCTACTCAAAATGTTGAGTATTTTTCCTCAGCTTTGTTAGTGATATGCCGCTGCACTCTCTAGTATGATGGCAACTAGTTCCTTTCCTCGTGAGTCACTACGCTTCCACTAGGGCACTCTGCCCCTTTCATTGACTCAGTCGAATACGGTAGGCTGAGGTCCATTACAGGTCAGCTCGCTGACACATTCTTTGACAGTCAGCTGACTGCCGTACGCGGTAGAAGTAAACTACCTAGTTATGCATCTAAATGTGATTTGCTAGATGAGTGGCGAGATGACACCCTTGGGAGGATGGCGATTTGGGATGATGGGAGACGGCTGTGGATTTGGTTAACTGAGGTCCTACCGACGTGGTTAACTCCCGAGTAGGCGGCAACATCGCATTTGCCGTTGAACAGTAAACTCATTCCATGTACATATGCTAGGTGATGCCCTTGAGTTAAGCATTTGGAAACAAGGCCAACGCTTTGTATAGTCTACTGAGAGGACATCTGAATCCTAGGCTACGAAGCCGTTACACGAACTGCTTCTTACCTTGCTTATGTAAGAATTTAGTGATTGTATAATTGATGCTAGTTTACTTGTATTTCACTTGTGAGTATCATAATGCTAGTTGTGGAGTCTTTCACTAATCATTAAGTTAACTAGAAACTACCATAAAGATTACTTGCTTTTACAAAGGTATTTATTAATTGCTTAATCGCCTATTGGTAAGTTGATTCATTTCAAATGGCTTGCAGCCTTGGATGCCGAGATTTTCTCAGTAATTTGTACGTAAAGTTGACCACGAATCCAAATGCCGGACTCGATAGCGTGTGTAGTAGGGATGAGGTCACTGTTCAACGGCAATGCGACGTCGTTGGCAGAACATCGACTGACTAATTTCATAGCCATCTTCCATCATCCCAAATCAAAGTCCGCCTAAGGCGTCATCTGGCCATTCATCTAGTAAAGCATGAAGGATGCCTTATTAGGCAATTCGCTAGTTTTGCTTACGGCGATCAACTGGTTGTGAGAGAATGTGACAGCAAGCTGACTTAAATGGACTTCAACTTGCTGCTCTCGGCTGAGTCATTACACTGAATATTGAAATGAATCGTCTTACCAAATAGGCGATTACCAATTAATAAAGATCTTTATATCAGCAAGTAATCTTTATGGTACTTTCCGTTAATTGGTTTAACGGCAAAGGACAACACACTAGCGGTTAATAATACTCGTCAGTCAAATGAGAGTAACTAGCATCAATAATGCAAATCAGTAAACTCATACATAAGCAAAGTTAGAAGACAGTGCGTATCAATGGCTTCTCGCCTTGGATTCAGATCTCTCTCAGTAAGCTGTACAAGAGAGTTGGCCTCGTTTCCGAATGCCGAACTTGAGAGCAATGTCTAGCATATGTACATGGAATGAGTTTACTGTTCAATGGTCAGTGCGATGGCACCGCCTACCCGGGAGTTAACCACGTTGGTAGGACCTCGGTTAACCAAATCCACGCCATCTCCCATCATCCCGAATCGCCATCCATCATAGGGATGTCATCTGGCCATTCATCTAGCATACCACACTTAGATGTGTATCGAGGCAGTTCGCTGCTACCGAGTACGGAAGTCAGCTGGCTGTCAAAGAATGTGTCAGCAAGCTGACTTAAGGTGACCTCAGCCTTCTACTTCCGGCCAAGTCATTAAACTGATATTAAGTATAAAGTCCAACAGACTGATTGTTAACTAGAGTTCAGCAGGCTGAACTTATTTAACTATATTATTTAAATGAATATTATATCGACCAGTTACTGATTCATTACAAATATTAAGTAAAATTGAACAGGCTGAATTCAATTCACTATTACATGTAATTACTCGGTGTCTCTAACGTTAAGTACGTCATTTTACTATCGGTCCAAACGAGATGGAAATTGTTAGAAAGGGTCTTACCTTAAAGACAAAATTGAGCGTTTACAGTAGAAGGCTTTAATTTCGAAGGCTTTAAGTCGTAACACAAACTGCTTTCGTACACCATGCTTGTGTATGAGTTTACTAATCACATGATTTATGCTCGTTTACTAGCATATGCCTTTTGAGTATGGTTTGTATTGTGTTGTGCTCTTGCTATTTATTTGAGTTAGTAGATATAATCACAAAGATTACATGTTGACTTAATAATCTTTATTGAAATAGGTATCGCTCATTAATAACTAGGCTGAGTCATTTTCAGACAATAGTCAAAAAGCTTAGAAAAACTAAATTGCATTTGAATTAGGCGTCGTCAGACTTGAGGTAGTACTTGGGTTACGGGTAAGAAGATAAAGCGTAGCATAATTTTTTGAATTTCCGAAATTGTACTGAAAGTGAGTAAGTCACGGTCATAATAGACAGTGACGATTTCAAGATTCACGCCAGCTTACGTAACTGCCCGCCTAATCAGTCATAATCTCCCAATTAACTTACTCATTACCTTTTGTCCTAGACTCTCAGCGTGACTATTCAATTGGTTATAATATTGAATGAAGTTGAGTCTCTTAACACTAGATTTACTGCCTATAGGACCAAAACGGACACCACAACAGCCTATCTGTGAACGCTTAAACTAAAATCAGTGCTTATGTGGTACATAAGAGCCATATATACTGAATCTACTTTGAGTAAGCAATCTGGCAATGTACTTTTTTTGATTTTTCCGAGATTTTTTAGTGTACTTTTTTGTACTACAAGGGAAACACACGTGTGAGGTCCCACAAGTACATTTCTTCTCAGCACAATATCCAAAAAAGTACAACATATTTTTAGGTCCTGATTATTTCCAGCATTTATCCTGATGTAAAGAGGACAGTGCACTTTATAGATATACAATTCATTTAGTATCCTAGCTGCTACACCAGCCCAATGTTTGGGACCCAAATTGACACCAAGTTTTTTGGTCTTTGGTCCTATAAGAAATCTAGAAAATGCATCATGCAGATTTATTGTTTGGTGCATAACTTTTACAATTCTTGATGGACATCATTGAAAGAAGTTCAGGCATGCTTAGAATACCTTACGCAAGCACTGTGAAACATGAAAGCACCAAAAATATGTAAAGCGAAAATTACGAGTCTTGTCACATATGGCTCCATGGCCGACGTGTCGGAAAATCTGGTATATGGCAGATGGTGTGATCAACAAAAAATTAGTCTTAGAGTTATGCACCTTTCATCTTGTAATGAAGCAGTATATTAGTAGATATAATGTTCATTTAGATATAATAGTTAATTGAGTTCAGCCTGTTGAACTCTAGTTAATAATCAGTCTGCTGGACTTTATACTTAATAGCAGTTTAATGACTCAGCCGGAAGCAGCAGGCTGAAGTCAACTTAAGTCAGCTTGCTGACACATTCTTTGACAGCCAGCTGACTTCCGTACTCGGCAGCAGCGACCTGCCTCGATATGCATCTAAGTGTGATATGCTAGATGAATGGCCAGATGACGTCCCTATGATGGATGGCGATTCGGGATGATGGGAGATGGCGGTGGATTTGGTTAACCGACGTCCTACCAACGTGGTTAACTCCCGGGTAGGCGGTGCCATCGCACTGGCCGTTGAACAGTAAACTCATTCCATGTACATATGCTAGGCATTGCTCTCGAGTTCGGCATTCGGAAACGAGGCCAACTCTCTTGTACAGCTTACTGAGAGAGATCTGAATCCAAGGCGAGAAGCCATTGATACGCACTGTCTTCTAACCTTGCTTATGTATGAGTTTACTGATTTGCATTATTGTTGCTAGTTTACTCGCATTTGACTTACGAGTATTATTCACTGCTAGTGTGTTGTCCTTTGCCGTTTAACCAGTTAACGAAAAATACCATAAAGATTACTTGCTGATATAAAGATCTTTATTAATTGTTAATCGCCTATTTGGTAAGACAATTCATTTCACATCTATGCAACTGTTTAGGAGCACCAGTGGGCAACCTCTTCCTACCACAATCTAGATGCTCTGTGTTTCTGGTAGTGTGAAAAATTTCAAAGCAAGGAGTGGGATGTAAGGCAACGTTACAAGGTATACACATGAACTGGCACCTCTTCTTCCTTGCTGCAGCTCCGAAGTCAAAGTACTTAGCACTACACACCACACGGCTTGCCCTTTCGTCTTTCTTCACCTTGTCAGGAAAGTGCCTCCCAGTCCACCTCTGCTCTCCAGCAGCTCCTGCTGCACTTGACCTGGTCTGCCTGTCGCGAGGATGTACCTACTCCGACATCTCCCTCACTAGTTGCAACATGAACAAGTATCTGTCAGCACCAGGGTGGGCCAGCTCATACAATATGTATGCATTAGCAATGGCACCATCAAACAAGCCTGTAATGAATCAGTATATTAGTAGATATAATATTCATTTAAATATAATAGTTAATTTAGTTCAACCTGCTGAACTTTAGTTAGTAGTCAGTCTGCTGAACTTTAGTTAATAATCAGTCTGCTGGACTTTACATAATTATCAGTTTAATGACTCGGCCAAAAGCAGCAGGCTGAAGTCAACTTAAGTCAGCTTGCTGACACATTCTTTGACAGCCAGCTGACTTCCGTGCTCGGTAGCAGCGAACTGCCTTGATATGCATCTAAGTACCACCTGCTAGATGAATGGCCAGATGACATCCCCATGATGGATGGCTATTCGGGATGATGGGAGATGGCGGTGGATTTGGTTAACCGAGGTCCTACCAACGTGGTTAACTCCCGGGTAGGCGGTGCCATCGCACTGGCCGTTGAACAGTAAACTCATTCCATGTACATATGCTGGCATTGCTCTCGAGTTCGGCATTCGGACACTAGGCCAACTCTCTTGTACCGCTTACTGAGAGAGATCTGAATCCAAGGCGAGAAGCCATTGATACGCATTGTCTTCTAACCTTGCTTATGTATGAGTTTACTGATTTGCATCATTGATGCTAGTTTACTCGCATTTGACTTACGAGTATTATTCCCTGCTAGTGTATTGTCCTTTGCCGTTTAACTAGTTAACGGAAATACCATAAAGATTACTTGCTGATATAAAGATCTTTATTAATTGTTAATCGCCTATTTGGTAAGTCGATTCATTTCAGTGGTATCGGAGCAGTTATCACAGTCTTCTTTGTATGGTAAGGACAAGGTCTCAAACTAGCAACTCCCGAGACATGGAGAACCAGGATAACGAGAATGTCGAAAACCAGGCGGAAAGCCATGTAGCGGGAAACCGTACCTATTCGGAAGCAGTAGCGGATACTGCAGCTAGGGAGGCTGCAGATGAGGCAGCTGCTATTGCCTCAGTCGCAGCTCAGCAAGCTGAGGAGGAGATAGCCAGACTAGAAGCTGAACAAGTAGCAAAGGCCGCTGAAGATATACAAAGGAGGGAAGGACAGCCAGCTGACGAGCGCACTGTTGAAGAACTTATGGCATCAAGGGCCAATGTTCTGAACCCACCTCCTGCCGTACAACTCAATGTACCCCTAGGTCAAATACGTGACCGGCTGAATGCGGCAGGAATTGCTGCTGCAGGAGCAAGAGGGATTGTTGAGGACACTACTCAGCGAGTAGATGCCAATGCTGCTGCTGCATTTGCTAATCTACCACCCCAAAATGTAGACTTGGGAGCATTGTTCGTTCAGATGCAGTCGCAAATGGCGACCATGTATCAGTCCCAGCAGGAGGACAAAAGAATCATAATGTCCCTACTCCGGGACAGAGACCAACTGGGGTCTCACACCACTAGTGGTGGTGGCCGAGGGCCTAGTAAGCCCAAGCCGAAACCTCCCCAGGACTATGATCCTGAGGGAAACAGAAAATATTACCTGATCAAGTTTCTCGCGGATGTTGAGCAGTGGCTGGAGAACTACCCAGAACTGCAAGATTACGAGAAGGTCAGGCACACCGGTGCGCTACTGAAAGGCAGTGCCGCAGACTGGTGGCTTTACTGGAAGGAAGAGCGTAAGGCTCGGCAACTCGGTGACCCTACGTGGGTAGAGTTTGTCGAGAAGTTGCATGAGAAGTTTGATGTCATCAACCAGCAGGAGAAAGCTATCTATGCGATGATCTCCCTGACACTGAAGCAGACCACTTCAGTTGCTGAGTTTGCTCAAAAGTTCCAAGAGAACATGATGAAGCAGCCTGATTTGCCAGAACGGTATAGGATAGCATACTTCAGGTATGGCTTGAAATCCGAGGTCTCTGGTCATTTTGCTGAGAAAAAGTATGAGAAACTGGCTGACTTGATCCAGGATGCTGACGCCTGGGATCAGCAGCAGTTCAATCACAAGCGCCAGAGTAACGCTTTGGTGTCTAAGATTGTCAAAAAGCCCCACGGTTCCTACAATGCAGTTGAAGGAGACCAGGCTGAGGATAATCAGGGTGATGAATATGAGTATGAGTACAATGCTATTCAGTCTAGAGGTAGAGGTGGTCCCTCTCGAGGTGGCTATGGAAGGGGTGGTGGTAGGACTAAGCCGAGACCAGCCTCAGCAAAATCTACTTGCTACCATTGTCAGCAGAAAGGCCACTACAGAGAACAGTGTCCGGTCAAGCACCTGCCTAAGGTCGAGAGAAAAGACCAGCCTTTAAAAGACAGCAACAGTCAGTAATCCAGTCTACTGACTGTGAGGATGCTAGAGATAGTGAGTCGTCACTAGCTGCCCTCGTAGCAGGTATTATGGGTCCTGCTGAACTGGATTCACTATGCATGCCTGACAAACAGATAAAGGAGACCATCAGTAATATAGACGTCCAGAGAGTGCACACTCTGGATGCTCTTGTTCCACCTGATGTCCAACATTTCTTTGCTACGTCAGGAGAACAATGCGAAAGTCAGGAAAAGACAGTCCCCCCTATCCTACTGCATTGCATGATTGCAGGTAGGAAGGTGAGGGCATTTGTTGACGGAGGGGCGTCACATACTTTTATTCACAAGGACTTAGTTAAGCGGCTAAGGCTGCCTACTGTCACCCAAGGGAATAGAAAAATATTCCTTGGGGATGCCTCAAGTATCCCGGGAGGAGTTATAACCAAGCCTATTGAGGTCCAGTTAGGTTCTGGCATTGCAGTTCTAACTGAAACGCTTACATTTGAGGTACACAACATTGGTTTCTATGATCTCGTGCTAGGCAGGTCCTGGCTTAATAGACATCAAGCTGAAGTGTGTCGGAGCAGAGGTACAGTTAAAGTGAGAGGAGCCAGTGATGAGCAGACTGACTTGGCACCCACCAGTGCTCTTCCTCTTGTCCTGTGTGGATGGCAAATGAAGGAAAAGAAGAGGCTTCCAGAAGGAAGCAAGTTGCTGAATNGTTGCTGAATGCAATGGAGTTCGTCAAAACCTGGAACCATAAGGAAGACAGAATGTCCTGTCTGCTGCTAAGAGAGGTACCTCCTCAACCTGAAGAAGTGGTTGAGAAAAAGGTACACCCTCCAGAACACCCTA
>WELA01011008.1:9295-67575 GCA_009602735.1 Mesotaenium endlicherianum
TATGGTATTATGGTGATTCCAAAAGAATGGTGGTACCTGACGTCAAAGAGCTATGAGACCTACTACTTGCGGAGCATCATGACTGCTTATATGCTGGACACTTTGGAAGCGAGAAGACGGCAAGCGTGTTGAAAGTGTAGTTATATTAGAGAAATATAAACAAGGACATCAAGGAGTGGATCAAGAGTTGCGATGCGTGCCAGAGGAACAAGACACCAAATCAAAAAAAGGGAGGTACTCAGCAACTCCTGCCTATTTCACAGTATCCTTGGGAGCAAATTGCTACGGACTTCATCACATTGTTACCAATCAGTGGTCAAGACCACCACGCAATATGGGTTATGTCTGATAAAATCAGCAAGATGGCTCACTTCATTCTCAAGAAGGAGACTTCTACGGCAGCAAATATGGCACAGCTATTCTTTAATCACATTTTCAAGCAACATGGGTTTCCGAAGGTGATTCCGACGGTGATTTCGAAGGTGATTGTTTTAGATCGGGATTGAACGTTTACAAGCAATTTTTGGCGGTCATTGCTTACTTTGATGGGGACCAAGCTGAGTATGAGCACCTCCTATCATCCTCAGACAGACGGGCAGAGTGAGAAGCTCAACAAAATTTTGCAAAAGGTACTTAGGAGTTTTACTACGAAATACCCTTCAGAGTGGGAAAAAAAATTGCCATGGTTGGGATTTGCCAACAACAACAGCATGCAGGCCTCCACCAAGCAGTCACTATTAAGTATGGTTTATGGGGGAGAAGTATATCACTCAGGGAACATCTTGTTGGAGAAGGCCAAGGATATTCAGGCCCCTACTACACAAGCTTTTATGGAGCAGATGACCAAGACTTGGGACATGACTAAGACGTGTATTCGGAAGGCACAAGATGAGCAGGTCAAGCATGCTAACAAGCACAAGAGGGAAGAGACATTCCATGTGGGCGACAAAGTACTTTGGTCAACAAAGAATTTACCTTTCACGGGCAAGAGGAAACTGCGGGCACAATTTACAGGTCCATATTTGGAGCTCAAGCTTAAGTAAATTCAATAGCCTACAAGTTGGAGCTTCCATCAAACTGGGGTATACATGATGTCTTCCATGTTAGTTATCTACTGCCATACGTTGACCCAAATGAGGGACATCCAGGACGACTACCTACATCGCCACCATCGTTCGAGATTGATGATGTATTGGAGTATAAAGTGGAGGCTATTGTCGGTGATCAACGCGTCTAAAAGGGTCGACAATTTGTCAAGTAGTATCTGGTCAAGTGGAAAGGCTACCATGCGGATGACAACACTTGGGAGTTGGAGGCCAACTTGAATCATGGTAAGAGTAACTTGAGACATTATTTGCGGAAAACGTCGAGGACGTCGCGTCTTGAGAAGGGGGATGATGTAAGGTCATAAGGTTATAAAATGTATTTTTGAGTCATCTAGAATTATGATGTGAAGTCATAGGATTGTAGAGTGCATTTTTGTGGTCATTTTGGTATAAAGTTTGTCAAATTTGGTTAAGTATTGAGAAAGTTATGAATCAGTGAAGTTTAGTTAGTTATTAGTCAACGACTATCTTTAATTTGCGGTGAGTGCAACTGTCAGATTCACCAACAGCGTCAAGTGATCTAGTCTGTTAGCGTGAATTTGAACATTCACAAAATTTTGGCTGACGCGGAGTGTCGACTAGGTCGATTTACCAAGAAGTTTTGGTTAAGTCTAGCGCGCCTAAGTTAGTATATTCCAAAAATGTCGATGCATGTATGTGGACGTCAAGTCAATTCAACACGTTGGATCAGGCTGATTTGGCATACTCACCAATATTCAGGAGGGGACGATTTGACAAACACTTAGAAATCTCGTTGCTAAGCGGCCCTCTCTTCTAGGAGCGAGCGGTCGTCGTAAAAAAGTATAAAGAGGCATAACTTCATCGTTACTGATCAATTTTTATTTTTGTATATTTCTACGGGTACGTAATGACAAGGCCTTTCATCCTACTATAACTGTGAGCGCTTTCTTGCTACTCAAAATTCTGAGTTATTTACCTAAGCTTTCTTAGTAATATGCCGTTGCACTCTTTAGTATGATTGCAATAAGTTCTGTTCCTCGTAATTGAGTACGCTTCTACTAGGGCACTTTGCCCCTTTCATCTGGTATCAAAGCACTTTGCCCCTTTCAGTCCATAAGTACGTTGTCACGGAGGCTCACTGTCAAGCACGAGCTCAATCATGTGATCTACCTCCCTCTTAGGTGGGAGGCCTGGAGGCATGTTAAATACATCAGCATATTTAGCAACAAATTGTAGCGGTGGGGTGCTCCGGAGGACTCACCTTTTTCTCAATCACTTCTTCAAGTTGGGGAGGTACCTCTTTTAGCAGCAGACATAACATTATGTCCCCCTTTGGGTTCCAGCTTTTGACAAAATCAATTGCGTTCAGCAACTTGCATTCTCCTAGAAACCTCCCTTTCTCCTTCAATTGCCATCCATACAGGACAAGAGGAGAAGCACAGGTGGGTGCTAAGTTAGTCTGCCCATGACTGGCTTCTCTCACTTTAACTGTAGCTCTGCTCGAACATACTCCAGCTATATGTGTGTTAAGCCAGGATCGTCCTAGCACAAGGTTATAAAAGCCAGTGTTCAGTACCTCAAACGTAAGTGTTTTAATTAGAATTGCATTGCCAAAACCTAACTGGACCTCAATAGGTTTCGTTATGACTCCTCTCGGGATACTTGAGGCATCTCCAAGGAATATTTCCTTAGGTGACAGTAGGCGGCTTTAGCTGCTTAACTAAGTCCTTATGGATATCTGTTAACAAATGCCCTGACTTTACTACCTGCTAGCATACAATGCAGTAGAATAGGAGGCACTGACTTCTCTTTATTTTTGCATTGTTCTCCTGACGTAGCAAAGAAATGTTGGACATCAGTTGGAACAAGACCATCCAAAGTGTGCACTCTCTGGAGATCTATATTGCTGATGGTCTCCTTTACCTGGTTGTCGAGCATGCATAGTGTATCCAGTTCAAGAAGGCCCATAACACCTGCTAAAAGGGCAGCTAGCAATGACTCACTACCTCTAGCATCCTCACAATTTGTAGACTGGATTACTCATTGTTGCTGTCTTTTAAAGGCTGATGCTTTCGATCTACCTCTGGCAGGTGCTTGTTAGGACATTGCTCTCGATACTGGCCCTTCTCTTGGAATGGTAGCGGATAGATTTTGCTGAGGCCGGTCTCGGCTTAGTCGGACCACCACCTCTTCCAAAGCCTCTCCCAGAATATCCCCCTCTACTACGAGACTGAATAGCATTGTAGGAACCATCCTCAGCCTGATCTTCTTGGTCATTCTCAGCCTGATCTGCTTTGATAGCATTGTAGGAACCATGAGGCTTTTTGATGACTCTAGCCACTAGCGTGCTACTTTGACGCTTGTGATTAAATTGGTGCTGATCCCAGGCATCAGCATCCTGGATCAAGTCAACCAATTTCTCACACTTCTTTTCTGTAGACTTGAGACCTCGGACTTCAAGCCATACCTGAAGTGTGCTATTCCATATTGCTCTCGCAACTTTGGCTGCTTCATTGTGTTCTCCTGGAACTTCTGAGCATACTCAGCGATTGAGGTGTTTTGTCTCAAAGTCAGGGAGATCATTACATAGATTGCTTTCTCCTGCTGATTCATCACATTAAATTTCTCATGCAGCTTCTCAACAAACTCTACCCAAGTAGGGTAACCGAGTTTCTGTACCTTACGCTCTCCTTTTCAGTTTAGCCACTAATTTGCTGCACTGCCTTTCAGCAAAGCACCGGTATGCCTGACTTTTTTGTAGTCTTGAAGTTTTTTAGGTAGTTCTCTAGCCCCTGCTTCACATGAGCAAGAAATTTGATCAGATAATACTTCTTAATTCCTTCAGGGTCATAGTCCTGAGGGGGCTTTGGCTTGGGCTTACTAGGCCCTCTACCTTCGCAAATGGACTGAGACTCCAATTGATCTCCGTCCCAAATCAGTGCTCTCATGATTCTTTTGTCATCTTGTTGAGACTCATACATGATAGCCATCTGAGATTCCATTTGTACAAATAATGCACCAAGATCAACAAGCTGTCCAGGCAATCCAATCATAGCAGCAGGAGTAGCAGCAGCATTATCTCGCAAAGCAGCAGCCTCGGCTATTCCTCTTTTTGCTGCATTTGCAATGCCATCGGCACTTAGCTGTCTACACACTCGGTCAACAGGCACAATAGCATTAACAGCAACAGGAGATGGGTTAAGACGGTTTGCCCTGGCTGCCATAAGTTCCTCCACAGTCAACTCATCCATTAGACGCCTTCTCTCCATCTCCATATCCTCCCTTGCCTTAATTAGCCTTTCCTCCTCAGCTTTTGCTAAACTTTCCGCTTCTAATCTGACCCTTTCGTCTTCAGCTTGTTGTGCCTCTACTGCTGTAATAGCGGCTGCTTCTTTCGCAGCTTCTCTAGCTGCAATATCTACTAATGCCTGAGAATAGGTACGAGGTCGCCTACATGGCTCTACCCTCGATTCTCAGCGTTCTCATTATCCTGGTTCTTCATGTTTCAAGAATTGCTAGTTTGAGACCTGGTCTCTGCTACCATTCAAAATTGTGATAAGAACTCCAATACCATTGAAATGAATCGACTTACCAACAAGCGATGAAATTATTAACAAGAGATCTTTACATCAACAAGTAATTTTTATGGTAATTTTTGCTTAACTTATTAATTAGCAAAACACCACACAACTAGCGTAAGCAATACCACAAGTCAAATGCAGGTAACAAGCATCATTTATGCAATTCGTAAATTCATAGATAAGCAAGGTTAGCAAGCAGTTCGTGTAACGACTTAAAGCCTTGGATTCAGATGTCCTCCCAGTAATTGGTGCACAGAGCTGGCCTCGTTTTCAAATGCCGAACTTGAGAGCAATCCTAGTATATGTACATGGAATGAGTTTACTATTCAACAGCAAGTGCAATGGCACCGTCTACCCGGGAGTTAACCTCGTCGGTAGGACCTCGGCTAACCACATCCACAGCCATCTCCTATCATCCCGAATTGCCATCCACCTTAAGGGTGTCATCTGGCCACTTGTCTAGCATTCTACATTGAGATGCATGACGAGGCAGTACACTGATGCCGAGCACAACAGTCAGCTGACTGTCAAAGAATGTGTCAGCAAGCTGACCTAAGTTGACTTCAGCCTGCTGCTCTCGGTTGAGTCATTAAAGTGAATATTACTAAAGTCTAGCAAACTAATGTTAAGTAAAGTACAGCAGACTGAACTTATTTAATTATTATTATTAAATGATTATTTATCTATCCAATATACTGATTTATTACTGAGAACATGTAAAACTTCAAAATATCACAAATGAGGTAAAGGTTGACAACGCCAGAGAGCATGCAAGTGCAGAAGAAAATAGACGGTAGCAGACAACACACACAATATGTCTCACCCCTGCTAAAAGGGGAAAGGGTGCGAAGAGTGTGCCTATACACATTCACGCACCCTCACCCGCGAGTGGAAGCGTGCACGAGGGTCTTTCCCAGTTGCATACACAAGGTAGAGTAGCCTGGTGGTGTGCCACCCTTGCCATAGTTAGAGAGCTACATGAGAGAGGAGTGGAATATAACTCAATTAAGAAAAGTCGGGTGCAAGATATAGGCTTCCAAGCTTGTCTCTAAGATAATTTAAGATTGGATATCTTTTACTTATTTATGCTTCAACTCTTAGTATTCTTCCGAGCAAAGTACCTCCATAATCTTCTAGTATGGTTCCTTCCATGTAGGTGACCTTGCCTTGTTGGACAAGCTAGCACACTCACACACACACAATCACACTCTCCAGAATATTCCACTACATCATCCTCTAACTCCTCACGGAGTTTATAGAATTTCCACAATCAACTTGGCACTGTACGTGATCAGAAATAGTTTTTGGAACCATCATGAATCAGTGTCCTACTCCTTGGACTTCAATAAAAAGTTTATCACTAGACCCGTCCTTGTCACTAAAGTGAACATGTAACATCTAAATTTCAGTATAAACTTCCAAAACTTGTAAACTTTCACAATACTTGTCCAAATGATATAAAATAAAGCCCAAAACTGTTTTAAAATCACACTCTATGCATACATAATGTTGGAAAAATGCAAAGACCACTTCCATAACCTTACAATTGACAGCACACACGATCACATGGAGAATAACATATTATACAGCTCACATACACCTACACAACACTAAAAACATCTTCTGACAGCACACACAATCACATAGAAAATGATATTAGTAGCGCACAAGTGAGAGTCTACAGATAAGCACACACAACACAATCAAAATAACAGAACCACAACCAGCAGGCAGGCAAGCACAATTCCAAAAAATATAGGAAATTTTGTACGGCACATACACATACACAAGCAAAACAAAAAAATAGTCTGACAGTGCACACAATCACATAGAAAATGATAGCAGTATCAGGCAGCACACAAGTGAGAGCCTACAGATAAGCACATACAATGCAATCATAATAGCAGAATTGAAACGAGCAGGCAGGCAAGTACAGTTCCAAAAAAATAGCAAATTCTATACAGCACACACACATACACAAGAACAACAAAATATATGACTGACAATGCACACAATCACAAGCAGACACCACAGCCAGTCACAAGCAGACACTAGACAGCAAACACATTCACAAGCAGATAACACACATCAGAGATAGTAATGAATACAAGCTGTACCCACATTCGTAGAAAATGATAGCATCAATCCGCAATACAAAATAAAAATGCAGCTCCTACACATGTGGCACCTATAGCAAATACATGGCTAAAGTACATGCATGAAGACAGCATCAGTGCACTATGTGCAATCTTGCAGACAGCGGCTGAGTCTGTGAAGATTTGCAGAATGTTGTCGGCTCGAAGTTGGTTAATGACCTCTTGAAAGAAGCCCGCCAGGTACGCCGCACTCTTCATCATATTCTTCGTGTTGACCGCCTTCAAAAGACTTCGCCCTCGGGAGAAGCAGCCATAAAGTTGATAAGGGGTCTCTTTGTGTAGTCCGTCCACCATCGGACATCACCGTGAACTTGTTGATTCCAGCACTCTCGATGAACTGCGCCACTTGTTTGTCTGTAACAACAGCTTCTTTGTCCACTTGAACAGTTTTTAAGCGGTCAACTTTAGGAGGCATGTACCTAGGACCAGCCTTAAGAACAACTCTGAATGCCTCAACATATGATAAGCTATTGGCCACATTAAACGCCAATGCATTGCCCTAAAATAATATAGCTATGGCCTGATAAGAAAATTCTCTATGAGTAATATTGGAAGCAGCTTCAAAGGTAGTTTGAATCCCACCATGACTTAGTGGCCCACAAGCAGAAACATGCTTATCGCCTACAACATCAAGCATGGCAGTTTTGTGGCGCAACTCCCTGATGTAGGCCAACTCGCATGCATTCTTATACTTCTAGATCCTCTTCATATCATCTTCATGCACCACTCTCGCCATGTGCTCAGCAAAATTTGCGTTTACCTTGAGACATATAGCGATTTCTCGACACCTGATTTGAAACAAGTGCAGGTGGATCTAGTGCATGCTTTCGACGTCTTGAAATTGCAAAATTTGCACCTTACTCTACCAAGTTGAGAACCCGTTGAGCAACATACTGCCACTCAAGGCGTTAAGCATTAAGGAACGCAGTTGCAGATTTTTGACCGGAAGGAATAGCATAGTACATACAAAAAATTTGATAAGCATGATGAAACTTGATAGTGGCACATGGGCCATGACACAATACCCACTTAACTCACATAAAGCAAGTTGAAGTTAACTGTAGCAAAGGAGAGCATAGCTGACTAACAACACATGTATCAATTCAAAATAAAGCTGACAGCACACCAAAGAGCAATTGATAGCACACAACAGAGTAGACACAAAAATGACCTCACTCACATACAACAGATTGTACCACACTACAGCACACTGCAAAGCAATCTTTTCTAAATAGCAAAAGACAAAATAGCAGGCAATATAGCAGACAATATAGAGCATAGCAGCCAATAGCGCATAGCTGCAAAAACAGCTAACAATGAGAATAGAAAACACACCTATTGGTAGAGCATCCAACTAATAATAGAGCATAACAGAACAAATTGCAGAGAATATAGCATACCACAAAATCACTACTAGACAATAGTGCACGCAGCAGAGGGCAGTCCATATCCTACGAAGAATGCAAACTATACAGCGAACTATATGAATTTTAATTGTGAAGCTGATTATAAGGTTGTAGAATTCTACAGTGCTTTTTTACGGTCATTTTGATACAAAATTCGTTGAATTTGGTTACATATTGAGAAAGCTATTGATATATGAAGTTTAATTTGTTTTAAGGTTGGTCAACGACTGTTCTTAATTCGCGATGAGCGCGACCATCGGATTGAGCGCCAGCGTCGAGCGATCTGGGCCGTTAGAGTGAATTTGAACCTTCAAGTAATTTCGACTGACCTTAAATTTATCTAGAAATTTTGGATTAGCCTAGCGCGTATAAGTTAGTATATCCTAGACATTTTAATGCATGCATGCGGATGTCAAATCGGCCCGACACGCAGGATGAGGTTGATTTGGGCTACTCACATATATTTTGGAAGAGACAATTTGGCAAACATTTAGAAAATTCCGTAGCTAAGCGGCCCTCCCTCCTAGGGGTGAGCGGTCGTCGTAGAAAACTATAAATAGGCATAATTTCTTCGTGTCTTATCAATTTTTACTTTTGTAGTTTTTTACGAGTTTGCAATGACAAGGCCTTTCACCCGATTTCATTTGTGCGCATTTTTTTGCTACTCAAAATGTTGAGTCATTTTCCTAGGCTTTCTTAGTAATATGCCGCTGCACTCTAGAGTATGATTGCAACCAGTTTTGTTCCTCGTGAGTCACTACGCTTCCACTAGGGCACGCCGCCCCTATCACTGACAGCACACCAAAGAGCAGCTCACATCACACAACAGAGCAGACACAAAAATGACATCACTCACATACTTAGCATTGTATCAAGTTGTAGCCAATTGCAAAGCAAACTTTTTATGGAGCAGATTTAGAGCAGTAGACAGAATAACAGAAAGTAGGCGACATATAGGAGCATAGCAAATAATAGAGCATAGCTGCAGAAAAATGTAAGAATAACAATAGAGCACACAGCTAACAAAATAGCAGACAATAGTGTGCGGCACAATGTTACTTGCAGACAATACAGCACACAGCAGCAGGCAGTCCACATGCATCAAGAAAAACCCAACAGCATCAAATATTTTGACAGCACACCAGGGAACGAACAACAAAACATTGGTATGAAGAATATGAGAGGGTTAAACAAACACAAACGTTGCATGGGAAGGAATGCGTTGAGAGAGTTTAGCAACACAAATAGTACCAGGCAGCAGAGGACAGAGACCACACAGCACAAGAAAGACAACAGGACAAAAATAACAGTACATATTGTCCAGCAAACAACAAACTAGTTTCCAAACATCATTTGAAAATGTAGAAGAAGTGGGTTACAACATCCATGTAATGAAAGTGTCTGTAGCAATATAGCTTAGACTATATTAGTCGGCTTTTAATTTTTAATACTTTTGAATATTTTTAGAGAAGATTCAAGTGTGAATAGATATTATAGTGACTGGTTCATGTCCTTTGAACCTTCGAAGGCATTTTTGACGTTAGAGGAAGGACCTAGACAACTCCATGTGGCAAAAGCCAAATATGCCATTCTTAGGTCAAAAGAACATGCGTGCATTATTCTAGAAAGAGGTGGCAAGTTTTGGGATGTGTTGGGTGCCAACACATCAACATGCACCTTCCTATAAATCACTTATGTAGCAAGAATACAAACAAGAGCTAGAACATAAAGAGGCATTCTTGAATCACTCATGTACTTGCTAAGTTTGAGAAATATGTTAACGAAGCTACCACTTGTGTTCAAAGATCCTTGTCTTGAATTAATAACGTATTCTATTTTACTAAGTACTTCATCTATTTGTTTCACTACAGTGTCCAAGCACATGGGAACAGACATCTACTGTCATTTGAGGGTCTACCAACAAAACGAATAGCAGAACATGAAAATTAAAAGCAGACAGCTGTCAAGGCATATAAACAAAGCAGACAGCATAACTGAATCATCCCGATCGGTAATAAAAAGTTCCTACTTCCCTCTGTAATGAACCAATATATTGGTAGATGTTATATTCAATTAAATATAATAGTTGAATAAATCCAGCCGGCTAAACATTAGTCAATTTCCAGTCTGCTGGACTTTATATACTTACCAGTTTAATGACTCAGTCGAGAGCAGCAGGCAGAAGTCAACTTAGGTGAGCTTGCTGACACATTCTTTAACAGCCAGCTGACTTCCGTACTCAGTAGCAGCAAACTGCCTAGATATGCATCTAAGTGTGATATGCTAGATGAATGGCCAGATGACATGGCGATACGGGATGATGGGAGATGACGGTGGATTTGGTTAATCGAGGTCCTACCAACGTGGTTAACTCCAGGGAAGGCGGTGCCATCGCACTTGCCGTTGAACAGTAGACCTCATTCCATGTACATATGGTAGGATTGCTTTTGAGTTCGGCATTTGGAAACGAGGCCAACTCTCTTGTACTGCTTACCGAGAGATATCTGGATCTAAGGCGAGAAGCCATTAATACACATTGTCTTGTAGCCTTGCTTATGTATGAGTTTACTGATTGCATTATTGATGCTAGTTTACTTGCATTTGACTTGCGAGTACTGTGCACTGCTAGTGTGTTGTCCTTTTGCTATTTAATCAGTTAACAGAATATACCATAAAGATTATTAGCTGATATAAAGATCTTAAATAATTGATAAGACGATTCATTTCAGTGGTATCGGAGCAGTTATGACAGTCTTGGTTGTACGGTAAGGACAAGCTCTCAAATTAGCAACTCCCAAGACATGGGAAAGCAGGATAATGAGAAAGTCAAAAACCAGACTGAAAGCCGTGTAGCGGGAACGCGTACCTATTCTGAAGCAATGGCAAATACTACAGCTAGAGAGGCTGCAGATGGGGCAGCTGCTATTGTTGCAGTCGCAGCACAGCAGGCTGAGGAGGAGAGAGTCAGACTAGAAGTCGAACGATTAGCAAAAGATGCTGACGATGCATAAAGGAGGGAAGGACAGCCAGCGGACGAGCGCACTGTCCAAAAACTTATGGCGGAAAGGGCCAATGTTCTCAACCCACCTCCTGCTGTACAATTCAATGTGCCTCTAGGTCAAATTTGTGACCGGCTAAATGCGGCAAAAATTGCTACTGCAGGAGCAAGAGGGAATGTTGAGGACACTACTCAGCAAGTGAATGCCACTGCTGCTGCTGTATTTGCTGGGCTCCCACCTCAGAATGTAGATTTGGGAGCATTATCTGTGCAAATGCAATTGCAAATGGCGAGCATGTATCAGTCCCAACAGGAGGACAAAAGGATCATGATGGCTTTGCTGCATGACAGAGACCAATTGGGTTCTCATACCACTGGAGGTGGTGGCAGAGGGCCTAGTAAGCCTAAGCCAAAACCTCCCCAGGACTACGATCCTGAGGGAAACAAAAAGTATTACCTGATCAAGTTTCTCGCTGATGTTGAGCATTGGCTGGAGAACTACGCGGAACTGCAGGATTATGAGAAGGTCAGGCATACTGGTGCTCTATTGAAAGGCAGTGCAGCAGACTGGTGGCTGTATTGGAAAGGAGAGCGTAAGGCTCACCAACTCGGTGACCCTACTTTGGTGGACTTTGTCAAGAAGCTGCATCGGAAGTTTGATGTCATCAAACAGCAGAAGAAAGCTATTTATGCAAAGATCTCCTTGACACTGAAGCAAACCACTTCAGTTGCTGAGTTTGCTCAAAAGTTTCAGGAGAACATGATGAAGCAGCCAGAATTGCCAAAGTGGTATAGGATAGCATACTTCAAGTATGACTTTGAAATCTGGAGCAACTGGAAGCTGTGAGTAACAGGAACCGTGGCTTGCAAGAGCTGCTGCCAGTTCCTTATCCAGGTAAGTCTGTTGCCAACTTGATGCTTGGAGTAGACTCGCTGCCGCAAGGCATGGTGAGGATGGAAGATCCTTTTTGTAGGAGAGGAGTAGTAGTGTTGGAATTGTTTGCCGGACTTGGTTTTGGAACCATCTCACTGATTCAGCGAGGGATACTTGCGGCATTGTGAGGATGGAAGATCCTTTTTGCAGGAGAGGAGTAATAGTGCTGGAATTGTTTGTCGGACTTGGTTCTGGAGCCATCTCATTGATTCAGCGAGGTCTCCAGGTATCCAAAGTGCTGTATGTGGACAATGATGAGAGTGCTTTCACAGCATTTAAGGAGGTCATGAGTCAGATGCGGCAAATGCATCATTTCAAGGCGTTAGTGCCTACTAACTCTAGTTTGGTGCGTCTTGCTGGAGGAAACATTTTCAATCTGAAGTCTGAGGACCTGCATGATTACAGGATTGACTGGATCTTTGCGAGATTCCCTTGTCAACCTTTCTCGCAAGCTGGGAACAGGAGGGGATTCAATGACCCGCGACCACAACACTGGGGATGGATGGGGAAAATCATCAGTCTGCTGCGGGGACGCCAGCATCTCTACCCACCAGTGTTTGTAATTGAGAATGTACATCCAGGGATGGATTACAACTGGATGAAGCCAGGAGATCCATGGCTGGTCTTCGACTCCACCCTGGGTCATCATGTATTGATCAACAACGCCAGGCACGGAGGACTCTCACACCAGGCCAGACTATTATGGACCAACGGCATGTCCATTGAAGTCCTGAGGGAGATGGAGGAGATTACGCGGCGCTCACCACAGCAGAATGTGGGAGAAGCACTGATGGTGAAAACCAAGTCAGTGATCAGGAGGGATTCCTACCCACAGTACGTCGTTAACAAGCCGGGCCGACCAAGGGTGGTGCTGCCCACTTTCACGGCATACCCAGGATCACGCGCATTTGTGAATGGAGGACCAAGAATGGTCAAGAATGCGCACGACAGAGAAGCTCAGTGGAGAGAGCCGACAGCTGAAGAGAAGGGAAGGTGCCTGGGGGTACCCAACTCCATTGCACAAGAAATTGTTGCGATGGTGGGACAGGACGACGTTGGGAAGATATTCGGCAATATGATTGGGCATCACTCCATGACGTGGTTGGTGGAGACGATCATGACTTGGCAGCAGATGACATTCTCTGACAAGCCTATGCCCAGGCCGAGACCAGTAACAATTGGAGTCCATGTGGTGCCAACCTCTGATCAGAGAGCTATCAGGGAAGAGCATCAGCGACAAGAAGAATATGGTGTTGAAAGGGACGCAGCTGAGGCTGACCAAGGTGAAGCACTCAGAGAAACCAGAGTGGCGGAGCTGATAAGGTGTCAAGACCTACTGGCGCAAATTGACAATCGGATGGCGGCTCTACACGACCCTCTGGAAAGAGAGCTGCGAAGGCTGCGAGAAGACGTAGCCATGGAAGACCAGGCAAGTGGTGAAGCAAACCCTTTGGCGAGCGCTGCAGCAAGCGAATCACATGAGATCCCATCATCTGCAAAACGCTCCAGCCAAATATTCGTGAGGATGTCGGAAGGGGAGGAAGATACCACTTTTGAGTTACGGAACATGGCCCAAGACCAAGTCTTTGGAGGCCCATCCTCAGACACGGCAACGTCAAGATATGAAGAACGCCAGTGCAATATTGGCGAATGGGCCAAAGAATGCAGTCAGAATTCAGGATATTCTGGAGGGTCGAAAAAGACCATTTGCCTGGAGGTGATCTTTGAAGAACACAGGTTGGAGACGGTCGAGAGATTGCCCGCCACACCTGTTCTGATGAGCCCAGAGCCAGAGGCCAAAGGGCAACCACAAGACTAAGTTGGCAGCACAGCTGAGTCGATCCTCAGGCAAATCATGGAGCAGTTGCTGGAAGCAGACGCCCCTCAACTCAAGGAAGGGAAAGTGGCGAAAGCAGCTCGCGCTCTACAGTCAGCCATCATCAACATGGCGAGGCTCAACACAAGAGGAGATGAAGAACCGCCGCCGCTTGTAACAAAAAAGCCGGACGAGGGAGAGGATGCAGAGATGCAAGGCCTCCCAGAGTTTGAGTTACCTTCACTCAACAATGGAGGGGAAGCCAGGGAAGAAATTCCACGTTTTCCCACGCCAGAGTTGGATCTGCTTGACTTGCAGGAGCTGAGGACAGACGACTTGGTAGCTGACCACCTGATGGGGCCAAGCCCAGCAGACCTTTATGAAGAACTAAGGTTACCAACATCCAGTACCCCTACTGCCAGTCTTTTAGTGGCAGAGCCCAAGTCAACCGCACGACCGCCGCAACGGCAGGAGGTGACTACCTGCACTGCTAAAGTTGAGACAGCGCAAGATAAGCCCGAGGGTCGCGCAAGCAGACCAAGGAAGGCGGCCCGTGATGGTAACGCATCTTTTAAGAGGATGCTAAAGCGATATTTCAAGCATAAGGGGAAGGCTCACAGAGAGGGCGTTCCGCGAGGAACCACAGCCCCACCCCCTCCGCCTCTGCGGGATATTCTGCAGAGAGAGGGAGAGGACGGCTTGATTCGAAGGGCAATGGCATTGGGCATCAGTGTGCCGCTAGGCATTAACACGCCCTTGTTGCAACTATCAGATCTTAGGATGCAAAGGTCGGAGGCACCTGCTCCCATGACACCTGCAATCCCATAATGGGAACTGATGGATCTGAGAAACACCATCAGCCGCTTGACCGCAGCAGATGATGCTTTCCTCGCACAACTAGCGGCACCTCAAAGGCTGCAAACGTTGGTGCAGGCATGGACGGTCACACCACCCGCAAGAGAGGAGTATGGCACGACCGTCACCCGCATGGCTAGTATTGAGCAAAAGTGGGGTTGGGAAATCAGCCCTAGGACAGATCTTGCAGGTTGGCCAGTGGCAAACCAACCTCGGCCACGTGAAGAAGGAGGAACCGGGACAAGTTGGATTGCAGTCGACGAAGAAATGTTCCTGAGGCAACCCATCTGGAAGCGCCTGACGTACACCTCATCGCAAGAGAGGCGACGCGTCATTGGGAAAGGTAATAAGCCTAGGAAATAGGCTGCAGAGCCTATGGCAGCGGAGGAGCAAGCTGCAAAGCCTGCTACCCCACCTCCTAAGAATCAGGCAGAAAAGCCTGAGAGCCAGAATTAGGCAGAAAAGCCCGAGGGCCAGGATGAGGGCGGAAAGCCCCCACCTGCACCCAAGAAGTAGCAATTACTGGATGCCTTTGTTGGGGAGAAGCAACTTGAAACTGAGACTGTTGCCATTGGAAAATGGTCTCAGCCCAGCAGAGAGCACAAGTAGAAAGGTTGCTAAAGAAACACCGCAAGGTGTTTGCTTTTACAAAGGAGGAGATTGGTAGAACCACTGCCAGTGTAGGTGAGATCACACTAACTACTGATAACCCAGATAGACTTGGGCCGCATAAGCTCAGTCAGACAGAGTGGGACTGTGCGGAGAAAACTTTCTGAAGAGCTGCATAAGCTCCGCATGATTGAAAAATTCACCTCAGTGCATGGGGCTCCCACAATAGTAGTCGCTAAAAAGGACGAGGCCGGCAATTACATTGCCACTCGTATGTGTGGAAATTAGAGGCGAGTGAATCTCTACACTGAGCCAGACAGCTATGTGATGCCTACGCCGGAGCGGATCTTTGCGATTGCCACCACCGAGAAGGTGTTCAGCATCATCAATCTGCGCCAAGGCTTCAACCAGATCCCTGTGAAAACAAAAGATCAAGGTAAGATCGCTTCCTGGGCTCAAAGGGAACTTTGGCAATGGACAGTAATGCTATTTGGGCTGAAAAATGCCCCAGCCATATTTCAGAGGACTATGGATAAAGTGCTGGAGGGGCTGGATTTTGCTAAGCCATACATTGACGATGTGGTAGTATTCAGCAAGTCCATAGAGGAGCACCTCGAGCACTTGGAACAAGTGTTCCAGCGCCTGGAGAAATTCCAGATGAAGCTGCATCCTGGGAAGTGCAAATTCTTTAAGGCACATGTGCCTTACCTAGGACATGAGATTGGGAACAATGCTATGTCCCCTCAGGCTGTGAAGACTGAGGCCATTTACAAGATACCTGCACCTGCGAATGTGTCTAAGTTGAAACCTCTGTTAGGGCTAAGCGGATACTATCGTAAGTTTGTGAAGAGTTATAGCAGAATTGCTAAATACCAGACGGAACTCCTGAAAAAGGATGTGCCTTTTGCGTGGACGGTAGCTCAGGATAAAGCCATGAACGAGCTTAAGGAGCGGCTGGTAACAGCCCCAGTCTTGCGAACGCTTGACTACTCCAAGCTGTTCAATCTGCACAGTGACTGGAGTCATGTGGGAATTGGCGCAGTGCTCACTCAGGCCGCAAGCCTTAGAGAGAAGTATGTCATTGCCTATGCCTCAGGCTCTAACAATCGAGCGGAGAGCAACTACTCGTCCTACGAAGGAGAGCTGCTGGCAGTGGTTTG
This sequence comes from Mesotaenium endlicherianum, assembly GCA_009602735.1. Taxonomy (NCBI): domain Eukaryota; kingdom Viridiplantae; phylum Streptophyta; class Zygnematophyceae; order Zygnematales; family Mesotaeniaceae; genus Mesotaenium; species Mesotaenium endlicherianum. The sequence goes on from WELA01011008.1 coordinate 25,878, forward strand.
GGTTGTCACAAACTTCAAAGAGTATCTGTGGGGAAGACCCTTCACGCTGATCACGGATCACTCACCATTACTATGGCTGATGAAGAATGGAGACCTCACTGGTAAGTTGGCTCGCTGGGCTCTTAAGCTGCAAGAGTACCAAATGACGGTGGTGCACAGAGCAGGAGTGCTCAACAACGACGCCGATGGACTCAGCAGGAACCCAGACCCATCTTCAGAGGACAAAACAGGAGCCCCAGAGGACGAAGACCCGAGCAGCCCTGCAGAGTTGGTGGCCTGCCTAGTCGAAATGGCTGGAATGGTAGCATCAGGTGAAGCTGAGCCTCTACCCCTGTTCATTTCAGAGATCTGGAAAGATCAAGCTACTATGCACTGGCTGAAGACGAGAACTCACTTGGAAGGGCTATCAATAAAGGAGAAGGACCAGGTAAGCCATCGAGCTAAAAAGTTTTGCTGGAAACGCAACAACCTCTTTAAAATCTAAGAAATTGGCCAGGAGATGTTAGTGCCAAAACCCATCAGAAGAGCTCTTGTGCAGGATATGCACGGAGACACTGGACACTATGGTGTCAAGAAGACGTATAGTCTTTTGGAGCTGTCTTACAGGTGGAGGGGCATGAAGCAGCAGTGTGAAGATGTGATCAAGGCCTGCCAAAGCTGTGATCGCGTCAAGGCTGGTTTTACACAGCAACATCCACACTTGCAACCTTTGCCGATCATGGGCCTAGGCTACCGCTGGAGCTGCGATCTCGCAGGTGAGCTACCGCTGTCTAAGCGAGGTAACAAGTATATCATGGTCATGATTGAGCATTTCTCTAAGTGGATAGAGGTTGTGCCTCTGACTGCTAAGGAGAGTCTAGAGACCGCGGAAGCGCTCCTCAATGGTGTGATGAACTGCTAAAGGTGATGGTACGCGGTAAGGCGTTATTTGAGCGCATGATGCCGGCTGCGCTCGCTCGACAATCTGAAAATTGCGCAGAAAAGAGATACGCAGCGTTACGCCAGGACGCTAGATGGGAGCTACCGCCTGCAGATGAAGCAGATTCAAGAAGGAGACTTCGTCTACCGCTAGCGCCACACCAAGACCACCATCGACACCAGTTCAGGTGCAGTGATCTTACGCGTGAAACATGCGTTTGACAATGGTATGTTTGAACTGGAAGATTCTGATGGTAAAACTATGAGAGACCACGTGCAGAATTGCTCGCTATGCCATTTGCCGAATATTGATCCTACGGTTAGAGTTGTGCCCGAGAAATTGGTGCCAGCCACGCCTTGTGCCAGCTCAAAGTGCTGGATGATCAGGAAGCAATGGTAACTTGCGATAAGGGTGGTGCCCGTTGGCACACTTTCTGCATTGGCGAGGAAGAGATTATGGCAGGACAATGGGAATGTCCTGACTGCCTTCCTAAATTCCCTAGCCGCAGGGTTGGAAAATAATAGCTTTTAGCAGAAACGGCAGGGACGCCTCAACTGAAAGGGAGGGGTGTAAGAGGAATTAAGGCAAGGCAAGTGTTTTTAAATTTTTTTGCTAAGTCTTAGGATAAGCAGATGGTGAGAGCTGGGTGAAGGAGAACATTGCTCTGAGTGTTGGTCATGGTTGCATGGTGCAAGTTCAAGAGCCCAGGGATGGGTCAACCTTGGTAAGGCTTGTCACCGACACACGTGCGAAGGTCGATCGACCATGTTTTGTTGAAAATCTTCGTCTGCCATTGCTTACTTGTTCTATAGCAATGCAATTACTTCACTAGCAACTCATACACAACACATATAAGCATGCACACGACACCAAGAGGAGCACTTTCTTTCTCGGGGGCTCAACTCTTTCTTTCTCAAGTGTAACCCTTACAAGTTTCTCTGCCCTTCTATATTCACATTGGCGGCTGCTAACCTACCTCGAACTAATCGACAGTCCTAGTCATCAAAAGCCCTACACATCGACACTCTAAACCAACATTAACTGGACTCGACCGACGACACACTTCAGTTAACCTCCACACATGTGAACGCACGTGCTAAGCAAATAGAGCTAAGACTGCTTATTTTCTATACTCCCTCTCAGTTCTAATCTATTTGCTCACTATCTCTTTTAGTCCTAGCATCTTAGCACACCATTGGTGCTTTACTCTAGGAACAGCCTTTGTCAAGGCATCAGCTACCATCTTATCAGTTCTAATAAACTTGAACTCTACACTACCATCAAGCACACACTCTCTGCACTTATGATATTGAATATCTATATGCTTACTTCTAGCATGCTCAACACGGTTCTTTCCTAATGCAATACAGCTCTGACTATCACTCATTATAATAGTGGGCCTCTTTTGCTCATAGCCCAGGTCCTCCAGAAGTCTTCTCAGCCACAGTGCCTCTCTCACTGCCTGTGAGGCTGCCATATACTCTGCCTCCATGGACGACAAGGCCACCATCTTTTGTCTTTTGCTCTTCCAGGTCATAGCACCCTTAGCCAGAGAGAATGCATAACCTGTTGTAGACCTCCGAGTGTCTATGTCTCCTCCCTAGTCAGCATCACTGCACCCCTCTAGCCTCACACTATCACTTCCTCCAAGGTGCAACCACAGGTTTGATGTCCCCTTGAGATATCTCAGGATCCTCTTCATAGCCTCCCAGTGTGCAGGGCCTGGATTCTCCATGAACTGACTCACTATCCCGACTGCGTTAGCAATATCAGGACGTGTGCACACCATCAGATACATAATACTACCTGCAACCTTCCTCATGGGCACCTGAGACATCATCTCCCACTCATGCTCATCCTTAGCACACATACTCAAGCTCAGTTTGTGCTTCGAATCAAGGGGCACACTGACAGGCTTACAACCCATCATATCAAATCTCTCCAACACTGTCTGCAAGTAGGCTGGCTGTCCCAGCATTACAGTTCTCTTGGCCCTATCTCTCTTCACCCGAATGCCAAGCAAGAACTGTACCTCTCCCAAGTCCTTCATATCGAAGGCACGACTTAGGGCATCCTTCACCTTCTGCACCTCCACCATCTTCTTGCCAACGAGCAACAGGTCATCAACATATAGTACCAGCATCACCCTGTCATCACCTACTCCCTTCATATACAAATTGCTGTCAGCATTGGACTTCACAAATTCCTCACCATGAAGAAAGGTGTCTACCTTCTGGTTCCACATTCTTGGAGACTGCTTCAGTCCATACAGGGACTTCTTCAGCTTGCACACCTTCTTCGGGAACTTCTCATCAATGAATCCCTCTGGCTGCTCCATGTAGACCTCCTCCTCCAGCTCTTCATACAAATTTGCAATCTTCACGTCCATCTGATGCATCTCCATATCCTCCACTGCAGCAATCTGCGCCACGACTTTCACTGTGGCAATCTTGGCAACTGGTGCAAAAATCTCATGATAGTCCTCTCCCTCTGTCTAGGAGTAGCCCTTTGCCACAAACCGCGCCTTGTATCTGTCCATAGACCCATCTGCCTTCCTCTTCTTCCTGTAGAACACCTGCCTCCCACAGCCTTCTTACCAGGTGGCAGCTCTGCCAGGTCCCATATCTCATTCTTGGCCAGTGACTCCATCTCTTCCTCAGAAGCCTTTCTCCACTTAGCTGCTTCCTCTATTTGCATAGCAGCCACAAAGGTCTTGGGCTCTGAGTCATCTACTATGTAGACCACCTCACTCTCTACAGCATCCTCCTCAGCCATCGACTCAGCCACACTTACATACTCATCAAAGCCAAATCTAGCAGGTGGCACACTCTCTCTTCTTGAGTGTCTAGGTGAGCCATGGTTCTCTCCACTAGTAGACGCTTCTCCTCCTGCAGGTGATCTGGAGCTCCTCTCAGTTCCCTCCGTTGCTTCTGGCTCCCTGCCTGCCAGTCTCCTTGATCTTCTCTCCTCTGGTGCTGTCGCTCTCTGAGGTCGTGGACCTGTTCTCCTCCTATCCTGTGCTGTTCCCTCTGAGGGTCTAGGTCCTGTTCTCTCCCCAATGAACTCGACCTCGTCCTTGGAATCAGAGACTGCTCCCTCTTGCTCATCACTTCTTGATTCAGGCTCCTCCTGAGCTTATGTACCTGGTTGCAGCATCTCTGGCAGTGCCTGAGCTCCAGCAGCAGGGGCAGCTCTTGCAGCAGCTTGAAGCCGAGTCTCAACTCTGCTCTGCTCTTCTCCCTCTGCTACAAACTCTTCATAGAGTCTAGAGTTCCCAGGGTCCAGCACCTTCTCGTTGAAGATCACATCTCTGCTCACGATCACTTCTCCTGTTTTCACCTTCATCAGCCTGCACCCTTTGCTGTTGGTGTCATAGCCCACAAATACACACCTCTTAGACTTGGGTTGCAGCTTGTGCCTCTTGTCCAAGGGAATATGGGACCACACCTCTGTCCCGAAGACTCTCAACTCTTGCACAGAGAGTTTCTTCCCACTCCAGATCTCCTCAGGGATCCTTCCACCAATAGCAGCCGATGGCAGCCTGTTACTCACATAAGCAGCAGTGCTTACAGCTTCTGCCCACAAGCTCACGTTCTGACCAGACGCAAAGACCATCGCTCTTGCAGCCTCCACAAGAGTCCTGTTCTTCCTCTCAGCAACTCCATTTTGCTGAGGAGAGTAAGTGATAGTCAGCTCATGCTTGATTCCCTCGTCCCTCAAAAACTTGTCAAAGTAGCCGTTGACATACTCAGACCCATTATCATTCCTCAGGGTCTTGATCTTCTTTCCCAACCGCTTCTCCACGAATGCCTTGTACTCTAAGAACTTTTCATACGCCTGATCCTTGGTCCTCATGAAATACACCTCAGTCTTCCTGGAGTAGTCATGTGTGAAGGTGATGTAGTACAAGTTTCTTGACGATCTGGCTGCTACACTAGCAGATCCCCAAACATCTGTGTAGTGAAACAGATAGACAAAGTACTTAGTAGAATAGAATACTTTATTCAAGACAAGGATCTTTGGACACAAGTGGTAGCTTCTTGAAAGAGAGATGGCTTCTTGAAAGTTAATATATTTCTGGATTTTGGCAAGTACAAGAGTGATTCTGGAATGTCTTTCTATGTTCTAGCTCTCGTTTATATACTTGCTACATAAGTAATTTCTAGGAAAGTGTATGTTGATGTGTTGGCACCCAACACATCCCAAAACTTGCCACCTCTTTCTAGAATAATGTACACATGTCCTTTTGACCTAAAAATGGCACATTTGACTTTTGCCACATGGAGTTCTTCTAAGTCTTTCCTCTAACTTCGAAAATGCCTTGGAAGGTTCAAAGGATATGAACCAAGTTACTAGAGTACCTATTCACACTTGACTCCACACAATACTACTCCAAATATATTTGAAAACATTAAAATATATGCAAACTAATATACACTAACTCAAATCACTACAATCTGAGTGCACCAACTCCAGCAGCTCACTAGCCCTTGAAGCTTCTCCCTTTGGGAATGCCTTCCTGGCCTGCTTCCTCATCTAACATCCTCTGCAGAATTCTAAACTCTGCCCTGTAAAGTCTGGCAGCCCTCTCTCCTTGTCTAGTGCCATCTGCTTCAATCTCTGCTCACTCACATGTCCCAGCCTCTGGTGCCACAGGTTGATGTCACTCTCCAGCTTGGCACCTCCCTGTGCACCAAGTGCAAATTCAACCTGAAGAACCTGGTCCATCACAGATAGGGCAATCCAGTTTGGCACTGGATTTTGAACAAGCTGCCTTGAACACTTGACTTCACAGCCTTCATTACCACATCACCGTCCGAGTCCATGACTCGACATTCTCTTCCTTCAAACACCACTATGTTTCCAAGGGCTGTGGTCTTTGGCACTGAAAACAAATTCTTCACTAGTCCCGAACAGTGAAGCTCATCCTGCATCGTAAACTTGTGCCTCCTCTTGCCTAGCTGTGTCATGACTACCACCTTTCCAGTTCCAATCCCTTGCAGCAGCATGCCATCGCCAGCTCTGACTGGCACTGGACTGCAGAACTTGTAGTCGAGCATGATCTCTCTCCTGGGAGTGGCATATCTTGAAGCTCCTGAGTCAACGAACCAAGCATCCTCATCCTGCTCGCTGCACACCAGTGACTCCTCTATAGTAACAGCATTGGCTTTTTCTTCAGCATCGTGAAGAAAAGTACCTTCTCTCTCCTGGCTGCAATCCTTGGCCAGATGTCCCTTCTTGTTGCACGTGAAGCACACTGCATCCTCGCAGCTTGGTGCACAATGTCCTGTCTTCCCACAAATGAAGCATCTCTCTTTCTTACTTCCACCTCCTCTGCCTTGATAGCCTCCTCTATGAGATCCTGACCTCCTTTCTCCCCATCCTTCTCCTTGTCGATTGGAACTGGCCACGCTAAGCTCTTCCATCTGCTCCACTAGCTGATTGCCCACCAGACGAAACTTCCTGTCTCCAAACATGAGTAGAGCCTGTTCAATGGATGAGCTTCCCTTTTCTTTGGTCTCCAACTGAACCTTCTTAATGACCAACTTGGATTCAATGTTCTCCATGGTGAGTTCAGCAGTTGTCAACACTGACAGGGAGTCTCTGAAGGTCTCAAACTTTGAATCCAATCCATGCAGAGCTTGAATCACCTGATCTTCTTGATTCACCTCGGCATCCAAGGCTTTTAATTCCTCACACACTTCTCTGATACGGGAGAAGTAAGACTGCACGCTCTCTCCCTCTTCTTGCTTCAACAGAGCAAACTTCTTCTTAAAGGTGCCTCTGTTAGCAACACTATACTGCTGGTGCAGGTTCTTCAACGACTCCCATATCGCTCTGCTGGTCTCTAAGTTCAGCTCTCTCATGTAGGTCTCCTGACCCAAGCTCTTTGTAAGCGGATCAAATGCATGTGCCTCCCTCTTTCGCCATGCGACTCTAGCTGCTCCATTCGCAACATACGCTTCTCTGGTTGCTGCATCAGCATTTGCAGCGGGCACTTGGAGTGGATCTGGGATTTTTTTCATTTCCAAGCACTATCTCCTTGAGATCATGTCTGGCTAACTGTGCACACACTCTTCGCGACCACACAAGATACTCAGTACCCTTCCCATCGAAGTGCGGGAGCCGAGAGTTAGAACCTGCTCCGTTACCATGTTGAAAATCTTTGTCTGACATTGCTTACTTGTTCTATAGCAATGCAATTACTTCACTAGCAACTCATACACAACACATATAAGCATGCACACAACACCAAGAGGAGCACTCTCTTTCTCGGGGGCTCAACTCTTTCTTTCTTAAGTGTAACCCTTACAAGTTTCTCTGCCCTTCTATATTCACATTGGCGGCTGCTAACCTACCTCAAACTAATCGACAGTCCTAGTCATCAAAAGCCCTACACTTTGACACTCTACACCAACAGGACTCGACCGACCACACACTTCAGTCAACCTCCACACATGTGAACGCACGTGCTAAGCGAATAGAGCTAGGACTGCTTATTTTCTACATAAAGACCTCCCTAAAGGCCTACGTGTCTACTCTGGAGCAAGATTGGGACACGTACTTGACCCCCCTGGAGTTTGCCTACAACAATCCTCCCGCCTTTTGCGATGATGGCTTGATTCTTTGGCATGTGTCACAGCTTCTGCAGTATTCCTTGGCTTGCTTAGATGTAGTGATTTGAGTTATAATACATTAGTTTGCATATATTTTAATGTTTTCAAATATATTTGGAGTAGTATTGTGTGGATTCAAGTGTGAATAGGTACTCTAGTGACTTGGTTCATGTCCTTTGAACCTTCTAAGGCGTTTTCGAAGTTAGAGGAAGGACCTAGAAGAACTCCATGTGGCAAAAGTCAAATGTGCCATTTTTAGGTCAAAAGCACATGTGTACACTATTCTAGAAAGAGGTGGCAAATTTTGGGATGTGTTGGGTGCCAACACATCATCATATGTGTTGGCATATGATGATACACCTTCCTAAAAATTACTTATATAGCAAGTATATAAACAAGAGCTAGAACATAGAAAGACATTCCAGAATCACTCTTGTACTTGCCAAAATCCAGAAATATATTAACTTTCAAGAAGTCATCTCTCTTTCAAGAAGCTACCACTTGTGTTCAAAGATCCTTGTCCTGAATAGATAAAGTATTCTATTTTACTAAGTACTTTATCTATTTGTTTCATTACAGTGGTATCGAAGCTAGGCACTTTGGTAGCACTAGAAGATGGTCGATCCTCAAGACCAACAGCAAGCTTTCGAAGGAAGCCCTTCCTCTCCAAGAGACCCTCCTCCAGCGCCGATGGGAGAGCCCACTCAAGAAAATCTGCAACAACAAGAAGCACCACAAGGAGGAGCACACCCTCCTCCAGCGTCGATGGGAGAGCCTACTCAAGGAAATCTGCAACAACAAGAAGCACCACAAGGAGGAGCACCGTCCAATCCCGTGGCAGTCGCTATAGCAAAGTTGACCCCACCACAAGGAGTTCCCGCAAATGAGTGGGCAGCCTTCCTAATGACCATCCACAACCAAGTGGGTTTGGCCACCTATGAAGCAACCGTGCAAGCTTCAAGAGAAGCTATGGCTGCGATGGTTGCCCCTATTGCAAGCAATGCTCAAAATCCAGCCCCGGCTTAAGCGCCTCCACAAGAGCCAACAAGAGCAAGGAAACTCATCAAGCTCGGCACACCCGACACTTTCAACCTCGGGAAAGGTGCCAACCTGAATTTATGGCTCTACCAAGTGGAGACGTACCTCGCGTTCCTTGAAGTACCCAAGGAGGACTATGTTTCCTTTGCCGTTACCTTACTTAGAGGAGCAGCAACATCATGGTGGCGTAACTATCAACCGGCTATATTACAAGCTATGGCGCACCCCATGCTCAGCCAAGAGCCCCCACCATCATATGCAAGATGGGCAGATTTTCGTGAGGCCCTCAAGAAGCAATTCATGCCCATCAATGCGGAGAAGATTGCCCGAGGAAAGCTCCACCATCTCAAGCAAACGACGTCCGTTCAAGAGTATACATCCAGATTTCACGCCCTCACTCTTGAGATCCCCAACATGTCTCTCGAGGAGAAGATTGACCGCTACATCTTTGGCCTCAAGCCCAAGGTGGCAAAGGAAGTGGAATTACGCGACTTGACGGACTTCTCAAAGATCATTGAAGTGGCCCAAAAGGTGGATACCTTGGATTTCAAGCACTCCGTGCCTTCATCTTCACGGGTACCGGCGACGCGGGTGTACGCAGCCCCTTCCACATCCGAATCTGAACCCACACCCATGGAAATCGGAGTTATTAAAAGGGACCCTGCGGCTGCTCGGAAGAGTGGAAGACCCTCCAATGATACTTATGATGCAAGAAACCTGCAAGGAATGAAAGCAAGACTCTCCCCGGCTGAAAAAGAAGCTCTCATGACGGCTGGACTATGCTTTTATTGCAAGGAAAAGGGCCATCGCGCACTCTCATGCCCCAAAAAGTTGTCAGAAAACAAACAGCGCCGGTAGGCCAGGAGCCTACCACCCCAAGACCCACTTCACGAGAAGGCAACAAGACAAGTGAGGTGGAGACCCCCGTTGGAGACGACGTCCCAGCCCCAATGAGTTTGAGAGGTAACCTTGGAGAAGAGAAGGTCCACATCTTGGTGGATAGCGGAGCTAAATCAACTTCATTGCTGCAGATCAAGCCACCAAGCACGGAATTACTATGCGAACTCTTGACCACGACAAGGAGATTATGATGCCCGATGGATTCTCCTATACTACCCCTTCCAAGAAGACGTACCCCTTGGCACTCTCTATCAAGTCCTTCATGGATAGAGTAGTGTTCCCCCCCATGCCTTGAAGGTTTGGCGCTGCTACGTTGAAGGACGCAAGGTACTAGTCACCACGGACCACGAGGCGTTAAAGCACCTCCAGACGCAGCCATATCTCTCAAGGAGACAAGCAAGATGGAGCGGATACTTGCAACAATACAACATCACAATTCAGTACCGGCCCGGCAAGACAAACCCGGCTGACCCCTCTCAAGATTGCAATTAAACGCCGTGATGACATCCCTGAAGACAAATCTGGAAGCTCGATTTTCAGCCGCCTATAACAGGGACCCTTACTACAAGAACGGAAAAGCAGCCTTGGACCCATACAGGAAGCAAGAAGGCAATTATTGGGTGAGGCAAGACTCGGGCCAGAGATGTGTTCCTAATGACTTAGACCTCCGGCTCTTGCTTCTACGAGAAGCACACGACAACCCTCTTGGAGGACACTTCAGAATCCTAAGGAACACGGGCGTTCTAGCCAGGACTAATTGCTGGCCAGGCATGTCTAAGCAAGTCAAGGAGTACTGCAGGAGCTGTGACACATGCCAAAGAGTCAAGCCATCATCACAAAAGGCGGGAGGACTCCTCCAACCACTACCAATCCCAAAAAGGCAATGGACGGACATCTCAATGGACCTTATCGTGGACCTGCCCGCGACACCTCGAGGCCATAATGCAATACTCACGGTGGTGGACAGACGTACCAAGATGGCTCATTTTATTCCCACGACGACTAAGGCTACAGCACCTCAACTTGCAAGACTCATCTTTGACAACATCTTCCGACTCCATGGACTACTATCAAGAATTGTGTCGGATAGAGATCCAAGATTCACAAGCCATTTTTGGAAAAATCTCTTCAAGAACTTGGGTAAATCGCTGGATATGTCCACTGCCTACCACCCGCAATCAGATGGGCAAACTGAGCGTATGAATTGTGCCCTAATGACCTCTCTAAAGGCCTACGTGTCTACTCTGGAGCAAGATTGGGACATGTACTTGACCCTCTTGGAGTTTGCCTACAACAACATAACGCAGGGCTCTACCCAAGAGTCCCCATTCTTCCTCAACTATGGCTTCCATCCAACCACGCCGCTGAGCTTCACGGCAGGCCTTGATGAAGTACTTGCAGCAACAGATTGTATGAAAACATTAGAAGCGGCCCTTACAGCAGCAAAGAAGGCTCTACAACAGACGCAAGATGCTCAAGCAAGAGTCGCAAACAGGTCCAGAAGAGAAATTACGTACAGAGTAGGTGACAACGTGTTACTATCATCCAAAAATATTTGTTTAAACAATAGGCCTGCTAACAGCAAGTTCTCTCCCAAGTAATTGGCACCCTTCAAGATTATCCAACAAGTCAACCCCGTTGCTTTCAAGCTACAACTTCCCCAGACGATGCACATCGACCCCGTATTCCACGCTTCCCTCTTCAAGCCATATGTGCGACCCGACAACAAGTTCCCAGGACGTGTGACAATCGCACCAGCCCCAACAATAGTGGATGATCATTTGGAGTACGAAGTGGAAGACATAATGGTTATGAGAAATTTCAGGAGACAGCAGCAATACTTGATCAAGTGGAAAGGATATCCAGGTTCGGAGAATAGTTGGGTGGCGGCGCACTACCTTGACAAAGTTCAGAGAAAGTTGAAGCGCTTCCATGCCACCAACCCCCATCTTGGACCAGCCCCAAGTCTCTCTACTAGAAGCTCCACAACTTTAGAGAGGCAGCCCGCCACCATCAAGAAGCAGCAAAAGACTTCTTGGAGGTAGCCTGCAAGGACAAGAAAGAGGAAAAATTGACATTAGACACTCTTCTCTTCTCGCAGTTTCTAGACAGAAAACTAAAACTGCTATTGGTGATAGGTCTTTGCACAATAAATTCTGAGAATTGACTTGGCTGTACTCCATGAGTAGCCGGTCATTTATAGTCCAAGTTTGCGCAATTTGGAGCACTGGTGAGAGAGATATGATGCTCTAAGTAGCAGGGGGTCAGGCTGCTGGCATTGTTAGGGCAGAATATGCCTTCTAACATTGTGCCCTCTCCTGAACTTGGAATGCTCTGAAACTCAAGACTCTCGGATAACATCTTACAATGCCTAGTTTGAGACTTAGTTTGCAGAATTTGGAGAAGCATAGAAGGACTTCTGATTTTCAGAAGTTTCTGCACAGATTTGGAGGAGTGCCTACTCTCTCAGCTCTCAACAACACTCCAGAATTTAAATTGCTCTCAAATCTGGTGACCCGGTAGGATGCGTTCCGTGTGGCACTGGAATTCTCTGATTTGGACCATTTCTGTGGACGCTATGAGTTTTTGAATTCGTGACAGATTCTGGGCCAACTTGTACAATTTTCTTCATCATCAAGGAGTAGGCTAGCCAATAAGGTCACACCACCCACGACCTTGCCTAGTCTACCTTACATGTGTAGCACCTGACTTTGCGCCTTGGACTAATCCTCTTCCCATGTGTGGCATCTAACTTGAAGTTGTTGACTAGTCTGCTCCACATGTGTAAGACCTGACTTGACGCGCCGAGACGTCGCTTTTTCTGTCGGGAGGGTGATGTAGTGATTTGACTTATAATATATTAGTTTGCATATATTTTAGTGTTTTCAAATATATTTGGAGTAGTATTGTGTGAATTCAAGTGTGAATAGGTACTCTAGTGCCTTGGTTCATGTCCTCTGAACCTTCCAAGGCATTTTCGAAGTTAGATCTAGAAGAACTTCACGTGGCAAAAGTCAAATGTGCCATTTTTAGGTCAAAAGGACATGTGTACATTGTTCTAGAAAGAGGAGGCAAGTTTTGGGATGTGTTGGGTGCCAACACATCAACATACACCTTCCTAGAAATTACTTGTGTAGCAAGTATGTTGTAGTGAAACAGATAGATCAAGTACTTAGTAAAACAGAATACTTTATCTATTCAAGACAAGGATCTTTGAACACAAGTGGTAGCTTCTTGAAAGAGAGATGGCTTCTTGAAAGTTAATATATTTCTGGATTTTGACAAGTACAAGAGTGATTCTGGAATGTCTTTCTATGTTCTAGCTCTTGTTTATATACTTGCTACATAAGTAATTTCTAGGAAAGTGTATGTTGATGTGTTGGCACCCAACACATCCCAAAACTTGCCACCTCTTTCTAGAATAATGTACACATGTCCTTTTGACCTAAAAATGGCACATTTGACTTTTGGCACATGGAGTTCTTCTAGGTCTTTCTTCTAACTTCGAAAATGCCTTGGAAGGTTCAAAGGACATGGACCAAGTTACTAGAGTACCTATTCACACTTGACTCCACACAATACTACTCCAAATATATTTGAAAACATTAAAATATATGCAAAGTAATATATAATAACTCAAATCACTACATATGTAAACAAGAGCTGGAACATAGAAAGACATTCCAGAATCACTCTTGTACTTGCCAAATTCCAGAAATATATTAACATTCTCAAGAAGCCATGTTTCTTTCAAGAAGCTACCACTTGTGTTCAAAGATCCTTGTCTTGAACATTTGAAGTAATGTATTTCACTAAGTACGTTACCTTTCTGTTTCAATACAATCTTGCTTCTTGTAGTCTGTATACTGTTTAGTATTTCAAATTTGTATTGTAGTGGTTGCTCTAACAGATTCTCAAATGTCACTTAAGTTCATCCTCGCCCGTTTACTCTTTTGCTTACATTCTATTCAACATTTTTACTTGATATACTTTCAGAGACGTCGACAGAAGAAAGTGGTTGGACATTCATATTGCCACTGGGCCTATTTGCGGATTTGACAAGGTCAGATCTAGATGGTAGCATGGAACCTAGACTTGTGGAAAATGCTAGAAGGGAGGCCCTAGAGGCATAGGCGACAAGGGCTTAAGGTTGTGTTGTGTTTTGTTGTGCCCTGGGCCCAATTTGTATGCTGTGTTTCTACGTTTTTCTCTTGTCCGCTTTGCTACCTGCTCTGCTACCTCCTGGTCATGTTATAGCTGCGTCCCTGCTTTTGCCTCCTTGTCTTTGTGTCTGTGTCAGGCACGCTGAGCTTTATCAACGTGTCTGTCTCCTTACACGTGCATCAGGTTCAATCTCCCTTCCTTCCTCCCCTCCTCCCCTTTCCTCCTCTATCTTTGGAAGGCGGATCTTTGTTTTTTTTTCATTGCCTTCCACCCGTGCATGCTTGTGTTATTTCTTAGCTGCATTTGGCTGCCCATACTTGCCCTCCTTTTTGCGGCTACTTAGTCACATGTGGTTTTGATGACCACCTGCTGCCAGAGGGTTATTGGACATGTTCTGTCACATGCTGCCAGGCTTTAACTATTGCCCCTTTGCCTGGCCTCTTGTATGTTCATTACTGGCTGCCTGTTACCAGATACTTCTTTTACAACTCTTGCATATTTTTGTACATTGTGGGACTAGCGCAGCTTAGAGAAGGAAGTGCTTGGACTTGCCGCCCCTTGCGCCCTTTGAAGACAAACTGTCTTCCACTCTGCGCATCAGGTGCCATGCCCCGCCATTCTCCTTTTTTCTGCTCTCTTTCATGATCGTTCACTTTTTGCTTGTCCTTCATTACCTGCTGCTTTTACAATTCCTCTGTTCTGCTGCGCCTATTTTTCCCTATTTGTATTTGCAATTGCTACTTTACATTCTTAACAGTCGCCAACCGCTGCTCTCATGTGTGCCCCCTCACGTGTTGCCGTCTTGCAAGTTTTGTGCCTTTGCTACTTGTCGAGTCTGCAACTTGTTTTACAACGCTGTTCCTGTTTGATCTTGTGTGAGGCAGGCTCATGAAAGAGGTGCGTCCGCAGATTCGGCAGCCCTTGCGCCTATGAAGTAAGATTTGTCTCTTAGCACTTGCATGAGGTACCATGTCCTTTCATCCTCTCTCTTTCCATGTTGTGCTTGTTAGCGAGCACTTGCTGCTGCTCCTCTTCCGGCTTGTGTGTTGTTGAGAAGTATTTGTGACTGCTGCTGTTATGTGCTACCATGTTTTTCCTGTAGCGCACATTTCAAGGTCGTATGTTAGTGCTAGCTTCCTTGGCTGGCGTGTGTGTGTCCTTCAAGGACACTTGTTGCTTGTCTTTTGTTGTAAACTGTTATATGCGCTCCCATTTGTGATCTGCTGCTCTGACTTTCTGCCGGCGGCTACCTCCTACTTTGCCTGCCTCTTGTGTGTGTGCCTGCTACCAGCTGCTTCAATTGCAGCTTTGCGCTTGTTTTGTGTCATGTGCGTCAGTGTCCAAGCCAGAAGGACGTTGGCAGACTCGCCACCCCGCGTGCTTATCAACGTGGATCCTCTTTCCTCACACTTTTCAGGTGCCATGTCCTTGCCTCCCGTGCACATTGTATTCTCATGCCATTTTTCTCCAACGTCGTAGCGTTGTATTTGTTTGTGCTCAGACCCTGCTGGCCTGTAGTTGTTGTTGTGGATGGCCTGCTGTGTTTACTTTGGCTGCGCTCCTGTTGTAGTCTATTCTTGGCGTGCCTGCGTTCCGTCGAGCCGCCTGCTCCTTATCTTTACATATTATTTTTTTACATATTATTTTTATTTTTTAACTTTTGTGAAGCAGGCCTAGTTGCAAAAGAGCGAGTCAACAGCTGCACAACAGCCCACCTCCGACACGTGCTTTAGGTGCCTTCCCTCCCCCCCTCCAAATTCACTCTTTCTCGCTCCAGCTTGTATTGTTCGATGGCATGCTACTTCTCCCTTTGTTCTTTTCTCGCTATGGCAGCCTGGCCACACTTGCCCGCATGTGCCCTCAACTTCTTGTTGGGGGGGGTCTTGTTTGTTGTTATTGTCCCATTGCCTGCTGCCTGCTGCCTCCTGTCATCTGCGTGAGTGTGTCTATTTTTGCGCGCCTTGCTTGTTTTGGTTGGGCCTGGGTGGTTGCAGCGTGACTGCAGCTGCTAGCCCTTGTTTTGCTTTAGACGGGGCTGCCTTGCTTGCCCTTGTTGTGCTTTAGTCTAGGCTGGCTGGCTGCTGCAGTGCTGCAGCTGCCCGCCCCTTGTTGCTGAAAGAGGCAAAGTGCCCTAGTGGAAGCGTAGTGGCTCACGAGGAAAGGAACTGGTTGCAATCATACTAAAGAGTGCAGCGCCATATTGCTAAGAAAGCTTAGGAAAATTACTTCACATTTTGGGTGGCAAGAAATTGCTCGTCCCTTCCAGAATATTCGTGAGTAAGCCAGATCAGTCTATTCTGACGTGTCGGGCCGGATTGACGTCCACATACATGCATCGCCATTACTAGAATATTCTATCTTAAACGCGCTAGGCTAAGCCGAAACTTCTAGGTAAATCGACCTAGTCGGCACTCCGCGTCAGCCGAACTTACGTGTAGGTTCGAGTTCATTCTAACGAGCCAGATCGCTCGACGCTGTCGGTCAATCCGACGGTCGCGCTCACCGCGAATTGAGGACAGTCGTCAACCGACCTCAAGACTAATTAAACTTCGGAAATCTGTAACTCTCTCAATTCGTGACCAAATTCGTTGAACTTTATATCAAAATGACCACAAAATGCACTCTATACTATTATACAAAAAAAACACACTTTCATGAAACTCAAAAATGCACTTTATAAACCTATGACCTTACAGTTGCTATGGGCAAGACGGGCTGCCAGCCCCTTGCTTGTCCTTATTGTGCTTCAATCGGGACTGCCTTGCTTGCCCCTGTTGTGCTTCTTGTGCTTTAGTAGGGGCTGTCTGGCTGCTGCTGTGCTACAGCCGCATGCTTTTGTTGGGGCTGTCTGGTTGTTGCTGTGTTGCAACTGCACCGTGCATGCTTTTTAATAACTGTCTGGCTGCTGCTGTGCTGCTAAAAGGGGCAAAGTGCTCTAGTGGAAGCGTAGTGATTCACGAGGAAAGGAATCAGTTGCAATCATACTAAAGAGTGCAGCGGCATATCACTAACAAAGCTTACGAGAATTGCTTGACATTTTGAGTGGCAAGAAACTGCTCACAAACGATGTAGGATAAAAGACCTTGTCATTACAAACTCGTAGAAATTTACAGAAGTGAAAACTGATAAGAAACAAAGAAGTTATGCCTATTTATAATTTTCTGCCTAAGTGCTCCTCCCTAGGAGGAAGCTACGGATTTTTTTAAGTGTTCATCAAATCTTCCCTTCCAGAATATTTGTGAGTAAGCCAGATCAGTCTAATCTGACGTGTCGGGCCGAATTGACGTCCACATACATGCATCGACATTATTAGAATATTTTATCTTAGACGCGCTAGGCTAAACTGAAACTTCTAGGTAAATCGACCTGGTCGGCACTCCGCGTCAGCCGAACTTACATGAAGGTTCGAGTTCACACTAACGGGCCAGATCGCTCGACGCTGTCGGTCAACCCAAAGGTGAACGGGCCAGATCGCTCGACGCTGTCGGTCAACCCAAAGGACTGTCTCATCTCTCATGGACTGTCTTATCAGGAGAGTGAAGAACTAAAAACACAAATTAAGGAACTTGAGGACAATGGGTCTATCTCTCCTAGTATATCACCTTATGGCGCACCCATCCTATTTGTTAAAAAAAAAGGATGGCAGTATGCGAATGTGTGTGGACTACAGAGCACTTCACAGGATCATGGAAAAGAACAAGTATGCTCTACTCAGGATTGAGAACTTGCTTGATACCCTGTGGGGTGCTAAAATATCTTTCAGCAAAATTTATCTTAAGAGTGGTTATTACCATATCAAAATTGCTGAGGAGGATGAACACAGGACAGCTTTTTGCACACGGTATGTGTAGTGATTTGAGTTATTATATATTAGTTTGCATATATTTTAATGTTTTCAAATATATTTGGAGTAGTATTGTGTGGAGTCAAGTGTGAATAGGTACTCTAGTAACTTGGTTCATGTCCTTTGAACCTTCCAAGGCATTTTCGAAGTTAGAGGAAAGACCTAGAAGAACTCCATGTGGCAAAAGTCAAATGTGCCATTTTTAGGTCAAAAGGACATGTGTACATTATTCTAGAAAGAGGTGGCAAGTTTTGGGATGTGTTGGGTGCCAACACATCAACATACACTTTCCTAGAAATTACTTATGTAGCAAGTATATAAACAAGAGCTAGAACATAGAAAGACATTCCAGAATCACTCTTGTACTTGCCAAAATCCAGAAATATATTCACTTTCAAGAAGCCATCTCTCTTTCAAGAAGCTACCACTTGTGTTCAAAGATCCTTGTCTTGAATAGATAAAGTATTATGTTTCACTAAGTACTTTATCTACTGTTTTACTACATACTCTTACAATGAGTTAAGTTGGCCACTGGCTCCCAAGTGTTGTCGTTTGCGTGGTAGCCTTTCAATTTGACCAGATACTCTTGGACAAATCGTTGACCTCGCTTGACTCGTCAATCGCCGACAATCGCCTCCTTTTCATACTCGAGTACATCAGCGATCTCGACCGGTGGTGGCGGAATAGGTAGTCGTCCTGGATGTTCTTCATTCGGGTCCACGTATGGCCGCAGACAACTGACATGGGACACATCATGGATACGCCAGCCTGAAGGAAGTTCCAACTTGTAGGCGACTGGATTCACCTGCTTGAGCACTACAAAGGAACCTGTAAACCGTGCCCGCAATTTCCTCTTGCCTGTGAAAGGTAAGTTCTCTGTGGACAAGAGTACTTTCTCGCCCACATGGAATGTCACTTCCCTCCTGTACTTGTTAGCATGCTTGACTTGCTCATCGTGTGCCTTCCGAATACACGTCTTCGCCATATCCCAAGTCTTGGCCATCTGCTCCATAAAAGCTTGTGTAATAGGAACCTGAGTCTCCTTGGCCTTCTCCAACAAGAGGTTCCGTGGATGATATACTTTTCGCCCATAAACCATAGCAAATGGTGACTGCTTGGTGGATCCCTGCATGCTGTTGTTGTAGGCAAACTCCAACCCTAGTAGCTTCTTGTCCCACCCTGAAGGGTCCTCCATAGTGAAGCTCCTGAGCACCTCTTGCAGAGGTCTGTTGAGCCTCTCACTCTGCCCGTCTTTCTGAGGGTGATAGGAAGTGCTCACACTCAACTTGGTCCCCATCAAAGTAAACAATGACCGCCAGAAGTTGCTAGTAAACCTTGGATCCCGATCAGAAACAATCACCTTTGGCAACCCATGTAGCCTGAAAATATGATCAAAGAATAGCCGTGCCACATCCGCTGCCGTAGAAGTCTCCTTCATGGGAATGAAGTGACCCATCTTGTTGAGTTTGTCAGACACAGTCCACATTGCATCGTGCCCTTGACCACTCACTGGTAACGATGTGATGGAGTCCATAGCAATCCGCTCCCAAGGATACTCTGGAATAGGCAGGGGCTGCAATGTACCTCCCTTCTTTTGATTTGGTGTCTTGTTTCTCTGGCACGCATTGCAACTCCTGATCCACTCCTCGATGTCCTTGTCCATATTTCTCCAATAGTACTCTCGCTTCAGCACGCTTGCCGTCTTCTCGCTTCCAAAGTGTCCAGCATATAAGCAATCATGATGTTCCGCAAATAGTAAGTCTCGTAGCTCCTTGATGTCAGGTACCACCACTCTCTTGGAATCACCATAATACCATATGCCGTCCTTCTTCGGCATACTCGCGTTGAACTAAGCTGCTCCACCATCAGCAAACTTTGGGTCCTCCTCATAACGTCTTTGAAGCTTCTCCCTGAAGTCCACACTCTCCTTGATGACCGAGACAGCTGCAAGGTCACACCTCCTGGATAAAGCGTCTACAGGGTTGATCTTCCCAGGTAAATACTCAATCTTGTGGTCGAACTGTTGTAGAAACTCCATCCATCTTGCCTGTCTTGGTGTCAACGTTGGTTTCGTCATAAACTTCTCCAAGCTCTTGTGGTCGGTCTTGATGAACACCTTCCGGCCGTCCACATAACATCGCCAAATTTCTCAAAGCCTGGATAATAGCCAACATCTCCCGCTCGTGTGCTGCATAGTTTTGCAAAGCAGGACACAACTTCCTGCTCTCATATGCCACAGGCTGCAATTCTTTGCCCTGGTCCTTGAGAAGAATGGCTCCCACTGTGAAATTCGATGCGTCCGTGATGATGGTGAAAGGAAGCTCTGGAGTGGCAAATTGCCAACAAAAGTGCCTGTGTCAACAGCTCCTTGATATTCTTGAAGGCTTGCTGCTCCTTGTCACCCCATAGCCACTTCTCCTGCTTCTTCAACATGTCTGTGAGCGGTGCACACACCTTGGCAAATCCTTCAATGAAACGTCCATAACAATTTGCCATGCCGAGGAAACTCCTCAGTTGATGAATATCCGCGAATACCGGCCAATCTCTGACTGCTTGCACCTTCTTCTGCTCCACCTTGACTCCTTCAGCTCCCACCATATGTCCAAGAAACTCGACTTCCTTTAGACAGAAGTCACACTTGCTCATCTTCGCATATTGCTTCTGATCTCTCAAGACCTCCAACACTTTCCTCAGATGCTCCACATGCTCTTCCAAGGTCTTCAAATAGATCAGGATATCGTCCAAAAATACCACTACAAAGTGGTCCTAGTAGGGCCTGAAGATACTATTCAAGAGTCCCATGAATGTAGCAGGTGCATTAGTCAATCCAAAAGGCATGACTGTGAATTCGAACAAACCATAGCAAGTTCTGAAAGCAGTTTTCTGAACGTCTCCTTTCGCAATTCGAACCTGGTGATAGCCACTTCTCAAATCGATCTTCGAGAAATACTTCGCCTCGACAAGCCTGTTAATCAACTCGTCCACTCGTGGAAGTGGGACCTGTTCTTGATAGTGACCTTGTTGAGTGCTCGGTAGTCGATACACATCCTCATAGTCCCATCCTTCTTCTTCACAAATAAGACAGGCGCTGCATATGGAGACACGCTGGGTCGGATGAATCCCTTCTCCAACAACTCTGTCAACTGCTTCTTCAGCTTGTCCAACTCCGCAAACGATTGTCGATAGGCAATTCTCACTGGTGGGTTGCTCCCTGGTTCCAACTCGATCTTGTGCTCCATAGCTCTCTGTGGAGGTAGTCCTGCTGGTAGCCACTCAGGAAATACACACTTGAACTCCTCCAACAGCGCCTTAATTTGGGCAGGCATCTCAGCAGGCTTCTTCTCTTGAGCATTTGGGCTCTGCTCCTTCTGGGCAAGGGGATCAGACATCACTACTTGCTCCTCCGGCGATGTACATTTGCCCAGGCTGTTAGGGTTCACGCTTGCTCCATCTGATGACCTGGCCAGGGCCACCGAAACAAGGTACATCTCCTTCACCTGATTTGCCCTGCATAGCTTCTTAACTTGCAGGCTCGACAAAAGACAGTTATTTGTGGTCGTATCTACCTCCACCTGTTTCGCTGTCTCCATTTGACCATCACGCCCTTGGACTTTAACTTGTCCTGTGCTCCAGTGCACTTGAGGGTTGGCTTTTCTAAGCCATGGTCGGCCCAATATCACCTCATGGTGACCCAACTCTGCCTGCTCCATAACTTCCTTACTTGGGTGCCCCGCTACTTCCACATGAATAGCTTTCGTAGGTGCACCACACTTGAGTCTCTGCCCATTCGCCAAAATTGCCTCCTTAGGCTCATAATGCTTCTGCACAAGGATTCGCCACTCTTTCACCAGCTTCTTGTGCACAAAGTTTGCACTTGCGCCACTGTCGACCATACATTTGCGCCACTTCCTTGGCCATAGTTGGCTTGAGTCCTCTCTTGAACTTGTCCATCATCTCCGACTCGTGCATGGATGGACATTGAAGCTCCAGCTCGTTGAAGCGCAATACATACTCCTGAACGCTTCCTCGTTGACGAAGGTGCACCAATAAATCTCGAGCGATAGCCTCGGGTGCACTAGGTTGAAAATTGCTTCTTCAAGCCTTCAAATAGCTGATCAACAGTAGCAGAAATTCCAGACAGCTGCTCCTGTTGCTCATACCAAGCTCTAGCACTCTCCTGCAGTAAAGTTATGACAAAGGCGTCTTGCCTGCTGGGCGTGAGCGCAGAATACTCCATAAACTTCTTCACTCCAAAAAATCATTCATGAACAGGCGGCGATCCACGCTCTCCTGTATAAACTTCAGGCTTAGGCGCACGCACTCCTGATGTGGGTGGAATAATTGGTTGCACCACTGGGTTAACATGAATTGGTGGCACAACAGGTGCATGTTCCGAACTTGTTGAAGCGGCGTTCCACATAACAACTCGCACCATTCTCTCCACCTCCGCGCACATATTTTGTTGAAATTGGGTGTAGACTTCTCCTCCAATTGCGTTTGCCATTTGCCTTAGCATCGCCTGCATCTCTTGTTGCTCTCTGGTCATTGTTGGTGCTGCCTGTTGCCCCGCGCACTCAACATGCTCGACATGTTCGCCTCCTCCAGCTGCCAGAGCGACTCCATAGTATAATATGCAAACAAGCCCAGCTTTGATACTAGATGAAAGGGGCAAAGTGCCCTGATGGAAGCGTAGTGATTCACGAGGAAAGGAACTAGTTGCAATCATACTAGAGAGTGCAGCGGTATATCACTAACAAAGCTTAGGAAAATTACTTGACATTTTGAGTAGCAAGAAACTGCTCACAAATGAACTAGGATGAAAGGTCTTGTCATTACAAACCCGTAAAAATTTACAGAAGTGAAAACTGATAAGAAACAAAGAAGTTATGTCTATTTATAGTTTTCCGCCTAAGTGCTCCTCTCTAGGAGGAAACTACGGATTTTCCTAAGTGTTCGTCGAATCGTCCCTTCCAAAATATTCGTGAGTAAGCCAGATCAGTCTAATCTGACGTGTCGAGCCGAATTGACGTCCACATACATGCATCGTCATTACTAGAATATTCTATCTTAGACGCGCTAGGCTAAACCGAAACTTCTTGGTAAATCGATCTAGTCGGAACTCCGCGTCAGCCGAACTTACGTGAAGGTCCGAGTTCATTCTAACGGGCCAGATCGCTCGACGGTGTCGGTCAAGACGACCGTCTCGCTGGTCGCAAATTAAGGACAGTCGTCAACCAACCTCAGATCTAATTAAACTACAGAAATCCGTAACTCTCTCAATACTTGACCAAATTTGATGAACTTTATATCAAAATGACCACAAAAATGAACTCTAGACTAATATACAATCAAAAATTACTTTTATGAAACTCAAAGATGCACTTTATAAACCTATGACCTTGCAGCTGCAGCCGCTTGCTTTTGTCGGGCTGTTGGGTTGCTGCTGTGCTGCCCCGTGCATGCTTGTTTATGGCTATCTGGCTGCTGCTGTGTTGCAGCCGCCCCTTGCATGCTTTTTTCAGGGCTGTGTGGCTGTTGCTGTGCTGCAACTTCCCGTTGCTCTGCAAGACTGCCCTTGCTGCGCTATTTACAACTCTTCCTTGTGGGTGTACAATGTGTGAAGCAGGTCAAGTAATAAATAGCAAGTCGGCGGCACTTAGCGCTCGTCGGTGCGACTGTCCTCCTACACGTGCATCAAATACCTGCCCCCCCCTCCTTTCTCTTTTGTGCACTCTCTCTTTGTGGTGGGGTATGTATTGTTGATGATGGCTGCTAGCCCCGTGCTTGCTGCTGTCGGGGCTTGTTGCCAGCCCGTGCTTGCTGTTTTAGGGTTTTAGTCGGGGCGGGCTGCCAGCCCCTTGCATGCTGTTTTAGGGTTTTAGTTGGGGCTGGCTGATGTTGTGCTTGCTCCTGTCGGGGCTGGCCGACAACAACCCCGTGCGTGCTCCTGTCGGGGCTAGCTGCCAGCCCCGTGCTTGCTGTTGTCGGGGCTAGCTGCCAGCTCGTGCTTGCTTGTTTAGGGTTTTAGTCAGGGTGGGCTGGCTACCCCTTGCTTGCTGTTATAGGGGTTTAGTTGGGGCTGGCTGCTGTTGTGCTTGCTCCTGTTGGGGCTGCCGGCCAACCCCGTGCGTGCTCCTGTCGGGACTGGATGCCAGCCCCGTGCTTGCTGCTGTCGGGGCTGTTGGGGCTGGCTGCCAGCCCGTGCTTGCCGTGTTAGGATTTAGTCGGGGCAGGCTGCCAGCCCCTTGCTAGCTGTATTAGGGTTTTAGTCGGGGCGAGCTGCCAGCCCCTTGCATGCTGTTTTAGGGTTTTAGTTGGGGCCGGCTGATGTTGTGCTTGCTCCTGTCGGGGCTGGCCGCCAACAACCTCGTGCGTGCTCTTGTCGGGGCTAGCTGCCAGCCCCGTGCTTGCTGCTGTCGGGGCTGGCTGCCAGCCCGTGCTTGCCGTGTTAGGATTTAGTCGGGGCAGGCTGCCAGCCCCTTGCTAGCTGTATTAGGGTTTTAGTCGGGGCGAGCTGCCAGCCCCTTGCATGCTGTTTTAGGGTTTTAGTTGGGGCCGGCTGATGTTGTGCTTGCTCCTGTCGGGGCTGGCCGCCAACAACCTCGTGCGTGCTCTTGTCGGGGCTAGCTGCCAGCCCCGTGCTTGCTGCTGTCGGGGCTGGCTGCCAGCCCGTGCTTGCCGTGTTAGGATTTAGTCGGGGCAGGCTGCCAGCCCCTTGCTAGCTGTATTAGGGTTTTAGTCGGGGCGAGCTGCCAGCCCCTTGCATGCTGTTTTAGGGTTTTAGTTGGGGCCGGCTGATGTTGTGCTTGCTCCTGTCGGGGCTGGCCGCCAACAACCTCGTGCGTGCTCTTGTCGGGGCTAGCTGCCAGCCCCGTGCTTGCTGCTGTCGGGGCTGGCTGCCAGCCCGTGCTTGCCGTGTTAGGATTTAGTCGGGGCAGGCTGCCAGCCCCTTGCTAGCTGTATTAGGGTTTTAGTCGGGGCGAGCTGCCAGCCCCTTGCATGCTGTTTTAGGGTTTTAGTTGGGGCCGGCTGATGTTGTGCTTGCTCCTGTCGGGGCTGGCCGCCAACAACCTCGTGCGTGCTCTTGTCGGGGCTAGCTGCCAGCCCCGTGCTTGCTGCTGTCGGGGCTGGCTGCCAGCCCGTGCTTGCTTGTTTAGGGTTTTAGTCAGGGTGGGCTCGCTGCCCCTTGCTTGCTGTTATAGAGGTTTAGTTGAGGCTGGCTGCTGTTGTGCTTGCTCCTGTCGGGGCTGCCAGCCAACCCTGTGCGGCTGTCGGAGCTGGATGCTAGCCTCGTGCTTGCTGCTATCAGGGCTGGCTGCCAGCCCGTGCTTGCCGTGTTAGGGTTTAGTCGGGGCGAGCTGCCAGTCCCTTGTTTGCTGTTTTAGGGTTTTAGTTGGGACTGTCGTGCTTGCTCCTGTCTTGGCTGGCGGCCAAATCCGTGCGTGCTCCTGTCGGGGCTAGCTGCCAGCCCCTTGCTTGCTGTTTTAGGGTTGTAGTCGGGGCGGGCTGCCTGCCCCTTGCTTGCTTTTGTTGGAGCTGCCTGCTCTCTTGTTTGCCTATTGTTGCTCTCTTCCTTGTTTGAATGGCATTTGAATGGCATCTTATTTAGTCTCCTACTGGTTGTTACTGTACTTCATTATTGCAGGTTTCACGCGCATCATGTCTCAACCATGCACTTCATTTGGAGCAACGCTTGCTGGAATGAGGGCGTCCTCCACTGTAGCTTTAACCGCTCGTCTTCCCCCTAGGGCAGTTGCTGCAAGATTTGGTCCAGAGTGGGGCCATGTGACCATCGTTGTAGAAGCCAAGTCCAAGAATTTATATTCGCAGTGGGAGCCATTCTTCTCCAGGACCAGGGTAAAGGATTGCAACCTGTGGCATACGAGAGCAGGAAGTTGAGTCCTGCGGAGCAGAATTATGCAGCACACGAGCGGGAGATGTTGGCTATTATCCAGGCTTTGAGGATTTGGCGATGTTATGTTGACGGCCGAAAGGTTTTCATCAAGACCGACCACAAGAGCTTGGAGAAATTCATGACGCAGCCAACGTTGACACCAAGACGAGCAAGGTGGATGGAGTTTCTGCAACATCTTGACCACAAGATTGAGTACTCACCTAGGAAGATCAACCCTGCAGATGCTTTATCCAGGAGATGAGACCTTGCAGCTGTCTCAGTCATCAAGAAGAGTATGGACTTCAAGGAGAAGCTTTGGAGAGGTTATGAGGAGGACCGAGAGTTTGCTGATGGTGGAGCAGTTGAGTTCAACTCGAGTATGCAGAAGGACGGCATATGGTATTGTGGTGATTCTAAGAGAGTGGTGGTACCTGACATCAAGGAGCTACGAGACCTACTACTTGCGGAGCATCATGATTGCTTATATGCTGGACACTTTGGAAGCAAGAAGACGGCAAGCGTGCTGAAGCGAGAGTACTATTGAAGAAATATGGGCAAGGACATTGAGGAGTGGATCAGGAGTTGCTATGCGTGCCAGCGTAACAAGACACCAAATCAATAGAAGGGAGGAACCTTGCAACCCCTGCCTATTTTAGAGTATCCTTGGGAGCAGATTGCTATGGACTTCATCACGTTGTCACCAGTGAGTGGTCAAGGGCACGATGCAGTTTGGGTTGTGTCTGACCGACTCAGCACGATGGCACACTTCATTCCCATGAAGGAGACTTGTACGGCAGCAGATGTGGCACGACTATTCTTTGATCATATTTTCAGTCTACATGGGTTGCCGAGGTTCACTAGCAACTTTTGGCGGTCATTGTTTACTTTGATGGGGACCAAGCTGAGTATGAGCACTTCCTATCACCCTCAGACAGACGGGCAGAGTGAGAGGCTCAACAGAACTCTGCAAGAGGTGCTCAGGAGTTGTACTATGGAAGATCCTTCAGAGTGGGACAAGAAGCTGCCAGGTTTGGCGTTTGCCTACAACAACAGCATGCAAGGATCGACCAAGCAGTCTGCATTCACTATGGTTTATTGAAGAGAAGTATATCATCCAGGGAACATCTTGATAATGAAGGCCAAGGAGACTCAGGTTCCTACTACACAAGCAAATATGGAGCAGATGGCCAAGACTTGGGACACGGCGAAGACATGTATTCGAAAGGCACAAGAAGAGCAGGTCAAGCATGCTAACAAGCACAGTAGGGAAGTGACATTCCATGTGGGCGACAAAGTACTCTTGTCAACAAAGAACTTACCTTTCACAGGCAAGAGGAAACTACGGGCACGGTTTACAGGTCCCTTTGTGGTGCTCAAGCAGGTTAATCCAGGGCCTACAAGTTGAAACCTCCTTCAAGCTGGCGTATCCATGATGTGTTCCATGTCAGTTGTTTGCAGCCATACGTTGACCCGAATGAAGAACATCCAGGAAGACTACCTACACCGCCACCACCGGTCGAGTTCGATGATATATTTGAGTATGAAGTGGAGGCGACTGTCGACGATCGACGAGTCAAGGGAGGTCAACGACTTGTTCAAGAGTATTTGGTCAAGTGGAAGGGCTACCATGCGGACGACAACAATTGGGAGCCAGAGGCCAACTTGACTCAATGTAAGAATAAGTTGAGGCGTTATCTGCAGAATGCGTCGACGACGCCGCATCTTGAGGAGGGGGATGATGTAAGGTCGTATATTAATAAAGTGCATTTTTGAGATTCTTGAAAATACATTTTGATTGCTTAGATGTGTAGAGTGCATTTTTGTGGTCATTTTAATATAAAGTTCATCGAATTTGCTTAAGTTTTGAGAGAGTTACGGATTTATGAAGTTTAATTAGTTTTAAGGTCGGTTGACGACTGTCCTTAATTCGCGGTGAGCGCGACCGTCGAATTGACCGACAGCGTCCAGCGATCTGTCCTGTTAGTGTGAATTCGAACCTTCACGTAAGTCTGGCTGACGCGGAGTGCCGACTAGGTCGATTTACCTAGAAGTTTCGATTTAGCCAAGCGCGTCTAAGATAGAATATTCTAGTATTGTCGATGCATACATGTGGACGTCAACTCGACCCGACACGTCAGATGAGACTCATCTGGCTTACTCACGAATATTTTGGAAGGGACAATTTGACGAACACTTAGGAAAATCCGTAGTTTCCTCCAAGAGAGGAGCACTTAGGCGGAAAACTATAAATAGGCATAACTTCTTTCTTTCTCATCAATTTTCACTTCTGTAAATTTCTACGAGTTTATAATGACAAGACCTTTCATCCCACATCATTTGTGAGCAGTTTCTTGCTAGTCAAAATTTCAAGTAATTTTCCTAAGCTTTCTTAGTGAAACGCCGCTGCACTCTTTAGTATGATTGCAACTAGTTCTTTTCCTCGTGAGTCACTACGCTTCCACTAGGGCACTTTGCCCCTATCAATGGAGGGCACTCAGGTTCTTTCATTTGGTATCGGAGGTGGGCTAGTTTGCATATTATATTATGGAGTCGCATCCGGCAGCTGGAGGAGGTGAACATGTCGAGCTTGTTGAGCGCGCGGGGCAGCAGGCAGCACCAACGATGACCAGAGAGCAACAAGAGATGCAGGCAATGCTAAGGCAAATGGCGAATGCAATGGGAGGAGAAGTCTACGCCCAATTTCAACAAAATATGCGCGCGGCGAGAATGGTGCGAGTTGTTATTGGAAATGCCGCTTCGACGAGTTTGGCACCTGCACTCGTTGAACCACCAGTTCATGTTAACCAAGTGGTGCAACCAATTATTCCACCAGCATCGAGAGTGCGAGCTCCTAAGCCTGAAGTTTATGCTGAAGAGCGTAAATCGCCGCCTGCTCATCAATGGTTTTTTGGAGTGAAGAAGTTTATGGAGTATTCTGCGCTCACGCCCGACAGGCAAGTCGCCTTCGTGATTACTTTGCTGAAGAAGAGTGCTGGAGCTTGGTATGAGCGACAGGAACAGCTATTTGGAGTTCTTGCTACAGTTGATTAGCTCTTCAAAGGCTTGAAGAGGCAATTTCAACCTATTGCGCCCGAGGCTACTGCTCGAGATCTAATGGTGCGCCTTCGTCAACGAGCAAGCGTTCAAGAGTATGTATTGCGCTTCAACAAGCTGATGCTTCAATGTCTATCCATGCATGAGTCGGAGGTGATGAACAAGTTCAAGAGTGGACTCAAGCCAATTGTGGCCAAGGAAGTGGCGCCCAAGGATCCTACCAGTTTTGGAGAAATGATGGCATTGGCGACGAGGGTCAACGCTGTGGAGTATAATCAGAGACAGTGGGGCAACCACAACATCGACACTTTGGACCTCAAGCGCCAAGCACGAGTGGACAAGGTGCGGTACCTATGGAGTTGGGACTTGTTCAGTACCACCGCAGGCAGCAAAATTTCAAGCCGAGAGGACCATGCTATAATTGTGGCAAGCTTGGGCATCTGGCTCGAGACTGCCATGTGAAGGCGAGGCAACCTCAACAGCAGGAAAAAGGAGGACGCCACTCAGTCATTCTGGGGTGTCTACTGGCGTGAAGGAATCAACTCATAAGGAGGTTATCCCCAGGAGCCTGCCGAGAAGCGAAAGATGAGAAGTTGACAAGCCTATTATCGTGGAAGGAGTAGTCGACGGCAATAAGGCCAAGTATATGGTCGACAGTGGCGCAAGTGCAAACTTTGTGCACAAGAAGCTGGTGAAAGAGTGACGAATCCCTGTGTAGAAACATTATGAGCCTGAGGAGGCAATCTTGGCGAATGGGCAGAGATTCTAGTGTGGTGCACCTACGGAAGCCTTTCACGTGGAAGTAGCGGGGCACCGGGTTAAGGAAGTTATGGAGCACGCATAGTTGGGTCACCATGAGGTGATATTTGGATGACCATGGCTAAGAAAAGCCACACCCTGACATTGGACATGGGCTAAATCGTTGCCATTTTGACCACTTCACCAAATGGATTTCAATTCGAGCCAAATTGGCCCGTTTGAATGGAATTTGTTCCATTTGGGGCGTCGAATGGAAAACCATTTCAACCATTTGAACCACTTCTAATATATCCAAACCATTCCTAGAAATCCTTTGCTCGTGCGGCCAATTACTGAATTTTCCTAGCGTTAGAGACTGACTCGTCCGTCCTTTGCCTGAGTGATAGACAATCGTTGTCGCTAAATACATGTCCGTGACATGTGTGAGTGCATTTTTCGACATTCTCTTGAAACGATTGTTCCTTCAACGTTCCGCTCACTAGAACGGCCTAAAACAATTTCGCATGTAGCTTATTTCGTAATAGAGGCAAATTTAAAAGTAGTAGAATCATACAACTTGGGATGAAATAAGGAGATGGAGAGCTCCCTTTCCTTCTAGCATCATCTTAAATGCTCATTCGCAATTTATATATATTCTAAGTACAAAACTTCTAGGTTAATTGACCTGGTCGGCACTCCGCGTCAGCCAAAATTACGTGAAGGTTTGAATTCACTCTAACGGCCCATATCGATCGACGCTGTCAGTCAATCCGACGGTTGCGCTCACCGCAAATGAATGTAAGGTCATAGGTTTATAAATTGCATTTTTGAGTTACATGAAAGTATGTTTTGATTGTATATTAGTGTAGAGTTCATTTTTTTGGTCATTGTGATATAAAGTTCATTGAATTTGGTCAAGTATTGAGAGAGTTACGGATTTCTGAAGTTTAATCAGTTTTGAGGTCGGTTGACGACTGTCCTTAATTCGCGGTGAGCGCGACCGTCGGATTGACCGACAGCGTCGAGCGATCTGGCCCGTTAGAATGAACTCGAACCTTCACGTAAGTTTGGCTGACGCGGAGTGCCGACTAGGTCGATTTACCTAGAAGTTTCGGTTTAGCCTAGCGCGTCTAAGATAGAATATTCTAGTAATGTCGATGCATGTATGTAGACGTCAAATCGGCCCGACACGTCAGATTAGACTGGCTTACTCGCGAATATTCTGGAAGGGACGATTTGACGAACACTTAGGAAAATCCGTAGCTTCCTCCTAGAGGGGAGCACTTAGGCAGAAAATTATAAATAGGCATGATTTCTTTGTTTCTTATCAGTTTTCACTTCTGTAAATTTCTACGGGTTTGTAATGACAAGGCCTTTCATCCTACATCATTTGTGAGCAGTTTCTTGCTACTCAAAATGTTGAGTATTTTTCCTAAGCTTTGTTAGTGATATGCCGCTGCACTCTCTAGTATGATGGCAACTAGTTCCTTTCCTCGTGAGTCACTACGCTTCCACTAAGGCACTTTGCCCCTTTCAATGAAGGACAAGCATCAACCTACTTCAAAACTGATTAAACATTGGAAATCCGTAACTCTCCCAATACTTCACCAAATTCGATGAACTTTATATCAAAATGATCACAAAAATGCACTCTACGGTTTTGTACAATCAAAACATACTTTTATAAATTTCAAAAATGCACTTTATATACCTATGACCTTACATCACCCCCCTCCTCAAGATGCAACGTTTTCGACGCATTATGCAGATAACGTCTCAACTTACTCTTACAATTAGTCAAGTTGGCCTCCAATTCCCAAGTGTTGTCGTCCGCACGGTAGCGTTTCCACTTGACCACATACTCTTGAACAAGTCGTTGACTTCGCTTGACTCGTCGATTGCCGACAATCGCCTCCACTTAATACTCCAATACATCATCGATCTTGACCGGTGGTGGCGGTGTAGGTAGTTGTCCCGGATGTCCTACGTTTGGGTCAACGTATGGCCGCAAACAACTGACATGGAACACATCATGGATACGCCAGCCTGAAGGAAGTTCCAACTTGTAGGTCATTGGATTAACCTGCTTGAGCACCACAGAGGGACCTGTAAATCGTGCCCGCAGTTTCCTCTTGCCTGTGAAAGGTAAGTTCTCCGTTGACAAGAGTACGTTGTCGCCCACATGGAATGTCACTTCCCTACTGTGCTTGTTAGCATGCTTAACCTGCTCTTCTTGTGCCTTTCGAATACATGTCTTCGTGGTGTCCCAAATCTTGGCCATCTGCTCCATAAAAGCTTGTGTAGTAGGAACCTGAGTCTCCTTGGCCTTCTCCAACAAGATGTTCCCTGAATGATATACTTCTCGCCAATAAACCATAGCAAATGGTGATTGCTTGGTGGATCCCTGCATGCTGTTGTTGTAGGCAAACTCCAACCCTGGTAGCTTCTTGTCCCACCTGAAGGGTCCTCCATAGAGAAACTCCTGAGCACCTATTGCAGAGTTCTGTTGAGCCTCTCACTCTGCCCGTCTGTCTGAGGATGATAGGAAGTGCTCGTACTCAACTTGGTCCCCATCAAAGTAAACAATGATCGCCAAAAGTTGCTACTTATCCTTGAATCTTGGTCTGAAACAATCACCTTCGGCAACCCATGTAGCCTAAAAATATGACCAAAGAATAGTCGTGCCACATCTGCTGCCGTACAAGTCTCCTTCATGGGAATGAAGTGAGCCATCTTGCTGAGTCTATAAGATACAACCCAAACTGCATCGTGCCCTTGACCACTCACTGGTAAGGACGTGATGAAGTCCATAGCAACCTGCTCCCAGGATACTCTAGAATAGGTAGGGGCTGCAATGTACCTCCCTTCTTTTGATTTGGTGTCTTGTTTCTCTGGCACGCATTGCAACTCCTGATCCACTCCTCGATGTCCTTGTTCACATTCCTCCAATAGTACTCCCGCTTCAGCACGCTTGCCGTCTTCTTGCTTCCAAAGTGTTCAGCATATACGCAATCATGATGCTTCGCAAGTAGTAGGTCTCGTAGCTCCTTGATATCAGGTACCACCACTCTCTTGGAATCACCATAGTACCATATGCCGTCCTTCTTCTGCATACTCGAGTTGGACTCAGCTGCTCCACCATCAACAAACTTTGGGTTCTCCTCATAACCTTTGTGAAGCTTCTCCTTAAAGTCCATACTCTCCTTGATGGCTGAGACAGCTGCAAGGTCACACCTGTTGGATAAAGCGTCTGCAGGGTTGATCTTCCCAGGTAAATACTCAATCTTGTGGTCGAACTGTTGTAGAAACTCCATCCACCTTGCCTGTCTTGGTGTCAACGTTGGTTTCGTCATAAACTTCTCCAAGCCCTTGTGGTCGGTCTTGATGAACACCTTCCGGCCGTCCACATAACATCGCCAAATCCTCAAAGCCTGGCTAATAGCCAACATCTCCCGCCGTGTGTTGCATAATTCTGCTTCGCAGGACTCAACCTCCTGCTCTCGTATGTCACAGGTTGTAATCCTTTACCCTGGTCGTGGAGAAGAATGGCTCCCACTTCGAAGTTTGATGCGTCCGTAATGATGGTGAAAGGAAGCTCTGGACTGGCAATTGCCAATGTAGGTGCCTGTGCCAACAACTCATTAATCTTCTCGGAAGCTTGCTGCTCATGTCACCCAATAGCCACTTCTCTTGCTATTTCAACATGCCCGTGAGCGATACAAACACCTTGGCAAATCCTTCAATGAAGCGTTGACAATAATTTGCCATGCCGAGGAAACTCTTGAGTTGAAGAATATCAGCAGGTATCGGCCAATCTATATTTGCTTGCACCTTCTTCTGCTACACCTTGACTCCTTCAGCTCCCACTATGTGCCCAAGAAACTCAACCTCCTTGAGACAAGAGTCGCACTTGCTCATCTTCCCATATTGCTTCTGATCTCTCAAGACCTCCAACACCTTCCTCAGATGCTCCACATGCTCTTCTAAGGCCTTCGAATAGATCAAGATGTCGTCCAAAAATACCACCATAAATTGGTCCAAGTAGGGTCTGAAGATACTATTCATGAGTCCCATGAATGTAGCAGGTGCATTAGTCTACCCAAAAGGCATGATTGTGAACTCGTATAAACCACAGCGAGTCCTAAGAGCAGTCTTCTGAACGTCTCCTTCCGCAATTCGTACCTGGTGATAGCCACTCCTCAAATCAATTTTCAAGAAATACTTCGCCCCAACAAGCGTGTCAATCAACTCGTCCACTCGTGGAAGTGGATACGTGTTCTTTATAGTGACCTTGTTGAGTGCTAGGTAGTCGACACACATCCTCATAGTCCCATTCTTCTTCTTCACAAATGAGACTGGCGCTGCAAATGGAGACTCGCTGGGTCGGATGAATCCCTTCTCCAACAATTTTGTCTGTTGCTTCTTCTACTCATCCAGCTCCGCAAACGATTGACCATAGGCGGGTCTCATTGGTGGCTTGCTCCCTGGTTCCAACTCGACCTTGTGCTCCATAGCTCTCTGTGGAGGTAATCCTATAGGTAGCTCCTCAGGGAAAACGCACTTGAACTCCTCCAATAGCGCCTTAATTTGGGCAGGCATCTCAGCAGGCTTCTTCTCTTGAGCAGTTGGGCTGTGCTCCTTCTGAGGAAGGGGATCAGACACCACTACTCGCTCCTCTGGCGATGTACATTCGCCCAGGCTGTTAGGATTCACGCTTGCTCCATCTGATGACCTGGCCACGGCCACCGAAACAAGGTACATCTCTTTCACCTAATTCGCCCTGCGTAGCTTCTTAACTTGCAAGCTCGACAGAAGACAGTTACTTGTGGTCGTATCTACCTCCACCCGTTTTGCTTTCTCCATTCGACCATCACGCCCTTGGACCTTGACTTGTCCCGTGCTCGAGTGCACTTGAGGGTTGGCTTTTCTAAGCCATGGTTGGCCCAATATTGCCTCATGGTGACCCAACTCTGCCTGCTCCGTAACTTCCTTACTCCGGTGCCCCGCTACTTTCACATGAATAGCTTCTGATGGTGCACCACACTTGAGTCTCTGCGCATTTGCCAAAATTGCCTCTTTAGGCTCATATTGCTTCTGCACAGGGATTCGCCACTCTTTCACCAGCTTCTCGTACACAAACTTTGTACTTGCACCATTGTCGACCATACACTTTGCCTTGTTGCCGTCGACTACTCCTTCCACACTGATAGGCTTGTCAACGTCTCGTCCTTTGCATCTCGGGAGGCTCCTGGAGATAACCTCCTTGTGAGTTCTTGTCTTCACGCCAGTAGACACTCTTGAACGACTTATTGGCGTCCTCGTTTTTCCTGGTGCTAAGGTTGCTTCGCCTTCACAT
The DNA here is from genome assembly GCA_009602735.1 of Mesotaenium endlicherianum. NCBI lineage: Eukaryota > Viridiplantae > Streptophyta > Zygnematophyceae > Zygnematales > Mesotaeniaceae > Mesotaenium > Mesotaenium endlicherianum. The sequence continues at coordinate 60,402 of WELA01011008.1, forward strand.
GACAGTCTCGAGCCAAATGCCCAAGCTTGCCACAATTATAGCATGGTTCTCTCGGCTTGAAATCTTGCTGCCTGCGTTGGTACTGAACAAGTCCCAACTCCATACGTACCGGACCTTGTTCACTCGTGCTTGGCGCTTGAGATCCTAAGTGTCGATGTCCTCCAAAGTTGTGGTTGCTCCATTGTCTCTGATTATACTCCACAGCGATGACCCTCGTCGCCAATGCCATCATTTCTCCAAGACTGGTAGGATCCTTGGGCGCCATTTCCTTGGCCACAATGGGCTTGAGTCCCCTCTTGAACTCGTCCATCATCTCTGACTTGTGCATGGATGGACATTGAAGCACCAGCTTGTTGAAGCGCGATACATACTCTTGAATGCTTGCTCGTTGATGAAGGCGCACCATTAGATCTCGAGCAGTAGCCTCGGGCGCAATAGGTTGAAATTGCCTCTTCAAGCCTTCAAATAGCTGATCAACTGTAGCAGGAACTCCAAACAGCTGTTCCTGTCGCTCATACCAAGCTCCAGCACTCTTCTTCAGCAAAGTAATCACAAAGGCGACTTGCCTGTCAGGCGTGAGCGCAGAATACTCCATAAACTTCTTCACTCCAAAAAATCATTCATGAACAGGCGGCGATCCACGCTCTCCAATATAAACTTCAGGCTTAGGCGCACGCACTCTCGATGCGGGTAGAATAACTGGTTGTACCACTGGGTTAACATGAATTGGTGGTACAATGGGTGCAGGTGCCAAACTCATCGAAGCGGCATTTCCAATAACAACTCGCACCATTCTCTCCACCTCCGCGCGCATATTTTGTTGAAATTGGGCGTAGACTTCTCCTCCCATTGCATTCGCCATTTGCCTTAGCATCGCCTGTATCTCTTGTTGCTCTCTGGTCATCGTTGGTGCTGCCTTGTGCCCCGCCCGCTCAACATGCTCGACATGTTCACCTCCTCCAGCTGCCGGCTGCAATTCCATAATATAACATGCAAACTAGCCCACCTCCGATACGAGATGAAAGAACCTGAGTGCCCTAGTGGAAGCGTAGTGACTCACGAGGAAAGGAACTAGTTGCAATCATACTAAAGAGTGCAGCGGCGTTTCACTAAGAAAGCTTAGGAAAATTACTTGACATTTTGAGTAGCAAAAATTGTTCACGAATGATGTGGGATGAAAGATCTTGTCATTATAAACTCGTAGAAATTTACGGAAGTGAAAATTGATAAGAAACAAAGAAGTTATGCCTATTTATGGTTTTCTGCCTAAGTGCTCCTCTCTAGGAGGAAACTACAGATTTTCCTAAGTGTTCGTCAAATCGTCCCTTCCAGAATATTTGTGAGTAAGCCAAATGAGTCTCACTTGACGTGTCGGGCCGAATTGACGTCCACATACATGCATCGACATTACTAGAATATTCTATCTTAGACGCGCTTGGCTGAATCGAAACTTCTAGGTAAATCGACCTAGTCGGCACTCCGCGTCAGCTGAAATTACGTGAAGGTTTGAATTCCTCTAACAGCCCAGATCGCTCGACACTGTCGGTCAATCCCACGGTCGCGCTCACCGCGAATTAAAGACATTCGTCAACCGACCTCATAACTAATTAAACGTTGGAAATCCATAGCTCTCTCAATACTCAACCAAATTCGATGAACTTTACATCAAAATGACCACAAAATTGCACTCTACACTTCTAAGCAACCAAAACATACCTTCATTTAACTCAAAAATGCACTTTCCAAACCTATGATCTTACACGAGACATAATCTTGAACGTTTCCTCGTTGACGAAGGAGCACCAGTAGATCTCAAGCAATAGTCTCAGGTGCAATAGGTTGAAATTGCTTCGTGAAGCCATCAAAGAGCTCATCAACAGTAGCAAGAACTGTGGACAGCTGTTCCTCTTGCTTATATCAAGCTCCAACACTCTTCTTTAGCAGAATAATCACAAAGGGAACTTGCTTGTCGGGCACAAGCGCAGAATACTCCAGAAACTTCTTCATTCCAAAAATCCATTGATTCACAGGCGGCAATCATGCTCTCCGATATGCGGCTTGGGCGCATGCACTCTCGATGCAAGTGGAGTAACTGGTTGCACCATTGGTTGAACATGGATTGGTCGTATAGTAGGTGCTGGTGCCGTACTCGTTGAAGCGGCGTTCCCAGCAACAGTTCGCACCATTCTCTCCATCTCGACGCGCATATTTTGTTGAAACTGGGTGTAGACTTCTACTCCAATTGCATTTGCTATCTGCCTTAGTGTTGCCTGCATCTCTTGTTGCTCTCTGGTCATTGTAGATGCTGCTTGCTGCTCCACGCGCTCAACATGCTCAGTATGCTCGCCTCCTCCAGCTGCCGACTGCGACTCCATAATGTAATATGCAAACTAGCCCAACTCTGATACTAGATGAAAGGGCCAAAATGCCCTAGTAGAAGCGTACTCACTTACGAGGAACAGAACTAGTTGCAATCATACTAAAGAGTGCAGCGGCATATCACTATGAAAGCTTAGGAAAATAATGGAAAATTTTGAGTAGCAAGAAAGTGCTCACAAATAAAGTACGACAAAAGGTCTTGTCATTTCATACCCGTAGAAATTTACAGAAAACTAATCAGTAACGAAGAAGTTATGCCTATTTATAGTTTTCTATAATGATCGCTCGCTCTTAGGAGAGAGAGCGGCTTGGCAACAAAATTTCTGTGTTTGTCAAATCATCCCCTCTTGAATATTTGTGAGTATGCCAGATCAGCCTAATCCGACGTGTCGGGTCAATCTGCTGTCCACATACATATATCGACATTTCTTGAATATACTAACTTGGGCGCGCTAGGGTTATCCGAAACTGCTAGGAAAACCGACCTAGTGGGCACTCCGCATCAGCCAAAATTACGTGAAGATTCAAATTCACTCAAACGGACCAGATTGCTTGACGCTGTTGGTCAATCCGACGGCCGCACTCATTGCAAATTAAGGATAGTCGCCGACTAACATTATAACTAATTAAATTTTACAAGTTTGTAACTTTCTCAATACTACATCGAATTCGACAAACTTTATATGAATGACCACAAAAATGCACTCTACACTTCTATGACTTCACATCATGTTTCTTGATGACTCAAAATTGCACTTTCTAATCCTATGACCTTGCATGGACTGTCTTATCAGGAGAGTGGAGAACTAAAAACACAATTTAAGGAACTTGAGGACAATGGGTCTATCTCTCCTAGTATATCACCTTATGGCGCACCCATCCTATTTCTTTAAAAAAAAGGATGGCAGTATGCGAATGTGTGTGGACTACAGAGCACTTCACAGGATCATGGAAAAGAACAAGTATGCTCTACTCAGGATTGAGAACTTGCTTGATACCCTGTGGGGTGCTAAAATATCTTTCAGCAATATTTATCTTAAGAGTGGTTATTACCATATCAAAATTGCTGAGGAGGATGAACACAGGACAGCCTTTTGCACACGGTATGTGTAGTGATTTGAGTTATTATATATTAGTTTGCATATATTTTAATGTTTTCAAATATATTTGGAGTAGTATTGTGTGGAGTCAAGTGTGAATAGGTACTCTAGTAACTTGGTTCATGTCCTTTGAACCTTCCAAGGCATTTTCGAAGTTAGAGGAAAGACCTAGAAGAACTCCATGTGGCAAAAGTCAAATGTGCCATTTTTAGGTCAAAAGGACATGTGTACATTATTCTAGAAAGAGGTGGCAAGTTTTGGGATGTGTTGGGTGCCAACACATCAACATACACTTTCCTAGAAATTACTTATGTAGCAAGTATATAAACAAGAGCTAGAACATAGAAAGACATTCCAGAATCACTCTTGTACTTGCCAAAATCCAGAAATATATTAACTTTCAAGAAGCCATCTCTCTTTCAAGAAGCTACCACTTGTGTTCAGATCCTCGTCTTGAATTAAGTGTTCTATTTTACTAAGTACTTTATCTATCCGTTTCACTACAGTGGTATCGGAGCTAGGCACTTTGGTAGCACAAGAAGATGGCCGATTCTCAAGACCAACTGCAAGCTTTCGAAGGAAGCCCTTCCTCTCCAAGACACCCTCCTCGAGCGCCGATGGGAGAGCCCACTCAAGAAAATCTGCAAAAACAAGAAGCACCACAAGGAGGAGCACACCCTCCTCCAGCGTCGATGGGAGAGCCTACTCAAGGAAATCTCCAACAACAAGAAGCACCACAAGGAGGAGCACCGTCAAATCCCGTGGCAGCCGCTATAGCAAAGTTGACCCCACCACAAGGAGTTCCCGCAAATGAGTGGGCAGCCTTCCTAATGACCGTCCACAACCAAGTGGGCTTGGCCACCTATGAAGCAACCGTGCAAGCGTCAAGAGAAGCTATGGCTGCCATGGTTGCCCCTATTGCGAGCAATGCTCAAAATCCAGCCCCGGCTCAAGCGCCTCCACAAGAGCCAACGAGAGCAAGGAAACTCATCAAGCCCGGCAAACCCGACACTTTCAACCCCGGGAAAGGTGCCAACCTGAATTTATGGCTCTACCAAGTGGAGACGTACCTCGCATTCCTTGAAGTACCCGAGGAGGACTACGTTCCCTTTGCCGTTACCTTACTTAGAGGAGCAGCAACATCATGGTGGCGTAACTATCAAGCGGCTATATATCAAGCTATGGCGCACCCCATGCTCGGCCAAGAGCCCCCACCATCATATGCAAGATGGGCAGATTTTCGTGAGGCCCTCAAGAAGCAATTCATGCCCATCAATGCGGAGAAGATTGCCCGAGGAAAGCTCCACCATCTCAAGCAAACGACGTCCGTTCAAGAGTATACATCCAGATTTCACGCCCTCACTCTTGAGATCCCCAACATGTCTCTCGAGGAGAAGATTGACCGCTACATCTTTGGCCTCAAACCCAAGGTGGCAAAGGAAGTGGAGTTACGCGACTTGACGGACTTCTCAAAGATCATTGAAGTGGCCCAAAAGGTGGATACCTTGGATTTCAAGCACTCCGTGCCTTCATCTTCACGGGTACCGACGACGCGGGTGTACGCAGCCCCTTCCACATCCGAATCTGGACCCACACCCATGGAAATCGGAGTTATTAAAAGGGACCCCGCGGCTGCCCGGAAGAGTGGAAGACCCTCCAATGACACTTATGATGCAAGAAACCAGCAAGGAGTGAAAGCAAGACTCTCCCCGGCTGAAAAAGAAGCTCTCATGACGGCTGGACTATGCTTTTATTGCAAGGAAAAGGGCCATCGTGCACTTTCATGCCCCAAAAAGTTGTCAAAAAACGGACAGCGCCGGTAGGCCAGGAGCCTACCACCCCAAGACCCACTTCACGAGAAGGCAACAAGACAAGTGAGGTGGAGACCCCCGTTGGAGACGACGTCCCAGCCCCAATGAGTTTGAGAGGTAACCTTGGAGAAGAGAAGGTCCACATCTTGGTGGATAGCGGAGCTCAAGGCAACTTCATTGCTGCAGATTAAGCCACCAAGCACGAAATTACTATGCGAACTCTTGACCACGACAAGGAGATTATGATGCCCGATGGATTCTCCTATACTACCCCTTCCAAGAAGACGTACCCCTTGGCACTCTCTATCAAGTCCTTCAANATACAACCACGGAGCGAGAGGCATTGGCGACCCCCCATGCCTTGAAGGTTTGGCGCTGCTACGTTGAAGGACGCAAGGTACTGGTCACCACGGACCACGAGGCGTTAATGCACCTCCAGACGCAGCCATATCTCTCAAGGAGACAAGCAAGATGGAGCGAATACTTGCAACAATACAACATCACAATTCAGTACCGGCCCGGCAAGACAAACCCGGCTGACCCCTCTCAAGATTGCAATTAAACGCCGTGATGACATCCCTGAAGACAGATCTGGAAGCTCGATTTTCAGCCGCCTATAAAAGGGACCCTTACTACAAGAACGGAGAAGCAGCCTTGGACCCATACAAGAAGCAAGAAGGCAATTATTGGGTGAGGCAAGACTCGGGCCAGAGATGTGTTCCTAATGACTTAGACCTCCGGCTCTTGCTTCTACGAGAAGCACACGACAACCCTCTTGGAGGACACTTTGGAATCCTAAGGACCACGGGCGTTCTAGCTAGGACTTATTGTTGGCCAGGCATGTCTAAGCAAGTCAAGGAGTACTGCAGGAGCTGTGACACATGCCAAAGAATCAAGCCATCATCGCAAAAGGCGGGAGGACTCCTCCAACCACTACCAATCTCGGAGAGGCAATGGACGAACATCTCAATGGACCTTATCGTGGACCTGCCCGCGACACCTCGAGGCCATAATGCAATACTCACGGTGGTGGACAGACGTACCAAGATGGCTCATTTTATTCCCACGACGACTAAGGCTACAGCACCTCAACTTGCAAGACTCATCTTTGACAACATCTTCCGACTCCATGGACTACCATCAAGAATTGTGTCAGATAGAGATCCAAGATTCACAAGCCATTTCTGGAAAAATCTCTTCAAGAACTTGGGTACATCGCTGGATATGTCTACTGCCTACCACCCACAATCAGATGGGCAAACCGAGCGTATGAATCGTACCCTAAAGACCTCTCTAAAGGCCTACGTGTCTACCCTCGAGCAAGACTGGGACATGTACTTGACCCCCCTCGAGTTTGCCTACAACAACACTACGCAGGCCTCTACCCAAGAGTCCCCATTCTTCCTCAACTATGGCTTCCATCCGACCACGCCACTGAGCTTCACGGCTGGCCATGATGAAGTACCTGCAGCCACTGATTTTATGGAGACATTAGAAGCAGCCCTTACAGCAGCGAAGAAAGCTGTACAACACGCGCAAGATGCTCAAGCAAGAGTGGCGAACAGATCCAGAAGAGAAATTACGTACAGAGTGGGTGACAACGTGTTACTATCATCCAAGAATATTTCCCTGAGCAACAGGCCTGCCGCCAGCAAGCTCTCTCCCAAGTAATTGGCACCCTTCAAGATTATCCAGCAAGTCAACCCCGTTGCTTTCAAGCTAGAACTTCCCCAGACTATGCACATCGACCCTGTAAGGTCATAGGTTTATAAAGTGCATTTTTGCGTTTCATAAAATTATGTTTTGATTGTACATTCATGTAGAGTGCATTTTTGTGGTCATTTTGATATAAAGTTCATCGAATTTGGTCAAGTATTGAGAGAG
>WELA01011018.1:873-12991 GCA_009602735.1 Mesotaenium endlicherianum
GGCGGGCGCGCACGGGACTGCGCACCAGCCAGCCCGCCCCGACAAAAACGGCACAAAGGGGCGGGCAGGGACAGGGCTGCAGCAGATAGCCCGCCCCGCCAAAAGAGAGCAAGGGGGCGGGCACGCACGGGGCTGCAGCAGCCAGCCCGCCCCGATAAACGAGAGCAAGAGGCGGGCGCGCACGGGACTGCGCACCAGCCAGCCCGCCCCGACAAAAACGGCACAAAGGGGCGGGCAGGGACAGGGCTGCAGCAGATAGCCCGCCCCGCCAAAAGAGAGCAAGGGGGCGGGCACGCAAGGGGCTGCAGCAGCCAGCCCGCCCGGACGAGACAGCACAAAGGGGCGGGCAGGGACAGGGCTGCAGCAGCCAAGCCGCCCCAACAAAAGAGAGCAAGGGGGCGGGCACGCACAGGGCTGCAGCAGCCTGCCCGCCCTGACATGAGCAAGCAGGGGCGGGCGCGCAACGACTGCGCAGCAGACAGTCCGCCCCAACAAAAACAGCGCAAAGGGGCGGGCGGGGACGGGGCTGCAGCAGACAGCCCGCCCCGATAAAAGGAGAGCAAGGGGGCGGGCGCGCACAGGGCTGCAGCAGCCAACCGGTCCCGACAAGACAGCAAAAAGAGGCGGGCAGGAACAAGGCTGCAGCAGCCAGCCCGCCCCGACGAACGAGATCAAGGGGTGGGCGCGCACGGGGCTGCAGCAGCCAGGCCGCCCCAACGAGACAACGCAAAGGGGTGGGCAGGGACAGGGCTGCAGCAGCCAGCTTGCCCCGACAAAAGAAAGCAAAGGGGCGGGCGCGCACGGGGCTGCAGCAGCCTGCCCGCCCTGACATGTGCAGGCAGGGGCGGGCAGCGGCAGCCAGCTCGCCCCGACCGAAGCAAGCAAGAAATGGACATTGCAGCACTGCAGCATCCAGCCCATCACAACCAAGGCAAGCAAGGGGCCGGCAGCTGCTGGGCTGCTGCTGCCAGCCCGCCCCATTGGGCGCGCGTGCACCATTGCACAAAAAGAAAAGCAAAAGCAGCAGCTGCTGAATTGTAGCAGCAGCAATGAGACAGCAGCAGCAAAAGCTGCTGCATTGCAACAGCAGCGACATGACTATAGCAGCAATAAACCGATAGCAAAATCGCAAATTTTGCAACATCAACATGCAATAGCAGCTGCAGCAATTACGCAACATATTGCAACAGCAGAAATATTGCATAACATTGTAGCAACAGCAACAAGATTGCAGCAGCACAATAACAATAGAGCCATCATTGCAACATTGTAGCAAAGCAACAGAAAAGTGCTAAAGTGTGAAGCACTTACCACTTCTTCGACAGAATCCCACTTGTAAAAAGTAGCCAAGAAATCAGCCAGACAAAGAGACGTTGATCTAGCCCATTTTCCTAGTGATACCGAGAGGCTGTTGGGCTTCTCAAGCTTCAGCCGCACAGCTACTTCATTCCACAGCAGATGACCGGTGTTAAAGTTGGCCCATCGTTTCATACTATGCAAATCCCCTACTGCTATGACACCACAAATCATCTTAGCAAGTTCAATTTTCTGTGTTCCAATAATGCGCTCCATTTTTGGAAATGACTTCTTCTTTTTATGAACAAGCCAGAACCTAATAAGTTCGTCATTGATACGAGCGTGAGCATTTGCTTCACTAGCATCTACATCAATAGCAGCACTTTCTGGAGCGTCCGAATCTGCCATATGGGACGCACTTCTAAGTATCGTATACGACTGTAATACACGAATGTAAGTGAGAAGGTGTGGACATGGCCGCTAAGGGCAGTAAAAAAGAGCACATTGGTGGGCGTTCAATGGAAGCAGCTCAGAATGGTGGCGCAGCTCAGAATGGTATAGCTCAGAATGGTGACGGGCGCAGCAGGGCCAGGATTGAAGCGGGTGCATGGCCATAATTTTGGCGGGTGCAGGGCCAGTATTGTGGCGGGTGCAGGGTTCAGGGCGTCGTCAGGGGTACCAGCAGGTATCGGGCCAAATCCCTGGGTACCATTGTGGCGCATGAGAGGGTATTTGACCTCGAATCGTGCACGTTTGCTCTTTCGAGGCGCACGCGTGAATGGTAGCAGTGCTTGCATATTTGACTTATGTTTACAAAGAGCTACGGAGAACTGGCCGGATTTTTGCACATTAACACATTTGTCTCCGACAGAGTAGCGAAGGGTTGTGGACACGTTTTTCGAAAGACTGGCGAAGGCAACCCGTCGAATCTGGGAGTATGGGTTGACAGCTGACTTCTGTGAAATCCTTGCGACGTTACGAATTAAATGAAAGATCGATTAGGCACGAGGTGAGACGGGGGCTCCATCGTCTCAGACGTAGATAAAAAGGAAAAAGATTGTAGTAGTTTTCGACGTTTTATGAGGGCTAGCGTACCACGACTTCACGTCTGCTTCATCTTTTTTTGGGCTCTGTTTGCCCTTTTATTTGAGACTTTCTTAATATTTGCTTCGATCCATCATATTTCGATAGTTGTGCCACAATCGCTTCCATTCACGCTCAAATATGGGTCGAAGTGCCTCGAAGCGGCTCGCGAATCAGCGACGTGACCGTCCCTACGACGTTGCATAAGAGTGCGCCAAGCTCGTGCAGAACTTTTCCTATGGCCGCCTCAGACCGGCCCACTGACCATGTCCAAGTTGCCCTGGAGATGAAAAGGAAACAGAAGGAAACTATCGACCTCGGAAGGAAGGTGTGTTAGAGGTCTTACGTTAATTCATTGTGTCAATCTGTTTTGACTGGTGCCCAGCGTCTTTTAGGCAAGCGGTGCACGAGGTGGTTTAAACACCTCTTGAGTGCGTTCCTTTGTAGGTGCAAGAACTCGAGGTTGCCTGCGCGGAATTGAAGGCTCTTCCAGAAGGCAGGGTATGTAAGCAGGATATTATCTCGTCGCCAGCCTCAGAAAGTCGAGTTGACCCAGTGTGAGCTTCTCTTCAAGATGTTAAATTGTGTTGACCCTGGAATTGAGGACTGGGCTGCTTGTGAAGCATACATATAGCTTAAATTGGCATGTTCTGTCGGATTCTGGTGTACGTATCACCTAGTTTACCAGGCAGCATAGTGGTTCCAGGACGCAAGGGGCTTCAGAGGCTATATATTGGGAGCTACGGAGGGTCGCAACATCATAGCTGTTGCTATACCAAAAAGGACTTGTGTTTTTTTGCCAGCACTAAAACGCATAAATTCTATGTTGTGCAGGAGGTGTACCAGAAGAAGTCTACTCTTTTCTTTTACGGGGACAGTAGACAGACAGCCAACCATTTGGCAAGTAAGATTACCCTGCGATGAGTTTCTGCCTAGTAGAGTGTTCAGATTTAGGCAAGCTGTTCGGAGTTGTTCATTATCATACGTGTCCAAAAGGGATGTCATTCAATACCGTCTTGTTTCTCAGAATGGGCGTTGCTTCTTCTATCATGAAATATGATTCTGATGTGAGATTTACGATATGTTACATGAGCAGGGGACTTGAATAAGACAAAGAAGAAGTTCGAGAAGCTCTAGTTCTTACAGGTACCTCTAAAATACTATATTGTTCCTAGTTGTGAAAGTTACTGCTGGACATAGGAGTGAGCGTTTGTATCACTCTTTAAAGCTCATGGTGACGACTTTAGTCAGGTTTTGTTCTACGCTTGTGCACTGTGTTTGCATGAGAGAAGATGTGTATGTTAGTATACGACTGCTTACAGTTAGGTGTGGATATTGAGCAGAAAGCGCATGCAATCTCTTAAGCAGGCTGGTCATATGAGACCCTTTTTGCCTCTCTTTTCAAATTGTTGGTGCAGGCTCCAGGTGCAATGGCCACCACTACCTTGTGCAGCAATCTGCTCAGACTTTCAGCATTTCCGGATTTTAAAGCAGGCAGCCACACCAGTATTTCCAAGTGCACCTTGTGTGCCATTCCGGGAAGACAAGTAGTGAAAGCTTGTGAGAGGAATGTTTTAATAGCTCGGATTGCTTCGCCTCCCGCATGCCCGAGGAGAAAAAGCACTTGCCGTGCCTCAAGTGGAAGTGACGACGTGCTTAAGGACGAAGTTGCAGGTGAGGCGGACGAGCTCATTGGGGAGGCTAGCATAAGCACCTCCGCAGCTGCGTCTGAAGCTGATGAAAAGGTGGTCAGTGAGGAGCTACGAAGCAGTGGAGCAGTGGTGTTCAAGCGAAGCAGCGCACAGTCACACTTTGAGTTTGCGACAACACTAGAGAAGCTTGATCTTGCAAAGCTGTCCTCGGAGCTCTCCCGGGAGTCTGCCAACAGGATGGGGTTGCAGGTGGAGGGAGATGGAGCACAAGCAGAGACACCAGTGGAGGTGTTAATAGATGTGGAGAAGGATGGGAGGAATCTGAGATTAGAGGGCATTGCCAACACCGCCATCACCGTCAAATGCAACACGTGAGATGCCCACTCCTCTTTTGTGATTGTGCTGCCTCCTCTGTTCCTTGTCGTCACTATGCTTGTAGACTCCAGGGTCTGCGATATCTCTTGCAATTGTGAGCACATGTGCAGAAGGATTCGCACTGGGGCTGGAGCAGATACAGGTAACTCTATGCAAAATTTCAGACTAGTTACGGACGAAAGGGAATGGTAGCCATTTGGTATACTGTACACAATGAGAGACTTAAAACGCTGTCGTGAGCCCATGCTTATTGTCAGCGATATCATAAAACTACGCTTAAAGAACGACACTCATGATTTGAGTGCATTAAGGACCTTGTTATCAGCACCAATGACTGTTTCGCCGAATGTAAGCGACCTGCAGTGTGTGGACGTTGCTCTGTTCTAGTTGTTGCTCCATCTTCTCTTGGCAGGAATTTGATGAGCTTACAAAGGCAGTGATTATGCAGTTGTCGTGAGTTGTGAAAGTGGACGCTATAGACCATAGGCCTGAGGCAGCAAGATGATGTTACTATGGCTGAGAAAGTGCCTTTTAGGCGTGAAGCATTGTTATTAGTGTGTTATTATAAAGCTCATGTTGTCCGATAAGAGTGGGTGTGGGTTCTTAGACCAGGGCCCTGTGTGCCATTCAATTGCAAGGATCAACAGTATGGGCTAGGATTGAAATTGTATGATGAATGTTGGTACGGGTCTGGCTGAAGATCCTATTCTTTGTATGGATTTGACAGATGCGGAGAGGCGGTCGCAGAGAGAGTTTTTGCCGAATTTGAGCTTCTTCTAACTGATGCGCCGGTGTTGGAGCCAGTGCAAAAATCAGTGGGTGTGGTTTTAGGCAAAAACGTCTATCCTTCTGAGGGCCCTGACGAAGAGGATGCTGGATTAGACCTTGACCTTGACGATAAGATGTACTTTCCGAAGGACGTAAAGAGGCTAGACATATCAGAGTATATCAGGTCCACGATACATCTCAAAATTCCGTTGTTAGTTTCTTGCCGACAGAATTGTAAGGGCATCTGTATAGGATGCGGTGTGAACCAAAACTTTGACGTGTGCAAGTGCAAAAGGACTCAAGAGCGTAGAGGGGGACCCTTAGGAAATCTGAAGGAGGAGATAGAAAAGCTAGAAAGGATGAGAAAGATGAGTTAGATTTATTTAATCGCCATTTTATGTATTGTTACTTCTCCATCTTATTTTTGAACGAATATGCTTTGTGCCTGCCTGTTTTACCATGGCTTGAAAGCAAGCTATAAGAGAAGCTGGCTGTCTCCATCCATCTGAACTGTCTGTCATTTATTGAATATTCTTGAGCCTAAAATGTTCACGTGCTATGGATGACAATCTAGGAATCCTTTTGTGATTTACGTTGGTCACTTGATGCTCTCTTATCAGTTGAACTTCCTTACACTGATTCATTAGGGCAATGTATTTGCAGTTACAGGTTGCTAGAGAGGCTAGAAGGTTTTTGGTTGCTAGCGGAGCAGTCAGCAGTTATTTTTATATGGCAACAATCCCTGTTGCAGCCAGCCTGTTGTCAAAGGCAAATGTGGATACACGACTTTACTGCTGAAGTCTAGCTAAACTTGCACACAAGGGCTGACACACTCATCATTACGTTTATAACAGAGTTATATCTACCAGACCTCTTTGTCAGTTCTCATGCGTGGATGCACACCAACTTTTCATTCCCAGCAACACAAGCCCCTTCCTTGTGACACACCATAAAAATTGACTGTGCAGCGAGTGACCAGCAACTTAAGTAATACGCCTGCCTGCTAATCAGATACTCAGAGCGTTTGCAACAAACCCCACCTCATATAAAATGATAGAATTTGACAGGCTTCTTATGGTTCGTCTCAAGAGTGGTGAGAGCAATAGCTGTCGTACGAAAGTGAGGCACGATAATTAAAGGTCACATGCAGCTAGGACCACATGGACTGTGGAGTTCAGTGACCGGCAAAGTCGAGCATACTCTGCATCGGCGTGCATGGTGTTTGTAAAGTATACTTCGCAATCTTGAGAGTGAGGAAGGTTTTGTCATGGCAGACTTTCAGTTTCGCATGAAAGCCTTGACGGCCTTGGTGACAGTTGCTACTGGCGTAGGCCTCTTATCAGCCGATTATGGCGGACAAGATCATGTTTTCTCAGAAGTAAGAACTTGCGTGCTCAGAATCTATCCTTGTATCAAAAGTGGAAGCTGAAATGGTTGTTCCTTCTTGCCTGTTCAGTGTATACTTAATGAAAGCCATCTGTTGAGGAATTGGGCACGGTTGAAAAGTTGCTCAGAACTGATTTCATCCATTCCCGCTTCTCGCTCCACCACTTGACCTTGAATACCTATAGACAAAGTTTATTGTGTTAAGTAGGTGACTGGAAAAGTTTAATTTGACAATGGCACCAGGGTGTTAAAAATGCCCATGCCATCATGTTCCAAGCAGTGAGAGTTGCTTACAGCACATGTCTGTTTGTCTCATGCGTGTGTAAGACGATAAAGTCTATGACTTAATTCATGCTGCATCGTAATTAGGGAATGAAGTTTAAAGAGATACGTCAACTCCAGCGGTGCTTTACTGCATCCTTTGTACGTGGTGCTCTTGATGCTCTACGTGAGTGACGATGAGCTAAAGATTGATGCTTTTGATTCCTAGCATTCGAAAAAGGGCGAGGAGTGGAGAGAGATGAGAGGGTGGGAGAGGAAGAAGGACTATGTCTGTATGTTGGTCTTGATGGCAAGTACTAGTGTGTATGTGTATGTAGCAACTTCAGTTTCACCAGTAAGGAGACGATAGTAGAAGCCACATTGTATCTGCTTCAATTTCAGGACCTGAGTTACGTCCTGTGCTGCCTTTGGTTCTGTGCTGCAGCTTGGAAACCAGACAAAGTCAGCATGGAGGTGGCTCATGCAGCCAAGCGAGCAGCAGCTTGAAGAAATTCAACGGCGACAACAAGCACTTCAAGGAGTAGAAGCCGTCTCACGCCATGATGATAGGAATTCAAAAAGCTGAAGCTTACCCCCAAGGTGACCTCCAGTCTGGTGGCATGCACACGTCGGGACAGACTGCTTTTAGACAGCGGCTGGTTAGTGCAGACAAGCATGCAAGACATCAACCTTCTGAAGCCACTCCTTTTGCAAGCTAGGGACTGAACTGACTGGTAGGGGTTCACACTTGGTCACTAAGCTCAGGCTCCAGGCTTCAAGCTTCAGGCTCCAGGCTTCAGGGTCCAGGAACAAGGTTCAGAGGTTGACGTCGTAATATGCAGGGAGAGAGAAGGAATGCGGCGCTTGAGGCGAGGAAAATGGTCCACAATGGACGTCAGTATATGCAGGAAAGAATGAGAATGCAGTGCTTGGAGTGTGGGATCGACAGAATGGTAGTACATGCCAATGGATGAAGCACTATCGGAGGGACATAGGTTCCTGGCGCGGGCTGGGTATTTGCACACGTCTGGCGGTCAGTTCAGCTGACGCATAGAGAGGTCTGAAGCTTTGGGTGTTGCTTGCAAAGGGCTGTATGCGTCCTTACTAGCACAATTAGTAGCACTACCTACGTATGGCACGCCAGTGTGGTGTTGCTGCCATTCTATTTGAAGATTTGCCGACTCAGGCAGAGCCAGCTTCATGCTGTGATGTGATGCTTGGATTCAATATGCTCCTGGCAGGATGTACTTTATTTTTTGCCTCAGGGCCTCCATCTAACTTTATGCTATGGGCCTGCAATTTTGTATGTATGTACTTAACCTCTTTCTGAAAGTCTACACTCATATGGAGGATCTCTGGAGGCCCTGCAGCTTGTGTCAGGTTGCTATTGAAAACTGTGGCAAGCACTGCAGGCACTCTTTGTTTGGAAGCTCACTTTTTTGAGACGATATACGTAACAGGTTGAATCAGTTACGAGTACCTGATATTTATCACCAACAAAAACCAACATACATGACCATTTCAAGTACTGCTGATTCTTTCATATGTAAAAGAAGGTGCTGGCATTGAATGCCTATTTTGTGTTCTAAGCACGCATGAACGATAGCATAGACTCCAAACTAGTCTCTCATCAATCCATGATAATGCATGTGTGAAGGTGTACTTGAGGATTCATTCCATGTTCCATCATGTTTTAAGCCAAAGCATAAGTAAAAGAGATTGGTCAGCGGTAACTTCATGCCATCCCTTAAATGAGACCATCACCATAAATTGTAACTCCCTATTACTGCAGACATGCAACGCTTCAGCAGAGTCACCAGGCCCTGAATGTGAACGACACTTCACACAAATGCCGTTGACAACCTCTGCAGTTGCAGCCTATGGATCTGCAGCGCCCCCTTCAATGCCAGCTTTTCCGACAAGACAGCCCTTGTCGCATGCCTCCTAGCCTGCTCCTGCTGCATGGCAAGCAAGGAAGAAGGTCAAATGTGTGCCACGTGGAAGCCCAGGTGCCGTGGTGTGTATGTTTGAGCTCCTAGTACATACTCTGCGCATGCGCGCCAGCCAGTCGCACAGTCGGCATCATATGAAGAAGCCTACCAAGATGTTTCTTGCATGCTACGGAGTATATTCAAAGCACCCAGCTTTGACGTTCTCAGAGCCAAGAATTCAAGGCTGCAATGACCCAAGATTTGACTGTCGCTGATGCAGTCTGCATCGAAGAGCTTATGTACCTGCACACTATCCTCGCCTGCACGGTTGGAGGAGGATAGGAAGCGCTGGTCTTCCTCGATGGTGCTGCGGTATCCGGCAAGTGCATCCTCACATGTGTCCACCAGCTTCTCCAGCACCTGGGGCCACAACGCTCTCAGGGTGCGCCATCAGTCTGATTGAGGCAAGCATGGGCTTTTACGTCTCCCCTCCTCCCTCAAAAACGGCAATGACTTTGCACCTTTTGCAGAGAGCGCAAGACAACATTTTCTTCCGCCAGCTTTAGCTCTCAGGCGTTGCACAGAGAATTGACTGAAAAATAGACCTCGTTGACCTCGACTGCACCCTTGGCAGAAAAATACAATATACAGAAATCTTTGCGTCCTTAATAAGCGCATGGAGAAACAAGGATGTGAACAACAGCCAGCGATGAGCACACAAGCACTGGCACACACACATGCGCACACAAGCACAAGTATAGAGGTACACATGCAAGGTGCCAAGAAACCCCAAGCTGGAGTACAACAGTGCGTCTGGTCTCATTCACTCAGGAGGAGAGACCCTCTTGAGACAGCTGTCCACATGAAGGGCCCAGGTTGGGAAGGGGTGGGGAAAGAAGGGGCAAAGATAGGGGGGAGGGGCACCAGAGCTTCGTTCTCCCGGCTGACAGGTCGAGAGAAGTGGGCCATGGCTCTGCTGGAGCGCCGGCTCATCTCCAGCATGGACCCCTTTCTGACGCAGGAGGGAGTCCAGCCGGCCAGCTTGAGCTCCTGCGGCGATGCACACGCGCTCCGCATCCACGCCAGCACGCTCACGTCTGCTCCCTTGGGGCTCAGGCTCAGCTGCGCACTCTCTGCATCACAAGTCTCCAGAACAAATTTGGTGTTTTATTGCAAAGTTTCATGCTGTATGTTGGCAGTGCTGGGTAAGACCTGAGGCGGCGGGGGCAGACGGCAGACTGGTGCATAGCAAGCAGGAAATACATGTTGTGCAGACCTTCTCTCACGAGATTTGGAGTTCCTGGTCAGCAGATTGGCTCAACACCTAGCTTGGCGGAAGACACCCGCAGGCTCGAGCGCGGGCACGCTCACAGACAGGCAGACAGACAGAGGAGAGACAGAGATGAAGAGAGGAAGGGGGCGGGAGGGGGGAGGGCAGAACTCGGCAGACAACTATCGGAGAATTGCAAGAGCGGCACTCTCTTGGAAGGACACCTGTTGATCATGATGCCGTAGCCTCGCTCCTCAACTACTCTCCTTAGATAGCACTACCATCACCATCTTCCTTGCCAGACTTGCTCGTACTCTCATATGCCATGATTGAAGGAGCCACCTGCGTGCCTGTACTCGCAGACTGCCAGATGGCTACGAATGCCAAGCGGAGGGCTCTGACT
The DNA here is from genome assembly GCA_009602735.1 of Mesotaenium endlicherianum. NCBI lineage: Eukaryota > Viridiplantae > Streptophyta > Zygnematophyceae > Zygnematales > Mesotaeniaceae > Mesotaenium > Mesotaenium endlicherianum. Next base: position 11,299 of record WELA01011018.1, read on the forward strand.
GACCGGGAGGAAGGCCGACGGCGGACAGCAAGGCCTCATTGAGAGGGCCCCTCACGCACCCCACCATGGCTGCCTGCTCCCGCCGCCCCCTCCACATGCAGAGAGCCACCCAGAAAGAGCATTCGCTTGGCAGTCAGCTTGCAAGCTGCCCCTGCTTGTCGTCAGCAGCATTCGTCTCTACAGCTGCGCGCATGTCCCCTTTCAGCTTTAGCCCGAGCATCTTTGCACATGCTCAATTGCGTGATACGGCGTATGCACCACCACTGGCTAGCAGAGCAGAGCAGAGCCTGTTGTTGCAGTCCCCATTCCTCATCTTACAACTAGTGTCCTGGACCCCAGCCAGTAACAACTGGCAAGAAAGAGCACTCACATCCGGCACACATGCAGATACATACAAGTCCCTCTAATTTCGTACATGTACCTATGTCCATGTGTGTCTGTGTGCGTGTGGGTGTCAGCAAGTACACATATGCTTCACCGACGGGCTTGGCGCACGAGAGTTGGCGCGCACCGGCAGGTCAATGGAGTGGATAACGTTGGCATCGTCCACAAAGCCATAATCGAGGAAGAGGCGCGCGGCGCTGAGGTGCGGCCCGTACGAGTCGTGCACCTCCTGCCCCGCCGCGTATGCCGTGTGCGCTCGCAGCGTGGCGCAACCCGCGGCGGCGCTGAAGGCCAGGCAGGCGGAGGCGTCAGCCGCGCTGCTGTGGTTGAGCATGTCCGCCCACGGCACCAGGCTGATGCTGCCCCCATGCCGCAGCCGCCGCTGCCCGCCAGGCGGCTGCACCACCCTGGCCCACAGCAGACGCAACGAGGTTCAGGGCCAGACGCATGCAAACATATACACACACAGAGAGAGACGCACACACGCGCACACACGCAGACACGCACGCGGACATACAGGCAAATGGACACGTCCCCACCCACGCCCACGTCCACCGCAGGCACACGCGCAATGCATGACACATTCAGTAACAGCCAGCGGAGGAGGCCTGGTATAAGCAGCAGAGGAGGCGCACATCATGCGAAAGCCAAGCCATGAACGAGGAAGGGAACAAGCGAGGCTCCTTGGAGGCGGCGTAGAAGCTCCATCAACGCTGCGGCATCACTGCATAGCGCGCGCCAGAGGAGGCCTGCTCCAGGAAGCAGTGCCGGGACAGAGCATTGCTCTTGCTGGGTGCTAATTCACAGCATGTTGGCGCGGGGATCCACATCAATCGGGGGGGACTGTCACGCTCGCTCGTGCTTATCCTTCCTCTTCCTCCTTGCTTATGCACACAGTTTATGAGGGAAAGGGGCAAGAGAGGGGGTACTAGAAGCACGGGCTCGTAATTCTCATGGATATGAAAGTACACACGTGGGCGCGGATGCAGGCTTTTTTATTGAGTTACCCACGCCCGTTGAACACCCGTCCTGCAGATGGTCCGGCCGGCACCGAGGCTGGAACATGCGAGCAGGCACGGTGTTGGCTGGCTGCAGCCGACAGAAGTTCCATGTGACAGGCAGTGGTCCCCCAGGAGGGGTTGCCGGGCATACATGCATAGCATCTCTGTTCTATCACTGGAAAACAGGTAACCTCAGGAAGTTAGGCTTGAGGGAGGAGCCAAGCATTTGACCGTGATAAAAAGGGGAGGGAGCGTGGGTGGGGGGGAGAGAGGGATAGAGGGAGGGAGGGACGGAGGGAAATAGGAAG
>WELA01011018.1:29110-80004 GCA_009602735.1 Mesotaenium endlicherianum
TTGGCAAACTGGCAAAACATTATCATTGGGAGGGGTTACCCCGGGAGGTCTTGAAATATGTCAAGTCCTGTGACCAGTGTCAGAGAAATAAGTCTCGGCACACACCACCCGGAGGTCTCTTGCAACCGCTACTGTAGTGAAACAGATAGATAAAGTACTCAATAAAACAGAATATTTTATCTATTCAAGACAAGGATCTTTGAACAGAAGTGGTAGCTTCTTGAAAGAGAGATGGCTTCTTGAAAGTTAATATATTTCTGGATTTTGGCAAGTACAAGAGTGATTCTCCCATCTCTTTTTATGTTCTAGCTCTTGTTTATATACTTGCTACATAAGTAATTTATAGGAAGGTGTATGTTGATGTGTTGGCACCCAACACATCCCAAAACTTGCCACCTCTTTCTAGAATAATGTACACATGTCCTTTTGACCTAAAAATGGCACATCTGACTTTTTCCACAGGGAGTTCTTCTAGGTCTTTCCTCTAACTTCGAAAATGCCTTGGAAGGTTCAAAGGACACGAACCAAGTTACTAGAGTACCTATTCACACTTGACTCCACACAATACTACTCCAAATATATTTGAGAACATTAATATATATGCAAACTAATGTATAATAACTCAAATCACTACATCACCCCCCCCATAGAAAAAGCGACGTCTCGGCGCGTCAAGTCAGGTCGTACACATGTGGAGCAAACTAGTCAACAATTTCAAGTCAGATGCCACACATGTAAAGAGGACTAGTCAAAGGCGCCAAGTCAGGTGCTACACATGTAAGGTAGACTAGGCAAGGTCGTAGGTGGTGTGACCTTATTGGCTAGCCTACTCCTTAATGATAAAGAAAATTGTACAAGTTGGCCCAGAATCTGCCACGAACTCAAAAATTCATAGCGGCCACAGAACTGCTCCAAATCTGAAAATTCGAGTGCCAGACGGACCGCGTCGGAGAACTCTACCGTGTCACCAAATTTGACAGCATTCTCATTTCTGGAGTGTCGTTGAGAGCTGAGAGAGTAGGCACTCCTCCAAATCTGTGCAGAAACTTCTGAGAATCATAAGTCCTTCTATACTTCTCCAAATGCTCCAAACGAAGTCTCAAACTGGGCGCTGTAAGATGTTCTACGAGAGTCTTGAGTTTCAGAGCATTCCAAGTGCAGGGGAGGGCACAATGTCAGAAGGCATATTCTGCCCTAACAATGCCAGCAGCCTGACCCCCTGCTACTTAGAGCATCATATCTCTCTCACCAGTGCTCCAAATTGAGCAAACTTGGACTCTAAATGACAGGATACTCATGGATTAGGGTAGCCAGGTAAATTTTCAGAATTTATTATGCAGAGATCTATCACCAGTAGCAATTTTAGTTTTCTGTCCAGAAACTGCGAGAAGAGAAGAGTGTCTAATGTCATTTTTTCCTCTTTCTTGTTCTTGCAGGCTGCCTCCAAGGGGTCTTCTGCTGCTTCTTGATGGTGGCAGGCTGCCTCCCTCAAGTCTTTGGGCTTCTAGTAGAGAGACTTGGGGCTGGTCCAAGATGGGGGTTGGCGGCATGGAAGCGCTTCAACTTTCTCTGAACTTTGTCAAGGTAGTGCGCCGCCACCCAACTATTCTCCGAATCTGGATATCCTTTCCACTTGATCAAGTATTGCTGCTGTCTCCTGAAATTTCTCATAGCCACTATGTCTTCCACTTCGTACTCCAAATGATCATCCACTATTGTTGGGGCTGGTGGGGTTGTCACACGTCCTGGGAACTTGTTGTCGGGTTGCACATACGGCTTGAAGAGGGAAGCGTGGAATACGGGGTCGATGTGCATAGTCTGAGGAAGTTCTAGCTGGAAAGCAACGGGGTAGACTTGCTGGATAATCTTGAAGGGTCCCAAGTACTTGGGAGAGAACTTGCTGCTGGCAGGCCTGTTGTTCAGGGAAATATTCTTGGATGATAGTAACACGTTGTCACCCACTCTGTACGTAATTTCTCTTCTGGATCTGTTCGCCACTCTTGCTTGAGCATCTTGCGCGTTTTGTAGAGCTTTCTTCGCTGCTGTAAGGCTGCTTCTAATGTCTCCATAAAATCTGTGGCTGCAGGTACTTCATCAAAGCCAGCCGTGAAGCTCAGTGGCGTGGTTGGATGGAAGCCATAGTTGAGGAAGAATGGGGACTCTTGGGTAGAGGCTTGCGTTGTGTTGTTGTAGGCAAACTCGAGGGGGGTCAAGTACATGTCCCAGTCTTGCTCGAGGGTAGACACGTAGGCCTTTAGAGAGGTCTTTAGGGTACGATTCATACGCTCGGTTTGCCCATCTGATTGTGGGTGGTAGGCAGTAGACATATCCAGCGATGTACCCAAGTTCTTGAAAAGATTTTTCCGGAAATAGCTTGTGAATATTGGGTCTATATCTGACACAATTCTTGATGGTAGTCCATGGAGTCGGAAGATGTTGTCAAAGATGAGTCTTGTAAGTTGTGGTGCTGTAGCCTTAGTCGTCGTGGGAATAAAATGAGCCATCTTGGTAAGTCTGTCCACCACCGTGAGTATTGCATTATGGCCTCGAGGTGTCACGGGCAAGTCCACGATAAGGTCCATTGAGATGTCCGTCCATTGTCTTTCGGGGATTGGTAGTGGTTGGAGGAGTCCTCCCGCCTTTTGCGATGATGGCTTGATTCTTTGGCATGTGTCACAGCTCCTGCAGTACTCCTTGACTTGCTTAGACATGCCTGGCCAACAATAAGTCCTAGCTAGAACGCCCGTGGTCCTTAGGATTCCAAAGTGTCCTCCAAGAGGGTTGTCGTGTGCTTCTCGTAGAAGCAAGAGCCGGAGGTCTAAGTCATTAGGAACACATCTCTGGCCCGTATCTTGCCTCACCCAATAATTGCCTTCTTGCTTCTTGCATGGGTCCAAGGCTGCTTCTCCGTTCTTGTAGTAAGGGTCTCTTTCATAGGCGGCTGAAAATCGAGCTTCCAGATCTGTCTTCAGGGATACCATCACTGCATTTAATTGCAGTCTTGAGAGGGGGTCAGCCGGGTTTGTCTTGCCGGGCTGGTACTGAATCGTGATGTTGTATTGTTGCAAGTATCCGCTCCATCTTGCTTGTCTCCTTGAGAGATACGGCAGCGTCTGGAGGTGCTTTAACGCCTCGTGGTCCGTGGTGACCAGTACCTTGCGTCCTTCAACGTAGCAGCGCCAAACCTTCAAGGCATGTACAATCGCCAATGCCTTCCGCTCCGTGATTGTATAATTATGCTCGGCCGGATTTAGCTTTCTTGACTCGTAGGCAATGGGCTGCAGTCCCTTGCCTTGGTCTTGAAGCGAGATTGCTCCTATTGCATAGGAAGATGCATCGGTGATGACGTGGAAGGGCCAATCTGGGTTTGGACTTGGGAGTGTGAGCACCGGGGATGTGGTCAATCTTCGCTTTAACTCTTGAAATGCCTCTTCCTCTTTCTCGGTCCATGTATATAGCCTGTCCTTCTTGAGTAGATCTGTCAGGGGGGCTGCTATGTGCGAGAAGCCTTGGATGAATTTTCTGTACCAATTGGCAAATCCCAAGAATGACTGGAGTTCTTTCTTGGTCGTGGGGGTTGGCCATTCCTCCACCACCGTGGTCTTCTTGGGGTCTATCTTGATGCCATCAGCAGTCACGTGGAGACCTAGGAACTCCACTTCTTGTTTGGCAAACTCGCATTTTGACTCCTTCGCAAACAGCTTGTTTTGCTTCAATACTTCAAGGACTTCTTTCAAGTGTCTCGCATGCTCTTCAAGGGTCTTGCTGTAGATAAGGATGTCATCGATGAATACCACCACAAATCTGTCCAACATGGGCTGAAATATGGTGTTCATCATAGTCATGAAAGTTGCTGGCGCGTTGGTGAGTCCAAATGGCAGGACCATGAACTCAAAATGTCCATATCTTGTCCTGAATGCCGTCTTCTCTATGTCCGGTTCTGCGATGCGAATCTGGTGGTAGCCGCTCCGTAAGTCAATCTTCGTGAAGTACTTGGCTCCAACCAGCCGGTCCATGAGCTCATCCATGCGCGGCAGCGGGTATCGATTCTTGATGGTGATCTTGTTGAGGGCGCGATAGTCCACACACATCCTCAAGGTACCATCTTTCTTCTTGACAAATAGCACCGGGGCTCCAAATGGCGACTTGCTAGGTCGAATGAAGCCATGCTCCAGTAGCTCCTTGATTTGCTTCTTGACTTCGTCTAGCTCCGTGTATGACATTTTGAACGTAGGCCGAGAGATGGGCTTGCTTCCGGGCTCCAACTCTATCTTGTGGTCTACGAATCTTTTGGGGGGTAGGCCCTTGGGCAATTCCGGGGAGAACACTTCTTTGTAGTCCTCAAAGACTTCTTGTATCTCCTTGGGAACGGGGCTGCCTTCTTGACTCTCGATGTCTTTCTTGATGTCTTTTGGCGTGATCAAGGCCAAAAGAAGCTCGTGTCCCTTCCTCACAAGTCTCTTGAGTTGGAGGGCGGACAATAGTATCTCGTGTGCCGGCTTCTGGATGTCTTGGGTCTGGATATTCTGGATTGCGCGCAAAATACAGATTCTTGAAGTGATGTCATTCTTGATCTTGATAGTACCGGTCCTCCAATCAACTTGGGGGTTGTGCTTGGTCAACCAAGGCGTCCCTAGGATGACGTCGTACTTGCCCAATTGCATGGGGGAGAACACTACTCTATCCTTGAAGGACTTGATAGAGAGTGCCAAGGGGTACGTCTTCTTGGAAGGGGTAGTATAGGAGAATCCATCGGGCATCATAATCTCCTCGTCGTGGTCAAGAGTTCGCATAGTAATACCGTGCTTGGTGGCAAAATCTGCAGCAATGAAGTTGCCTTGAGCTCCGCTATCCACCAAGATGTGGACCTTCTCTCCTCCAAGGTAACCTCTCAAACTCATTGGGGCTGGAACGTCGTCTTCAACGGGGGTCTCCACCTCACTTGGCGTGTTGCCTTCTCGTGAAGTGGGTCTTGGGGTGGTAGGCTCCTGGCCTACCGGCGCTGTCCGTTTTTTGACAACTTTTTGGGGCATGAAAGTGCACGATGGCCCTTTTCCTTGCAATAGAAGCATAGTCCAGCCGTCATGAGAGCTTCTTTTTCAGCCGGGGAGAGTCTTGCTTTCACTCCTTGCTGGTTTCTTGCATCATAAGTGTCATTGGAGGGTCTTCCACTCTTCCGGGCAGCCGCGGGGTCCCTTTTAATAACTCCGATTTCCATGGGTGTGGGTCCAGATTCGGATGTGGAAGGGGCTGCGTACACCCGCGTCGTCGGTACCCGTGAAGATGAAGGCACGGAGTGCTTGAAATCCAAGGTATCCACCTTTTGGGCCACTTCAATGATCTTTGAGAAGTCCGTCAAGTCGCGTAACTCCACTTCCTTTGCCACCTTGGGTTTGAGGCCAAAGATGTAACGGTCAATCTTCTCCTCGAGAGACATGTTGGGGATCTCAAGAGTGAGGGCGTGAAATCTGGATGTATACTCTTGAACGGACGTCGTTTGCTTGAGATGGTGGAGCTTTCCTCGGGCAATCTTCTCCGCATTGATGGGCATGAATTGCTTCTTGAGGGCCTCACGAAAATCTGCCCATCTTGCATATGATGGTGGGGGCTCTTGGCCGAGCATGGGGTGCGCCATAGCTTGATATATAGCCGCTTGATAGTTACGCCACCATGATGTTGCTGCTCCTCTAAGTAAGGTAACGGCAAAGGGAACGTAGTCCTCCTCGGGTACTTCAAGGAACGCGAGGTACGTCTCCACTTGGTAGAGCCATAAATTCAGGTTGGCACCTTTCCCGGGGTTGAAAGTGTCGGGTTTGCCGGGCTTGATGAGTTTCCTTGCTCTCGTTGGCTCTTGTGGAGGCGCTTGAGCCGGGGCTGGATTTTGAGCATTGCTCGCAATAGGGGCAACCATGGCAGCCATAGCTTCTCTTGAGGCTTGCACGGTTGCTTCATAGGTGGCTAAGCCTACTTGGTTGTGGACGGTCATTAGGAAGGCTGCCCACTCATTTGCGGGAACTCCTTGTGGTGGGGTCAACTTTGCTATAGCGGCTGCCACGGGATTTGACGGTGCTCCTCCTTGTGGTGCTTCTTGTTGTTGGAGATTTCCTTGAGTAGGCTCTCCCATCGACGCTGGAGGAGGGTGTGCTCCTCCTTGTGGTGCTTCTTGTTGTTGCAGATTTTCTTGAGTGGGCTCTCCCATCGGCGCTGGAGGAGGGTGTCTTGGAGAGGAAGGGCTTCCTTCGAAAGCTTGCTGTTGGTCTTGAGGATCGGCCATCTTCTTGTGCTACCAAAGTGCCTAGCTCCGATACCACTGTAGTGAAACAGATAGATAAAGTACTTAGTAAAACAGAATACTTTATCTATTCAAGACAAGGATCTTTGAACACAAGTGGTAGCTTCTTGAAAGAGAGATGGCTTCTTGAAAGTTAATATATTTCTGGATTTTGGCAAGTACAAGAGTGATTCTGGAATGTCTTTCTATGTTCTAGCTCTTGTTTATATACTTGCTACATAAGTAATTTCTAGGAAGGTGTATGTTGATGTGTTGGCACCCAACACATCCCAAAACTTGCCACCTCTTTCTAGAATAATGTACACATGTCCTTTTGACCTAAAAATGGCACATCTGACTTTTGCCACATGGAGTTCTTCTAGGTCTTTCCTCTAACTTCGAAAATGCCTTGGAAGGTTCAAAGGACATGAACCAAGTTACTAGAGTACCTATTCACACTTGACTCCACACAATACTACTCCAAATATATTTGAAAATATTAAAATATATGCAAACTAATGTTTAATAACTCAAATCACTACAGCTACCCATCCTAGCTGGACGCTGGGAAACTATATACATGGACTGGGTCGTCTCACTACCAAGAACTGCCAACGGGCATGATTCAATACTGGTAGTCGTGGATAAACCGACAAAAATGGTCATTTTTATCTCCACAACTGTCAAAGTGACTGCACTCGAAACAGCGAGACAGTTTTACAACCATGTAGTATGCCAACATGGGCTCCCTTCTAATATCATCTCAGACAGAGACTCAAAATTCACCTCTAAGTTCTGGAGAGCTTTAATGGGGTTAATGGGAGTCAAACAGCTGCTCAGCACAGCAAACCACCCTCAGACTGATGGGCAGACTGAAAGAACTAACCGAGTTCTGCAGGAGGTGCTGAGAGCATATATTAACCAAAAACAAGATAATTGGGATGACCTGTTGCCTCAAATTTAGTTTGCGGTCAACAGTGCGGTGCACGCGTTAACGGGCAAAACTCGTTTTGAACTCAGCCTGGGTAGAGTCCCTAAGTCTCCTCTAGATGTGCTAGGGGAATCTTTAACTCACCCTGAAGAGATTGACAACCCGGTCTCCCTCCAGTTAACTCAGGAGTTTGCTGACACCCTGTCAGAAGTCCAACGAAACTTGCACACGGCCCAAGAAAACCAACAAAAATACGCTAATCAACACCGTCGGGAACTGACATTTTCCAAGGGGGATTTAGTCAAACTGCATTCTCAGCACCTGTACCTCCCTGGTGTGGTCAAGAAAAAGCTTGGCCCTGTCTGGGTCGGTCCATATTCGGTGGTCCGTCGTGTCGGTCAGAATGCTTACAAACTGAACATGTCAGCTGAATACAAGGGGCACCCGGTCTTTAATGTCTCCTTCCTGGAACCGTACATCAAAGGTGATACACTGTTCACAGGTCGGTTCCCTGTCCAACCGGGACCGGTCCCCGCTGTCCGGGACGGCGACCCTGAGGAATATGAGGTCGATGAGATTTTAGACGCTCGCTCGGTCCGTCGATCGTCTAAATATGTCATGAAATACCTCATTCGATGGAAGGGTTACGATGCCTCTGGGGACACTTGGGAGTTTAAGGACCACTTGACCAATGCCAAAGGGGCGTTGACACGGTTCCACCTTCGGGCCGCTGGAGTCCCTCCATAACTGTCATTTCAGTTGACACGGGAAGGTGACAGGCGGTCCTGTCTCCATTTAAGTTGGAGGGGAAAATATATGACAGTTAGTGAGCGAGAGCGATAAAAACACACTCATACGTTTATGTGTAGCGCATCGCAACTACGTCAACTTTTAGCAATCATCCTGTAAGGTAAACAGCAGCGAAGCCACTATACTAAATACTAACATACTTCCTGCAATCCCTATGACAAAGGTCCATATCCTACTAACTTGTGCCCTGGTTACATGTGCAGGATGGCGCCCACCACACAAAAGGAGGACAGAAAGCGCAAGGCAGAAGAAGCCAGGAGGACAATGGAGCAATACCAGAAGGAGCTGGCGGCGACGTCCCTCACCAGGAGAGAACAAGAAAGGGTCCGCAAACAACAAGAGGCGGCAGAAGAGGCACAGAGGAAGAAGGATCAGGAAGCGGAAAACCTCAGGAAGGCTGAGGAGGAGAGACAGAAGAAACAGCAAGAAGAAGCGGCAGCGGCAGAAGAGGAGAAAAGAAAAAAGATTGAAGCGGACAGACAGAAGAGCTTGGCCACTTACAGGTATACTGTGGTGGGTGGCCAAAACTTCGATAACCTGAAGGAAGCATTGCTGGCAGCCCAGGAGATCAACAGGCTGGAACAGACAACACTGCTACAGAAGGAAGGAGCTACAGCACTGGACAGGTACATCGAGACACACACCGGCGTGGTCCTTTACGAAGATTATGCTAAGATGGTGGGCTATACAGCAGAGCAGGCCCGGTATCTCGCAGATGATTCAGAGGACAAGCCGGTCCCCATACCGGGAATAGTGGGAGATCAGAGACTCATCCGGATGGTGAGCATGCGGCCCGATAGCTTTAAGGATACGGTATTCTACCTCACACTCCTGCCAGCTTACAATGAAGTTGAGAGAAGGAGCTGGGAGTACTTGGCCAGGGAAGCAGGACAGCAGATGTTCTCTCCCCACTGGTTCCCGTGTAAACTGAGGAAGGCTGAGCACGGACCCCAGTACTACCAGCAGCCAACAGACTGGAGGTGGATGACCGTCACAAATAAGAAGCAGGAGTGTGACCGAGCCCAACCGGATGACTTCCACTATGGCCTAGACGGCTATCTCATCCTACCACCTCACATTGCCCCTTGGGACCCCAGGCTGAATGGATGCCTGAGCAATATGAATGCAGAGACCAAGGAACATAGGAGGAGGGGAAGAGACTACTTCTCTAAGGGAAAGCATGCCTTTGTCAAATGGGCAAAGAATGCAGGCCGGATAGATATCAGTAGGCTGAAGGCCAAGCAACCTCCAGCGCGCCCTAAGAAAGGGAGGTCGGTAGACTACTCCATGTCTACTAGGGAGCAGGACGACTTAGTGGACGAGACCCCTACTCTCTCCGAGGAGGAGGATGAGGAGGATGAGGAAGAAGAACAAGGCAAAGGAGAAGCATCAGCAGCAGGTACTCAGGATACCCAGGGACAGGCAGTGGCACTTCCTAAAGAACCACAATCAGGTGTGTGGATTGTGTTTCCCGTTATGGCGACAACTGGACCCCGCGCTCGCTCCCCCAGCCCACCTGCCCAAGCAGGGGAAGAAGCTGATCTGACGGTACTGGGCAGCAGACACAGACAGAAATCCCCAGAGGACAGAGGTGCCAGAAGAGGGACACGCGGGTGGGCCAGAGGTATGCCAGCCTCCCCCTCCGCTCAGGGGCATGTACCTCTAGCCAATGTATTTCAGCATCCTACTGGAATGCCTGTCTATGTGGGAATCAACACCCAAGTGGTTGAAGAGCAGGCCACCATCCTCCGTTCTCCTCGAGGGCCAACTTTAGAGCAAACAGGGTTCTTTAGAAGGCCAGCTGACAGACCTAGAGGGCTGTCCAGATCTAGGTCCAGATCTCCGTCTCCTGATCCTGAAGCCCCAGGAACAACCCCTTAAGGTGACACGCTGAAGAGGCAGTCAGTAAGGGAGGCTGGTCAGGTTCAGTTCCCTTATTTAAAATTTCTGCAGTTTAATGTTGTCGAGGCGACAACAAGTTAAGTTGGAGGGATTGTAATGAATCAGTATATTAGTGGATATAATATTCATTTAAATATAATAGTTAATTAAGTTCAGTATGCTGAACTTTAGTTAATAGTCAGTCTGCTGGACTTTACATAATTATCAGTTTAATGACTCAGTAAAAAGCAGCAGGCTGAAAGTCCATATAAGTCAGCTTGCTGACACATTCTTTGACAGCAAGCTGACTTCCGTACTCGGTAGCAGCGAACTGCCTTGATATGCATCTAAGTGCGATATGCTAGATGAATAGCCAGATGACATCCCTATGATGGATGGCTATTCGGGATGATGGGAGATGGCGGTGGATTTGGTTAACCGAGGTCCTACCAACGTGGTTAACTCCCGGGTAGGCGGTGCCATCGCACTGACCGTTGAACAGTAAACTCATTCCATGTACATATGCTAGGCATTGCCCTCGAGTTCGGCATTCGGAAACGAGGCCAACTCTCTTGTACAGCTTACTGAGAGAGATCTGAATCCAAGGCGAGAAGCCATTGATACGCACTGTCTTCTAACCTTGCTTATGTATGAGTCTACTAATTTGCATTATTGCTGCTAGTTTACTCTCATTTGACTGACGAGTATTATTCACTGCTAGTGCGTTGTCCTTTTGCCGTTTACACAGTTAAAGGAAAGTACCATAAAGATTACTTGCTGATATAAAGATCTTTATTAATTGTTAATCGCCTATTTGGTAAGGCGATTCATTTCANTTGCAGCAGTAGGGTGCTCCGGAGGCCTTACCTTTTTCTCAACCACTTCTTCAGGTTGAGGAGGTACCTCTCTTAGCAGCAGACAGAACATTCTGTCTTCCTTCTGGTTCCAGCTTTTGACGAACTCCATTGCATTCAGCAACTTGCATCCTTCTGGAAGCCTCTTCTTTTCCTTCATTTGCCATCCACACAGGACAAGAGGAAGAGCACTGGTGGGTGCCAAGTCAGTCTGCCCATCACTGGCTCCTCTCACTTTAACTGTACCTCTGCTCCAACACACTTCAGCTTGATGTCTCTTAAGCCAGCACCTGCCTAACACGAGATCATAAGAGCCAGTGTTGAGTACCTCAAATGTAAGCGTTTCAGTTAGAATTGCAATGCCAGAACCTAACTGGACCTCAATAGGCTTGGTTATAACTCCTCCCGGGATACTTGAGGCATCTCCAAGGAATATTTTTCTATTCCCTTGGGTGACAGTAGGCAGCCTTAGCCGCTTAACTAAGTCCTTGTGGATAAAAGTATGTGACGCCCCTCCGTCAACAAATGCCCTCACCTTCCTACCTGCAATCATGCAATGCAGTAGGATAGGGGGGACTGTCTTTTCCTGACTTTCGCATTGTTCTCCTGACGTAGCAAAGAAATGTTGGACATCAGGTGGAACAAGAGCATCCAGAGTGTGCACTCTCTGGATGTCTATATTGCTGATGGTCTCCTTTATCTGGTTGTCAGGCATGCATAGTGAATCCAGTTCAGCAGGACCCATAATACCTGCTACGAGGGCAGCTAGTGACGACTCACTATCTCTAGCATGCTCACAGTCAATAGACTGGATTACTGACTGTTGCTGTCTTTTAAAGGCTGGTTCTTTCTCTCGACTTTTGGGAGGTGCTTGTCTGGACACTTCTCTCTGAAGTGACCTGGCTGCTGGCAATGGAAGCGAATTGATTTTCCTGAGGCTGGTCTCGGCTTAGTCCTACCACCACCTCTTCCATAGCCGCCTCGAGGGCAACCACCTCTACCTCTAGACTGTATGGCATTATACTCATACTCATATCCATCACCCTGATCATCCTCAGCCTGGTCTCCACCAATTGCATTGTAGGAACCGTGGGGCTTTTTGGACACCAAAGCATTACTCTGGCGCTTGTGATTGAACTGCTGCTGATCCCAGGCTTCAGCATCCTGGATCAAGTCAGCCAGTTTCTCATACTTCTTCTCAGCGACATGACCAGAGACTTCGGATTTCAAGCCATACCTGAAGTATGCTATCCTATACCGTTCTGGCAAGTCTGGCTGCTTTATCATGTCCTCCTGGAACTTTTGAGCTAACTCAGCAACTGAAGTGGTCTGCTTCAGTGTCAGGGAGATCATCGCAAAGATAGCTTTTTCCTGATGGTTGATGACATCAAACTTCTCACGCAACTTCTCGACAAACTCTACCCACGTAGGGTCACCGAGTTGCCGAGCCTTACGCTCTCCCTTCCAGTAAAGCCACCAGTCTGCGGCACTGCCTTTCAGTAGCGCACCGGTGTGCCTGACCTTCTCGTAATCTTGCAGTTCTGGGTAGTTCTCCAGCCACTGCTCAACATCCGCGAGAAACTTGATCAGGTAATATTTTCTGTTTCCCTCAGGATCATAGTCTTGGGGAGGTTTCGGCTTGGGCTTACTAGGCCCTGGCCACCACCACTAGTGGTGTGAGACCCCAGTTGGTCTCTGTCCCGGAGTAGGGACATTATGATTCTTTTGTCCTCCTGTTGGGACTGATACATGGTCGCCATTTGCGCTCGCATTTGAACGAACAATGCTCCCAAGTCTACACTCTGGGGTGGTAGTCTAGCAAATGCAATAGCAGCATTGGCATCTACTCGCTGAGTCGTGTCCTCAACAGTCCCTCTCGCTCCTGCAGCAGCAATTCCTACCGCATTCAACCGGTCACGTATTTGACCTAGGGTTACATTGAGTTGTACAGCAGGAGGTGGGTGCAGAACATTGGCCCTTGATATCATAAGTTCTTCAACAGTGCGCTCTTCAGCTGGCTGTCCTTCCCTCCTTTCTGTATCTTCAGCAGCTTTTGCTTATTGTTCAGCTTCTAATCTGGCTCTCTCCTCCTCAGCTTGCTGTGCTGCGACTGCGGCAATAGCAGCTGCCTCACCTGCAGCCTCTCTAGCTGCAGTATCTGCCACTGCTTTAGAATAGGTACGGGTTCCCGCTACATGGCTTTCCGCCTGGTTCTTGACATTCTCGTTATCCTGGTTCTCCATGTCTTGAGAGTTGCTAGTTTGAGACCTTGTCCTTACCATACAAAGAAGACTGTGATAACAGTTCCGATACCACTGAAATGAATCGACTTACCAATTAGGCGATTAACAACTAACAAAGATCTTTATATCAGCAAGTAATCTTTATGGTATTTTTTGTTAATTGATTTAACAGCAAAGGACAACACACTAGCAGTGAATAATACTCGTAAGTCAAATGCAAGTAAACTAGCATCAATAATGCAATCAGTAAACTCGTACATAAGCAAGGTTGGAAGACAGTGTGTATCAATGGCTTCTCGCCTTAATTTCAGGTTTCTCTCAGTAAGCTGTACAAGAAAGTTTGCCTCGTTTCCAAATGCCGAACTCGAGAGCAATGCCTAGCATATGTACATGGAATGAGTTTACTGTTCAACGGCCAGTGCGATGGCACCGCCTACCCGGGAGTTAACCACGTTGGTAGGACCTCGGTTAACCAAATCCACCGCCATCTCCCATCATCCCGAATCGCCGACCATCATAGGGATGTCATCTGGCCATTCATCTAGCGTATCATACTTAGATGTATATTGAGGGAGTGCGCTGCTACCGAGTACGGAAGTAAGCTGGCTGTCAAAAAATGTGTCAACAAGCTGACTTTAGTGGACTTTAGCCTGCTGCTTCCGGCTGAGTCATCAAACTGATTTTAAATATAAAGTCCAGCAGACTTATTATCAACTAGAGTTCAGTAGGCTGAACTTAAATTACTTTGATATTTGAATGAATATTTTATCTACTAATATACTGATTCATTACAATGCCGAACAGTCCGGCGGTTTCATTGGCATTGCTCAATCCACGGTGATGGGCATCGGGCACAAGATTGCTTGACTGATACACTAAGCACCTTATCAAACAATCACCGTTAGAACTGAAACTACGGATTCGATAATAAAGCGTGTGTTGCACAGCCCCATCACCGGCGCCTGCGGTGATATCACGTGTCATTATGCAGAACCAACCGGTATAGAGTTGCGTAATCCTTGATATGGTATTATAGTTGTCGGAGCCCGAAACATCCATGCCGTCGATGAAATCGTCTCTGTCATCAAAATGCGCTCGGGGTATACTGAGCTGAGAGACTTGTCTAGAGCCCCAAACGACCCTAAACACAACATTAGCTAGTTCCTACAGCTCTCTTTCATGCAAGACGTTATGCACTTGTCGACGCACGATTTCTAAGAATTCTCTGCGTGATAAAGACTCTGTCAAAAAATCACCGACAAAAACAATGAAAATAATACCACCATGGTATTGTAAGCCCTGACGTAAGAAATGGGTCGAGAAATCACGGGTGAGAACCCGCTGCGAACGGTTGAGAGCACGCTGAAAAGGGTTGGTAGGCAAGACATATTGTATACATAAAGGATGTATGGAGGGAGGAATGAATTTTAAATCAATTTAGGTGTGTCTACCTCTTGAAAATGGCCGAATTTATAATTTCTGAACTATCGTGTGTTGCTTTTACCACTCATTTTTAAGCGTGTTACATGGCGTGCTTATAATTAGCGTCTTCATTCTATTCACCCATTTGTGTCATTTAGTGTTGAAAATGGCCTAATTATAATCTCTTTACTATCACGTGTTACCTTTTCCTTCCATTACTTACATAGCGTGCTTATAATTAGCGTCTACATTCAGGTATTTGTGTTATTCGCTAATAATCTGTGAATTGTTGCTTGACTAAAAAGGAGGAGATTTGCAAAGGACGGTGAAACATGGCCAAAACATTTCGTGGGAAATATAAGAGGGTGATTTGGGGGAAATAAAATAAAGGGATTTAGAGGATAAATTGAGATGGAAAGGGGGGTGGAAGAAGAGGTAAGAGATTGGAGGGCAAGATCCAAATTTGCAGGGTGGTTTTACTTGCCAAAAAACAGAGACTAAAAAGGAGGAGATTTGAAAATGACGGTGAAACATGGCCAAAATTTTAGCGGGAAATATAAGAAAGTGATTTAGGGAAAATAAAACAAAGGGATTTAGAGGATAAATTGAGATGGGAAGGGGGGTGGAAAAAGAGGTAAGAGATTAGAGGGCAAGATCCAAATTTGCAGGGTGTTTTACATGCCAGAAAACAGAGACTAAAAAGGAGGAGATTCGGAAATGACGGTGAAACATGGCCGGGAATTTTGGTGGGAAATATAAGAGGTGATTTGGGAAAAAAAAGAAAAGTAAGTAAAGTAGCGGTAAAATCGAGATGGAAAGGAGAGGAAGGACCTAGAAGAACTCCATGTGGCAAGAGTCAAATGGGCCAGTTTTAGGTCAAAAGGACATGTGTACATTATTCTAGAAAGAGGTGGCAAGTTTTGGGATGGGTTGGGTGCCAACACATCAACATGCACCTTCCTAGAAATTACTCATGTACCAAGTATGTAAACAAGAGCTAGAACATAGAAAGACATTCCAAAATCACTCTTGTACTTGCCAAATTCCAAAAATATATTATCTTTCAAGAAGCCATCTCTCTTTCAAGAAGCTTCCACTTGTGTTCAAAGATCCTTGTCTTGAATAGATAAAGTATAATATTTCACTGAGTACTTTATCTATATGTTTCACTACAGTCGGGAGCTGACATTTTCAAAGGGCGATTTGGTCAAATTGCATTCTCAACAGCTGTACCTGCCCGGTGTGGTCAAGGAAAAGCTTGGCCCGGTCTCGGTCGGTCCATATTCGGTGGTGCGCCATGTCGATTGGAATGCTTACAAACCGAGCATGTCAGCGGAATACAAGGGTCACCCAGTCTTTAATTTCTCTTTCATGGAACCCCAGGAACCATACATCCAAGGTAACACACTGTTCACAGGTCCGTTACCTGTCCAACCGGGACCGGTCCCCGCTGTCAGGGATGGTGACCTTGAGGAATATGAAATTGATGAGATTTTAGAAGTTCGCTCTGTTCATCGATCATCTAAATATGTCATGAAATACCCGGTCACATGGAAGGGTTACAATGCCTCTGGGGTTACTTGCGAACTTAAGGACCACTTGACAATGCCAAAGGGGCGTTGAAATAATTCCACCTTTGGGCGGTTGGGGCACCTTCCTAACTGTCATTTCACTTGACATGCAAAGGTGATAGGAGGTCCTATCGCCATTTGAGTTGGAGGGGAAATGTGCCATTAAATGACAGTTAGTGTGCAAGAAAGGGACAGTTATTTACAGTAAAGTGTCAGCATAGTGACAGCCAGGCCCACATTAAGCTAAGTTGGCGGTTGCCCACCACTTGGAAGGAGAAAAGGACCAGCACATCAACAGATCACTTAACTCACCCTGCACACACATTCATTTGTTTTTTGTAACGTTTTTGCTGTTCCCAAGGATCTTTGCGCGATATTCAAGAAAAAATATTACTTAGTGGAAGAATCAACGACGACTTCGCGTGTTTCTAATACTTTAGACTATGAGAAAAAGAACGTGGAGTTGTAAAATGCGTGCTTGTGAGAATTGCACTCACAATGACTCTTTCAAGTATATACACTTGCACAACATGAGGCACTGGAGTGCTTCAAGTCACCTGCTAGGGCACCGGTTCATGTTCAACGAAATCAAGCGAAGGGGTATAACCTGTTCGGTTGAATGCTCGTAATGTGCCGTTTGGCCGTTCGGAGACTTTTGACGGTTTTCAAAAAATCGTTTCGCGCCAAAAGGGCGTTATCGTGTTCACGCGACTTTTCAAAAAAGTCGCGAATGTTCAGTTAGTCGCGTACGTGTACGTCTGACATGAACCGTAAGTTTATATAAACTCTTTGGCCTATTGGTCAGGTGTGAACGTTTCAAACGAAGGATGGGGGTTCAAATCCCTCCGGGTATAATGCAACTTTGTAAATTCGTTTTTGTTTGAATTACGACTGTCGTGGAATCGCGTTGACGCGACCCGGAGGTCGCGGGTTTGATTCCGGCCGGTGACTCCCTTGGGTCACCGGGTCGGGTTTTCTTTCAATTTAACGACCGTCATTTAGTTTGAATATTTTGACAGTCATTATCCAAAATAATGAAAGTCTTAATGAGTTAGTTAATCCTCAGATAAGTAAGTTAATGGTTTGTATTCAATCAAAGTAACTTCATCAATGATAACGATATTCTTTCGCAAAATATCGAAGATACGTCATCAATAAATTTGCTGGTCTTTTCGCCAATCGACCGAAATTAGTCGGCACACGTGTGTGGCGAAAAATGTGTCAAAATGCAATCTTTCATGGATTCAAAAGTATAACGTATTTTTGGGAATTAGGAAGATATCCTAAAAATATGTCCAAAAAGCTCGGATCGTTACACTCCTCCCCCCTTGAAAGAAGTCAACGTCCTCGTTGAGGTAGTCTCTTAAGTTTTCATGTGTATGTGACTCGTCCGTAGTGAGTCGAACACAAATTCAGGCGAAGTTTCGATTGCAATCGTGGCAGGGACGGAAAAGATCGATTAGGTGGTCGCGGTTCTTTTTCGTACACCTACTAGCTTAGGATTAGGATCAGACCGCAACTTCGCCTGTCCCAAGAGCCGTTGAGCTTTGGCCCAGTGTAACCAGTACTGCTGAACTAGTTCCTTACAATTAAGTAGGATTTTGTCCTGCGGTTTGTACGAATTCCAACTGGAATCGTAATCTAGCCACTTGATTAAAATCTCCACTTGTGGGGGCTTATGACGGATATATTGATGTCCACATCCTCTATGTCCCAGGCTATATCATCATCAGCGAGTTCCAACTCAGGTGGCTGTGGCTGATAGCGGTTGTCAGACCTAAACAGCTTGAGTAGACTGACATGGAACTTAGGTGCGTTCGCCCCATGGATTTAGGGAAATCCAGTTGGTATGCCACGAGACCAATCCGTGCAATAACGATATAAGGGCCTACCCAGCGAGGCAGAAGCTTGCGCTTTCCTGGGTGTTTGAGATGCAAGTTCTTGGTGTGCAGAAGTACCTTATTGCCGACGTCAAAACTCAACTCTTGCCTGTATGTGTCAGCAAACTTCTTTTGCCTGTCTCGAGCAGCAGCTAATGCCAATTTTGCCTGTCTGTGCACTTCTTGTAGAGAGTGAACAAAAAGGCGTGCGCTTGGAACTCTCATGGACGACTCTCCTGTCGCATCGGTGACCATGGCGTGTAGCGGAGTGTGCGAGTGACGCCCACTGTGAAGAAAAAACGGGGTTTCCTTCACGCTCTCCTGATAAGCATTATTTACTGCAAACTTTGCAATTGAGAGGAGGGTATCCCAATTGTCTTGTTGAGGATTGACATAATGCCGAAGGAATTGTTGAAGAACGCGGTTCAGACGTTTTGTCTGGCCATCGGTCTGAGGATGAAAACTAGTGGACATCTTAAGCTTCGTGCCGAAGTGTGAACAAACTTCCTGCCAGAAGTGGCTCGTAAATCTGCTGTCACAATCACTTATGATTTCCTTTGGCATGCCATGTAACTTGAACACATGATCCACAAAAAGACCCCCTGTCTCTTTGGCATCACATGATGGTTTAGTGGCCACGAAGTGCACCATCTTAGTGAAGCGATCTACGATCGTCAACACCCCATTGTGGCCCTTTTTCGGTCCACGACAAAGTCGAGGCTAATGCTTTCCCAAGGGGCACCTGCAAGTTCCAATGGATATAATTTCCCTGCGGGCAACGTATTGCTCGGCTTGTTCCTCTGACAAGCTGATGATGTGCTTGGCAACATCAACCTTGAGGGTTGACCGTGTGTACCCTCGTTGCAACTGACGGGTCGTTTTGGTTATACCATGGTGACCTAAGTAAGGAGAGTCATGAGCTTCTCGTAGTAGCAGATGTCTTACTTGGCCTTCTGGGACAAGAATGCGCCCATTGCGCCACCAAAATCCCTTCTCAAATGTATAGTTTGAGAGTTCTTTCCTTTTGTTCATACTGCCCATTGTCACGGCTACATTGTTCAAGCCAGTACCCAGGCGATCTAAGAAAAACGGATCCTTGGATTAGCCCTCTGTAATTAGTTGATGCAGGTCAAGTGAGTCAGAAGTAGCTATGCTACCCAAGAAGGGTGCGCCCGCGTCACTAGGCTTACGATCGTCAAATATTGGGAGTGGTACAGCAGAATCAAGAGTGGCTGCCCTTGAAACCTGATCGTTTTATTTGTCTTCTCCTGCCAAGGGCCCCTGAAGCAAGAGAACTCTTTGGGGGATTCGACTTAGCGGGTTCGCAACATTGTTACGCCCAAGGCGATTTGCCCATGTAAAGTGAAATCGCTGAAGGAACTCAGACCATCTTGTTTGCCGTTTTGAGAGCGTGGGTTGGACTTGGAAGAAGGTGTTCGGGCAGTGGTCCGTAACTACTGTCAGAGCCTTGCAACCTGCCAAGTAACAACGCCAAATTTTCAAAGCGTATGTAACTGCCCAGAGCTCCTGCTCTGTCGTTGAGAAGTTTTGTTCGGCAGGTGTCAGCTTTCGACTCTCGAAACTGATAGGCTGGCCTGCTTGCAGCAGTACAGCCCCTATTCCAATACCAGATGCATCCGCCACTACCTTGTAAGGTTCGTTTGGATCGGCCAATGTTAGAACCGGCGCATGAGTGAGGGCATACGAAATACGCTAAACGCAAATTGCGTGTTCTCATTCCAAATAAAAGGCACGTTCTTCCTTCTCAGAGCAATGAGTGGCGTAGCCATCACTGAATAACCTTGCATAAACTTACAAAAGTAGTTTGCAAATCCCAAGAATGAACAAAAAGTGTGTACGTCTTTGGGGACCGTCCAGTCCGCAACACATGCGATTTTGACCGGGTCTGGTTGTAGGCCTGTCGAGCCAACGATATGTCCCAGGTACAAAAATTCATCCGTAAGGAAGGAACATTTTTTGAGCTTGGCATAAAGCTATTGCTCACGAAGGATCTGCAACACCAACTCCAGGTGCTTCTAATGCTTGGCCTCCGTCTTTGAGTAGACCGGGATATCGATGAGGTAAACCTGGACAAACTTACCCAAGTAGGGTCTAAACACATCGTTCATTGTGCTTTGGAATGTCACTGGTGCATTGGTAAGTCCAAAATTGAGGACTTTGTATTGGAAGTGGCCAATAGGCGTCCGAAAGGCCGTCTTGGGAACGTCCTCTGGTGCGATTCGTATCTGATGATAGCCTTGGGCTAGATCAAGCAAGGAGAACACCTGGGCTCCCCGCAACGAATCAAATAAATCATCGATGCGAGGTAACGAATAGCGCTTCTTGATCGTTATGTTGTTCAACGCTCAATAATCAATGCACATGCGTAGGCTGCCATCCTTCTTTTGAATAAAGAGGATGGGTGCCCCAAATGGAGAAGATTCAGCTCAATCCATCCTTTCGACAGCAAGTTGGCAATCTGGGTCTTCATCTCTTCCAGCTCCAGCGAACTGAGGCGGTACATAGGCCGCCAATTTGGTTGGACGTCGGGAAGAAGAGGAATAGTATGCCCAATACCTCTGTCTGGTGGGAGACCTGCAGGTATGTCAGGTGGAAACACTTACTTGTACTTCTGCAGAAGAGCAGACAGTTCAGCTCTTAATGTGCAACATGACCAGGGATGCTCAACTGCGGCTCTTCCGTGAAGAGCAAAGAAGAACTCTCTGTGGGAGCTTGGCGTAGGAATCCATAGAAGACCTATTCACCATGCTTAACCAGACGGTGAACTTGCTTGGTGGATTATAGAAGAGTCTTCGAAGGACGATCTATATCCCTTGGCTTCTTCAAAGAGCGGAGACTCATCTTCCTATCTTTGTGGTGAACAACGCACGTATTCTCACTTAGTCCAACAATGCCTTTGTCCCTTAAAGCCAAGTGTCACCAAAAACTGCATCGATGTAATGAATCAATTCATTATTTATTTCATTAATTACATATATAAATATAACACTAAATAAGTATTATGTCTATATATTCACATGTGCGAGCTCATCTAAATGAATGTATGTCGATGTAATGCGAGTTTACTTACTTTATGGTCATCTGAATGAGAGCGCCTTTGCTATTCAGTCCCCTGATGTTGTGTATGTGCTTACACATGCTTGTATGCCTGGTAGGCAAGAGGTCAGGAGTTTCTAAAGGAGAAGCTCTAGTCCTCAAGCTCGCCTCTTTCTTGTGCCTTGTATTCGTGTGCAACTATGGCACACTACAATAAGTGACTCAAGGGCTATAGATGAGTAAACGGAATTCATTATAAGGGCAAAGATCGCTCCCTGATTTCACACGCTTCCACCTATCTCTGATCTTTTATATTTAAATGAAATATATTAATCTTGAATAAGCAAGATTCATTTCAGTGGTATCGGAGCTACGTCCTTTCTTGAATGTCCGTGCTCGTCTTCTTTGTCTCATGAGGTAGGTATGTGAGGCTTACTTATGTGGTATGATGAGTCTAGGTGGAGCTTGGGAAGTGTATGATGTAGAGCATTGCACATCCTGTCCAGGATCCTTCCACTTGCTCACCTAGTGTGTCTCTTGGCTCAATGTACTATGCGGCATACTAACTTGACTTTCCTAGCCTCTTGTGTACAGATCCACGCATGGAGAAGCCTAAAGTGGAGGCTTGATGGACGAGGTGTCTGCAAGCACCAAGGGCAGCCTCAAGGGAGTTGCATCATAGCAAGCTGGATATGACTCATTTACCTCACTTGATCATAGTCGTTGTGTGTTGTTATATGCAATCCACGGCTAGTATAGAGAGGGGTGTGCACTCCAGCGGTGCTAGAGGACTTTTCAGTCTGTTGTGCTATCGCTTTGGGTTTAAGCTTGTTGCTTTGCAAGAGACGTACCTCTCTCATTACATGTGTGGTAGCTAGGTTGAGAAAGCTTGGGTATGGCTGCATGTGTTGAGCAAATGAGACAGTGCGTGCACACATGATTTACTAACTTAAGTTTCCAAGTATGGATTACGACAGGTTTTCGTCGCCACGGTCCAAGTGCACTACGTCGTCCACAAGCTTCAGCATGCTGCAACTTCTATGAGAAGAGGCTTCAACAGCAACAATGGCATTCTACAAATACCCTCTACTCCCAACCATGGCTGTGACATTGTGTGCTCCTCTCGTTTGCCACATTGACATGTCCTGGAAGATTTAGGGTATGTGCCTTGTGCTTGAATGCTATGTGTGAGACGGTGCTTTTGTGGTTCTTGATGGGATCGTAGGAGCTTGGGGTTTAAGCTTAAGATAAGTCTAGTCAGTGTGCAGAGGTTTTGGATGCGGATCTTATGTGATTGCTGACTTAGGTTAAGTCAGTTTGCTAGATTATTTGACCTAATGCGGTTGAAGGGTTTAAGGGCTTGGGTTTATGGACGCAAGGGCTTCCCTTTAACTCTCTTTAGTTTGCATGACTTATTAGAGGATAAGTGTCCGAGAGCAGCCGCGATGAATGAGTACTTTGAGTGCTTTAGCTGAACCAGCTCTTGGTGTTGCCATGCTTGGTGCGTGACATGTCTTACTGTGGGATTGTGGCTCGTCGGAGCCAGCGAGATAATCAAATAGATGAGCATATCGAGACTTAGGTCTGTACGGTGTGTTGACTGACGTATGGAAAGTCAACGTGGATACTAGAGGGGGTTTGACTACTTGCCTTGGTCCAGTTGGCTATTTGTTTTGGAATGCCACCTGTACACTTGGTCAAGTGTAAGGAGGTTTGTGTCTTCGTCATAGGGACGATCTGGGCATATTAGCAGTGTGCTAGGTTTCTGCCGGCCTTGCAGCTAACTGAGCTTGCTAGAGGCGCATGCTAGGTAGCATGCAAGATACATTTGTATATGCGTCAGGTGCATGAAATTTGCATCCCGGGTGCTAGAGGTAGTGGATCGCCGTTAGCATACCGTAGAGCAGGTGTAAAATGGGCCCTGCTGTAATAGATTCACTATGCACACCTAAGTAAAGACAAAAGAGACCATCGACATTATAGACGTTCTCGCAATGCATCGCTTGAATGAACTTGTTCAGTCCGATGCACAAACATTCTTCTTGCTAGCTTGGGGTTACAGTGCGAAAGTCTTACCAATGATTTATGTACGCTGTTGTTATTGGCTTGCTAAGTGCTTGCTGCAATTGCAATAGGTGCCATGTATGTGCCTCCAGAGAGGAACTTAGTTTTGAGCTATACTGAGTTTGCCCATTGTCATTGGTTGAGTCTATGTGATCCCAATGTTTGCCTTGCCCTCCCGGGAACTATGTAAGATGGAGTCATCAGATCTTGAGTAGACTGATGCACCTAGGGTGTGGTGTTTACCACGCGTAGCTAAGCTCGTGGAAGGCAACTTACACACTGGCTTGTTGTCTGTTTGACAGACTGAGACCAGCAAGTAGAGTGTGGAGCAATGGTGACATACAGGTCGAGAGATGCCGAGGAGTTGGCATGCTGAACGCTGCCGCGTGACGCTTCCCCACCTGTCCTCTGGGCAACTTCAGGGAGTAAGGCTTGAAGGAGGGAGTATCCTAAAACATCTGATCATTTTTTTGGGGGGGGGGGACTTACTTTCTTTCTTGCTTACTTGGGTGTTTGCACTTTGTGTCCTCTCTCGGTATTCCTTTGTTGATTCTCCTCCACCCACTCGTACCTCCGCAATCCTCTGTGACTGTCACTCTGTGTGGTTCCTATGATGCGGAGTTGTACGCACTTTTTGGTGTGCTTATGTGGTGAAAGCTGTCGGGTCGACAGCTATTTAAGTTGTGGAGAGGGAGATGGGATGTGTATTAGGAGTATTCAGTAAGCTGTGCTTACCTGCATACTCAGCAGCAAGTGTATGTACTAACTGAGTCATACACTGCCACGTCCTATGTATGTACTGCATTAATATCAGGAGCATCGGTGACTGACTGGTGTAAACTGTGAGTTGCAGCACACTGTTGGAGCAAGTGTACGTACTAACTGAGTAAGTACATTGCCATAAGTTGGATTACGTAGCCATGATGCATGGCACATCAAGGAATTGCTTGAGGTGACCAGCATATTGCTCAAAACCATATGCTTCTTTGAACTTAGAGTGTTCTGAAAATGTGGTTAAATTTAAAAGAATTTCTTGGGCTCATTAACCTGATGCTACTCATCTTGTGAGGGCATTCAATGCCATCAAACCAGTTGGTCTCCCTTTCCTTCACTACGCTGAATTTTGAGCAGGTACCTAAGTCACAAGAAGTTGCTTGTGAGGAGCTTTCAAGGTGGGAGCACGGCAGGAGTTGAGGACCAAGAGAAGGAGAAAAGGCTTAGTTCAGACGCTGAGCTTTAATAACATTCTTTCATTGTTTGACCTTGAAAGGAGGCTGTTTGACTTGGGTGTGGTTTGCATGGTGTGAGGTGCTCTATTATGTCTTTCAACCGGAAGGACTATTGTGAGTAGGGGTAAGTCCATGCATGTCTTCAATTAATGACTGTGAAGTCAGATGGTTGCTTGCATGACAATTTGTTGTGATTGATGTTTACTTGCACTGGGTAGGTGAATATGTCACGCTCATGTTTTGTTTGCTTGCTTTGCTTCACCTAGTTGACTGAAGTGTATTATTAAATAAAAGTATCATACGTTGAGTGTTGTCGAGGCGACAACGAAGTTGGGGAGATTGCAATGAATCAATTCATTATTTATTTCATTTATTGCATATATAAATATAACACTAAATAAGTATTATGTCTATATACTCACATGTGCGAGTTCATCTAAATGAATGTATGTCGATGAATTGCGAGTTTACTTACTTTGTCAAAAAGGTCAGCAGGATGACTTTTATACCATAGTGTAGTTTGCTGAGATTTATATATCAGTTATATATAGGATATAATATCAGTAGGTTGACATGTAGTAAGCTCGCTTGATATTAGTCAATATACTTAGCTTCAGTACGCAGAGGATAGACATATTCATGTAGATTGTTATTTGTAGATTGGCACATGTGACCGAAGTATACTGAAAGTCGGGAGGTCGATTGAGATTCGGTAAACCGATGTCCTACCAATGTGGTTAACTCCTGGGTAGGCGGAGCCGTCGTCAGTCAGCTGAACAGTTAGGACTTCAGTTAACCGACCAATTAATATGGTCGTTATACCTAGATCCGTGGGTCCCAACTTAACGAGTTTCCCACGAAACGGCGCACCTTGCGCCGTGGTTAACCAGGTGGTCACTAGGTACATAGCAGGCTGGGATCTCGTGGTCTCTCATTCTGGACAGTAGGCTTTACAGTCGGATTTCTACTTGCAAGTGATGTGTGCACTTTTTGGGTTTGTTCTAATGACCAGCCTTCACGGAAATTGCCATGGATGCTTCGTTTGCGCTCCCTTTGGAGCGAACTAGGACTTGTCGAAAAGGTCTTGTCAAGATACATACGTTGCCGTTGAGTTTGCTCAATTTGGAGTAGTATTGACAAAGGTATGCCCTCTGACATTTCGGGGTCACATAGCGGACAGGTTCTATGGTTTTTGCACCTAAGTCAGTGGGATGTGTTTGAGCTACTTTATGGTCATCTGAATAAGAGCGCCTTTGCTATTCAGTCCCCTGATGTTGTGTATGTGCTTACACATGCTTGTATGCCTGGTAGGCAAGAGGTCAGGAGTTTCTAGAGGAGAAGCTCTAGTCCTCAAGCTCGCCTCTTTCTTGTGCCTTGTATTCGTGTGCAACTATGGCACACTACGATAAGTGAGTCAAGGGCTATAGATGAGTAAACGGAATTCATTATAAGGGCGAAGATCGCTCCCTGATTTCACACGCTTCCACCTATCTCTGATGTTTTATATTTGAATGAAATATATTAATCTTGAATAAGCATGATTCATTTCAATCGATCCCAACGGGAAGGTTCGTTACATAGAACTTTTCGTGGTCGCAGAAAGACTGTATCTTAGTAGGCAACCGAGTCGTTCCCAGTATGTCAGCTAAGGAACCATCGCCAAGACGAAGTTGTTCAACTGTTTTTACGGGAACCAGCTTCAATCTGTGTGCAAAACGCGTGCTGATGAAGCTTATCGAGGCACCTGAATCGATTATCGTGAGACCAACGGCCTGAGATGTAACTCTCAAATGTCATGCTTGAAGCCAAAGTGTTGTTGTGCGTAACGAGCAAAGTTTTGTCCATCATAGGGAAAGAAAGAGAAACGTAAAGCCTCGTAGGCAAACGTCCATTTTGCAACGTTAAACCAGCGGAGAATTGAGCAACTCGTTCAGGTCCACTGGGTCGACTAGTGAATGCAGCCAGATATATTGGTGCAAGACACTGTTTTGATCGACCTCAAAATGAAAAGTATTTGTAACACTTTTCAAAATTAGGGTCATGCAGCTGAAAGTGCAAAAATAAGCAAGCATGTATGCACTCGAGTTTCGTAAACTCGACAAAGCCTAACACTTGCATACCAATATATTTTAAACGAAATATATTTATATCAAGTATGTCAGAGAGGAAAAGAATCTTTGGTGGATGAAAACAAACACCAAGAATTTCTTGTGCACTCAGCAGTGTTGTCGATGGCTCAGAAGGAGGCTTTGCGGCTATCTCCTGAGCTACCCTTTTGAAGGCGCCTTGCCTTTAGCGTTGGAATCAGACCTCGTATCCTTCTTGGAAGGACAATACTTGGATGTGTGACCCTGCTTGCCGCAATGAAAACAGAGACCTTCAGCCATCATGCGAGTTTTGGCTTCTGTGATATCAATCTTGCTAACCTTTGGTGCTGGCCCCGCTTGTCGAGAACCACCGGCCCCGCCGTAAGGGGTGCTGCGTTTTGGACCCAACTGGCCAGACCTAGTAGGAGTAGCGGCGGGAAGAGAGCGGTTGTTGCAAACAGGCTGTCTACAAGGCTGCGTCGCTGACTGCTCTTGTTGAAACGTCTTTGTGTAGCGAACAATGTCGACGATCGAAGTCCACTCTAAGCTTGTGAGGGGATTCGCATTGAGACGAGATCTAATGTCGGGCTGGAGTCCCGTGCGGAACATGTGAATCTGAGTATCCATATCCACAGGAACGTCTACTATCTGTGCGATCAAGATACGAAACTCGATAGTCCCCCTCTGCTTGAGAACGTCTAACCTTCCCCGAGCTACCTTGGAAGGGTTGTGACGTCCGAACGAATTCCGTAACTCTGCACTAAATTCCTCAAACGTCATCGACTGACGGTCTTGCGCATGCCACCATTGAGAGGCATCCCCCTTTAGAAAAGTGGAAGCCATCATGGCGTGGTCGACCGGAGCGATCTTGGCTAATATGAAGAATGTCCTGAGTTCCTTGAGGAAACGACGCACATCGCAACCCAAGCCCCCTTGAAACTTTTGGGTGGAGAGAGTTTGTATGAAGGCGTCGGTGCCAAGGCCTGCTCAGGGTGGACGGGCTGGTTAGGTGCGTTAACAGCGTGGCCGGATGGTCCGGCCCCCCCTGGAGCAGCCTGTGAGGAAAAAGGAGACACTGAGTTACCGTCGAGTTTGGCAACCAAGCCGGTAACAATTTGCGCCAATTGGGCATTAGTTGCGACGGAAAGAGCAATGCGTTCCTCCGTACGACCCATAATAACGCCCAAATTGTGGGGAACAACACCCATGTTGTTATTGTCCGTAGTCAAGACTTGGAATCGAGCAGAAACATTTGCTTGATAGGAGCGAGGGGTAAGAAGTTCTTCCGGCTCCTGGTTGTTGGCGCCGGGTCCGCCGGCTGGATGTTGGAGAACAACGAGCGGAGGATGACGGGCTGTCGCAGCGTCGGCTTGAGTCGTGGCAGCGGTTGCAGCATCTGTAGCAGCAGCATCGGCACCAGTGGCGGTCTCCATAGTGGAAGCCGAGGTTGCTGCCCCAGTAATCACGATAAGCGACCGGAGCGCACGGCAGGAGTGGGATGGGTGACCGGTCGGCAATCTGGCCGAAAACTATGAGAAGCGACCGGGTCGGTGGGCAAAATTGGGATGGGTGTCTGGTCGGCAATCTGGCCGAAAACTATGATAAGCGACCGGGTCGGCCGTCAAAACTAGGATGGGTGACCGTCCTGAGAGAAGTGTCCCTAAAACATCTTTTCCCAAAATATATTTTCCAACCACAAAAAAAAAACATTCCTTGGAGAAATCGAGATTGGCTTCGAAAAAAAACCATTACGGGGGGTTCGGGGGGGGTTGAAGATGCATCTTTCGCAAAGCGGAATTTGCATCTATTTTGTCCAAACCGATCCGATTCGCGCATTTTTCGAAATACCCATCCGCAAGTATGGGCTGAACAAGCATAGGTGCTTTTCTCAAGGATCTTTGCTTGGTATTCAAGAAAAAATATTACTTAGTGAAAGAATCAACTACGACTTCGCGTATTTCTAATACTTGAGACTATGAGAAAAAGAACGTAAAATCGTAGAATGCGTGCTTGTGAGAATTGCACTCACAATGACTCTTGCAAGTATATATACTTGCACAACATGAGGCACTGGAGTGCTTCGAGTCACCTGCTTGGGCACTAGTTCATGTTCAACGAAAACAGGCGAAGGGGTATAACCCGTTCGGCTGAATGCTCGTACCGCGCCGTTTGGCCGTTTGGAGACTTTTGACGGTTTCCGAAAAAACGTTTCGCACCATAAGGGCGTTATCGTGTTCACGCGACTTTTCTAAAAAGTCGCGACTGTTCACTTGGTCGCGTACGTGTACGTCTGACATGAACCGTGAGTTT
The DNA here is from genome assembly GCA_009602735.1 of Mesotaenium endlicherianum. Taxonomy (NCBI): domain Eukaryota; kingdom Viridiplantae; phylum Streptophyta; class Zygnematophyceae; order Zygnematales; family Mesotaeniaceae; genus Mesotaenium; species Mesotaenium endlicherianum. Next base: position 57,721 of record WELA01011018.1, read on the forward strand.
GTCTAAACACTTTGGCGGTCGGGTGTGAACGTTTCATGCAAAGGACAAGGGTTCAAATCCTTCCGGGTACAAAGCAACTTTATAAACTCGTTTTCGTTTGAATTACGACTCTCGTGGCATCGCGCTGACGCGGCCAGGAGGTCGCGGGTTCGATTCCGGTCGATGACTCCCTTGGGTCACCGGGTCGGGTTTTCTTTCGGTTCAACGATCGTCGTTTAGTCAAAACATTGTGACAGTCATTATCCAAAATAATGAAAGTCATAATAAGTTAAGTGTTCCTCAGATAATTAAATTAATAATTTGTAATCAATCAAAGTAACTTCATGATTTATTACAATATTCTTTTGCAAAGTATCGAAGATACTTTATCGATAAATTTGCTGGTTGTTTCGCCAATCGACCGAAATTAGTCGGCACACGTGTGTGACGAGAAATTCCTCACGATGCAATCTTTCATTGATTCAAAAGTACAACGTATTTTAGGAAATTAGAAAAATATTATAGAATATGCCCAAAAAGCTCGGATCATTATATTTATTCTCATCGCACTGCAGCTTCGTTAACTCCTAGTAACCATCCTATAAGGTAAAAGGGAACACACCTATCATAATAATACAAACTTATTTCGCATCCTGCATCTCATGTGACAAAGATTGAGATTCTACTAACTTATGCCCTCGTTGCATGTGCAAGATGGCTCCCACCACATAGAAGGAAGATAGAAAGCGGAAGGCAGAAGAAGCCAGGAGGACAATGGAGCAATACCAAAAAGAGCTGGCGGCGACGTCCCTCACCAGGAGAGAACAAGAAAGGGTCCGCAAACAACAAAAGGCGGCAGAATAAGCACAAAGGAAGAAGGAGCAGGAGGCGAAAAATCTCAGGAAAGCTGAGGAGGAGAGATAGGAGAAACAACAAGAAGAAGTGGCGGCAACAGAGGAGGAGAGAAGGAAGAAGGTTAAAGCTGAGAAGCAGAAGAGCCTAGCCACTTACAGATATACTGTGGTGGGTGGCCAAACCTTTGATAACCTGAAGGGAGCATAACTGGCAGTCCAGGAGATCAACAAGGTGGAAGAGAAAATAATGCTACAGAGACAAGGAGCTGAAGCTTTGGTGAGGTACATTGAGACACACAATAGTGTGGTCCTCTACAAAGATTTTGCCAACATGGTGGGATATACTGCAGACCAGGCACGGTTTCTTGCAGATGACTCATAAGATAAGCCACTATCAGTGCCTGGCATAGTGGGGAATCAAAGAACCATCAGGATGGTCAGCATGCAACCCGATACTTTTAAAGATGCAGTATTTTACCTGACATTGCTGCTAGCCTACAATGAAGTTGAGAGGAGGAGCTGGGAGTACTTGGCCAAGAAAACAGGGCAGCAGATGTTCTCCCCCCACTTGTTTCATTGTTAGCTAAAAAAAGTTGAGCATGGGCCACATTGCTACCACCAGCCCACAGATTGGAGGTGGATGACCGTCACTAACAGGAAGCAGGAGTGTGACCGGGCCCATCCAGATGACTTCCACTATGGGCTGGACAGCTACCTCATTCTACCACCTCACATTGCCCCTTGGGACCCCAGGCTTAATGGATGCCTGAGTAATATGAATGCAGAGACCAAGGAGCACAGGAGGAGGGGAAGAGACTATTTCTCTAACGAGAAGCATGCCATTGTCAAATGGGCAAAGAATGCAGGTCGGATAGATATTAGCAGGCTGAAGGCCAAGCAACCTCCAGCTCGTTCTAAGAAAGGGCGGTTAGTAGATTTTTCCATGTCTACCAGGGAGCAAAATGACTTAGTGGACGAGACCCCTACCCTTTCAAAGGAGGAAGATGAGGAAAATGAGGAAGAAGACCAGAGCACAGGAAAAGCCTCAGGAGCTGGTACGCAGGAGGCCCAGGGGCAGGCAGAACCAGGGACTTCTAGGGCGCCAAGATCAGGTGTATGGAATGTGATCCCTACTATGGAGGCAACAGGACCCCGCACTTGTTCTCCCAGCCCACCTGCCCAAGCAGGAGAAGAAGCTGATTTGACTGTTCTTGGCAGCAGAAAAAGGCAGAAACTCCCAAAGGACAAGGGTACCAGAAGAGGGACACGCGGAGTAGCGCGAGTATGCTGGCCATCCCCTTCAATCAGGGAAATGTGCCTCTTGCCAATATATTTCAGCATCCTACTGGAATGCCTGTTTAAGTGGACATTAACACCCAGGTGGTTGAAGTGCAGGCTACAATCCTTCGATCTCCTCGAGGTCCAACTTTAGAACAAACAGGGTTCTTTAAAAGGCCAGCTGACAAACCTAGAGGGCTGTCGAGATCTAGGTCCAGATCTCAGTCTCTTGACCATGGAGTCCCAGAAACAACTCTTTAAACATCAAAACCATCTTCTAGTCAAGCCTTGCTGGAGGTCTCTTTGTTTGCACCCCACAACGGAAGTGGACTGAGGGTGGAGGTGACAATTCACTGTCACTAGTGATCCCCACAGCTAGGCAACAGTGTTGAAGCAAGAGGCAGGCGGTGGGGGACTTTTTCTGTTAGGTTCCTGACCAGATAAATTTTCATTTTAATGTTGTCGAGGCGACAATAATATAAGTTGGAGGGATTGTAAGAAATCAGCATATTGGTAGATATAATTTTCATCTAAATATAATAGTTTTTTGAGTTCAGCCTGCTGAACTTTAGTCAACATTTTGTCTGCTGTACTGCATATAACTATCGATTTAATGACTCAGCGGAGAGCAGCAAGCTGAAGTCAACTTATGTCAGCTTGCTGACACATTCCTTGACAGTCAGCTGACTTCCGTACTCGGTAGCAGCGAACTGCCTCGATATGCATCTAAGTGTGATATGCTAGATGAATGGCCAGATGATATGCTTGGTATAGATGGCGATTCGGGATGATGGGAGATGGCGGTGGATTTGGTTAACCGAGGTCTTACCAACGTGGTTAAGTCCCGGGCAGGCGGTGCCATCGCACTTGCTGTTGATCAGTAAACTCATTCCATGTACATATGCTAGGTATTGCTCTCGAGTTCGGCATTTGAAAACGAGGCCAACTCTCTTGTACTGCTTACGGAGGGAGATCTGAATCCAAGGCAAGAAGCCATTGATACGTACTGCCTTCTAGCCTTGCTTATGTATGAGTTTATTAATTGCATTATTGATGCTCGTTTACTTGCATTTGTCTTGCGAGTATTGTCCACTGCTGGTACGTTGTCTTTTGCTGTTAATCAATTAACAGAAATACCACAAAGATTACTCGTTGATATAAAGATCTTTATTAATTGTTAATCGCCTATTGGTAAGTCGATTCATTTCACTTCTTTGCCACAGGGGTTGCGTGATCCCGACCAGCGCCTGCCTCTTCCGCCTCTCACGGCCCGGGCACCGACTCCTGTGATTCCCCGTCCTGTGCCGTTCATTCCCCCTCCTGCTTCTCACTTACGCGTCAGTGCTCTGCTCCCTTCATCCTTGTTTACCGTGCCCTCTGCTACCCTCACGCAGGCGCAAGATGAGATCACGCGCAAGCTCATCCGCCGACGTCCGCGGCACGTCGCCCCGCCGGTGCCTGCACCTCTTGTGTCTCCAACGGCCTCCACCAGTTGTCCACTGACGCCTCCTCTGGCCGTTTGCCTTGCGGGACCTTCCTCATTGTCGGCATCAACGTCGTCGCAAGGTAGGCTGCCCCGTGCCGCTCCTTTGTTTCACCCCTTCTCCATTGCAGGGTCCGCTCCTATCCAGGTTAGTCCCGTCTCCCTCTTTTCTCAACCCTCTTGAACGGCAGCGTGCATTGCCTCGTAATGTCATGCTTGACAATCACAGTGCCTTTCTCCTTATTGCCGGTCTCGCTCCTCGTGTGGTCATTCTCGATACGGTTGCTCAGCCAGTCCTCTTGGGTGCCCTCATGTGTCAACACCTTAACATCACGGTTGCCGATCTTGAGCCATGTCCCAGCCCCGTCTCTATCGCCATGTCTTCTTTAACCCACACCGCATACCAAACCCATTGCTGCATTCTTATAACTCTCAATGTCCACATTCCTGCCGCTGTCACCCTCTACGCCCAATTCATGGTTACCGAGTTCACCGCTTATGACATCCTCCTGGGTCAGGAATTCAAATTTCTCCTCGGGCTCACTATTGACTTGTGACAAGGCATCGCTACGTATAGGGTTGACTCTGAGTTTCTGAGTCACCATCTGGGTTACCTTCCCCTCATTCTTACTCATACTTCTTCTTCCCTCGCGTGCCCCATGCCGCGGCTTTCACAATTACCATCCATAATTTTAGTCCCTGTGACCTCACCGATCCTTCCTACCTCCTCCTTCACGACATTGAATCGGATCCTCTTCCTGCATGTATTGCTCAAGTAATCCTACCCCCCCCGTTATCACCTTCACTATCCTTTCTGCTACCCTCCAGCAGATCCACGCAGCCTTACACTGCCCCTCTTCTCGTCCTGATGCCTCCACTTCTGTTCCTTCCAATTTACCTCACATACCACCCTGACGGTGACATGGGGCAAATTTCATCGACAATCTGAAATGGAAATATATACGAGTCGGATCGACCGCCGAGCGTCGACGGCAAATTTGAGAGAATGGAAGTCCATTTTTACTATTCTATTAATTTCCTCACGTCCGTTTTGGCCAAATTTTGGAGGTTTTGTATCTGACAACAGCCGGTTACACTTTCACGTGGGTCGTTGCTGGTGTATCTTAGTCAAGCTTCACGAGTTGAATTGGTCCGACGGGCGCCAAATGGAGTGCCGACGGGGACCCTCAGTTCTGGCGTTTTCTGACAGCTCGTCAATCATGTCAACATCACGTCGTCCCCGCTGGTACTTTATTTGTTATTGCCTCACGTCATCTATTTGTTATTACCTCACATGTTCTATCCGCGTGCATATGAGCACAACCGCATCCGGCCTTGCCCGTTGTGTCCACATCCAGGTGTGCTCGCAAAATTTTGTCCTTGTCTCCAGCAAATGGTACACAACTGACATGCTTTGAATTTGTTTCCACCGTGCACAGTGAAAGGGGCAGAGTGCTCTAGTGGAAGCGTAGTGACTCACAAGGAAAGGAACTAGTTGCAATCATACTGAAGAGTGCAGCCGCATATCACTAAGAAAGCTTAGGAGAATTACTCAACATTTTAAGTTGCAAGAAACTGCTCACAAATGATGTAGGATGAAAGGCCTTGTCATTACAAACTCGTAGAAATTTACAGACGTGAAAACTGATAAGAAATGAAGTAGTTATGCCTACTTATAATTTTCTACGACGGTCGTTTGCCCCTAGGCGGGAGGGCCGCTTAGCAACGGATTTTCCTAAGTGTTTGTCAAGTCATCCCTTCCATAATATTCGTGAGAAAGCCAGATAAGTCTAATTTGACGTGTCGGGCCGATTTGACGTCCACATGCATGCATCGAAATATTTACAATATACTAACTTATGCGCACTAGGCTAAACCGAAACTTCTAGGTAAATCGACCTAGTCGGCACTCCGCGTCAACCAAATTTACGTGAAGGTTCGAGTTCACTCTAACGGGCCAGATTGCTCGACGCTGTCGGTTAATCCGACGGTCGCGCTCACCGCGAATTAACTAATTAAACTTCGGAAATCCATAACTCTCTCAATACTTGACCAATTTCGATGAACTTTATATCAAAATGACCAAAACAATGCACTTTTACACTACTATACAATCAAAACATGCCCTCATGAAACTCAAAAATGCACTCTATAAACCTATGACCTTACATCATCCCCCTCCTCAAGATGCGACGTCCTCAACGCATTCTGCAGATAACGTCTCAACTTACTCTTACAATGAGTCAAGTTGGCTTCTGGCTCCCTAGTGTTGTTGTCTGCATGGTAGATCTTCCACTTGACCAGATACTCTTGAACAAGTTGTTGACCTGGCTTGACTCGTCGATTGCCGACAATCGCCTCCACTTCATACTCCAATACATCATCGATCTCGACCGGTGGTGGCGGTGTAGGTAATCGTCCTGGATGTCCTTCATTGTCGTCAACGTATGGCCGCAAACAACTGACATGGAACACATCATGGATACGCCAGCCTGAAGGAAGTTCCAGCTTGTAGGTCACAAGTTTAACCTGCTTGAGCACCACAAAGGGACCTGTAAACCGTGCCCGCAGTTTCCTCTTGCTCGTGGAAGGTAGATTCTCGGTAGACAAGAGTACTTTGTCGCCCACAAGGAATGTCACTTCCCTCCTGTGCTTGTTAGCATGCTTGACTTGCTCTTCTTGTGCCTTTTGTATAGACGTCTTAGCCATGTCCCAAGTCTTGGCCATCTGCTCCATAAACGCATGCGTAGTAGGAACCTGCGTCTCCTTGGCCTTCTCCAACAAGATGTTCCCTGGATGACATACTTCTCTCCAATAAACCATAGCGAATGGTGACTGCTTTGTCGATCCTTGCTTGCTGTTGCTATAGGCAAACTCCAACCCTGGCAGCTTCTTGTCCCACTCTGAAGGGTCTTCTATAGTGAAACTCCTGAGCACCTCTTGCAGAGTTCTGTTGAGCCTCTCACTCTGCCCGTCTGTCTGAGGATGATAGGAAGTGCTCAAACTCAGCTTGGTCCCCATCAAAGTGAACATTGACCGCCAAAAGTTGCTAGTAAACCAGAGATCTCGGTATGAAACAATCACCTTCGGCAGCCCATGTAGCCTGAAAATGTGATCAACGAATAGTTGTGCTATATCTGCTGCCGGACAAGTCTCCTTCATGTGAATGAAGTGTGCCATCTTAATAAGTCGATCAGACACAACCCATACTGCATCGTGCCCTCGACCACTGACTGGTAACGATGTGATGAAGTCCATAGCAATGTGCTCCCAAGGATACTCTGGAATAGGCAGGGGCTGCAATGTACCTCCATTCTTTTGATTTGTTGTCTTGTTTCTCTGGCACGCATCGCAACTTCTGATCCATTCCTCGATGTCCTTGTCCATGTTTCTCCAATAGTACTCCCGCTTCAGCACGCTTGCCGTCTTCTCGCTTCCCACATGTCCAGCATATAAGCAATCATGATGCTCCGCAAGTAGTAAGTCTCGTAGCTCTTTGATGTCAGGTACCACCACTCTTTTGGAATCATCATAATACCACATGCCGTCCTTCTTCTGCATACTCGAGTTGGACTCAGCTGCTCCACCATCAGCATACTCTGGGTCCTCCTCATAACCTCTCTTAAGCTTCTTCTTGAAGTCCATACTCTCCTTGATGACTGAGACCGCTGCAAGGTCATACCTTCTGGATACAGCGTCTGCAGGGTTGATCTTCCCAGGTAAATACTCAATCTTGTGGTCGAACTGTTGTAGAAACTCCATCCACCTTGCCTGTCTTGGTGTCAACGTTGGCTGCGTCAGAAATTTCTCCAAGCTCTTGTAGGCGATCTTGATGAACACCTTCCGGCCGTCCACATAACATCGCCAAATCCTCAAAGCCTGAATAATAGCCAACATCTCTCGCTCGTGTGCTGCATAGTTCTGCTCCGCAGGACTTAACTTCCTGCTCTCTTATGCCACAGGCTGCAATCCTTTGCCCTGGTCCTTGAGAAGAATGGCTTCTATTGCAAAGTTTGATGCGTACGTGATGATGGTGAAAGGAAGTTCTGGACTGGCGATTGCCAACACAGGTGCCTGTGTCAACAACTCTTTAATGTTCTCGAAAGCTTGCTGCTCCTTGTCACCCCATAGCCACTTCTTTTGCTTCTTTAACATGTCCGTGAGCGATGCACACACCTTGGCAAATCCTTCAATGAAAAGTCGATAATAACTCGCCATGCCGAGGGAACTCCTGAGTTGATGAATGCCAGCAGGTTCCGACCAATCTCTGACTGCTTGCACCTTCTTCTGCTCCACCTTGACTCCTTCAGCTCCCACTACGTGCCCAAGAAACTCGACCTCCTTGAGACAGAAGTCGCACTTGCTCATCTTCCCATATATTTTTTGATCCCTCAAGACCTCCAACACCTTCCTCAGATGCTCCACATGCTCTTCGAAGGTCTTCAAATGGATCAGGATGTTGTCCAAAAATACCACCACAAACTGGTCCAAGTAGGATCTGAAGATACTAGTCATGAGCCCCATGAATGTAGCAGGTGCATTAGTCAGCCCAAAAGGCATGACTGTGAACTCAAATACACCATAGCGAGTCCTGCAAGCAGTTTCTGAACGTCTCCTTCCGCAATTCGTACCTGGTGATAGCCACTCCTCAAATCGATCTTCGTGAAATACTTCACCCCGACAAGCCTGTCAATCAACTCGTCCACTCGTGGAAGTGGGTACCTGCTCTTGATGGTGACCTTGTAGAGAGCCCGGTAGTCGACACACATCCTCATAGTCCCATCCTTCTTCTTCACAAATAAGACTGGCGCTGCAAATGGAGACTCGTTGGATCGGATGAATCCCTTCTCCAATAACTCCGTCAGCTGCTTCTTCAACTCGTCCAGCTCCGCAAACGATTGACGATAGGCGGGTCTCACTGGTGGCTTGCTCTCTGGTTCCAACTCGATCTTGTGCTCCATAGCTCTCTGTGGAGTTAATCCTGCAGGTAGCTCCTCAGGAAATACGCACTTGAACTCCTCCAACAGCGCCTTAATTTGGGCAGGCATCTCAGCAGGCTTCTTCTCTTGAGCAGTTGGGCTCTGCTCCTTCTGAGCAAGGGGATCAAACACCACTACTTGCTCCTCTGGCGATGTACATTCGCCCAGGCTGTTAGAATTCACGCTTGCTCCAACTGATGACCTGGCCACCGAAACAAGGTACATTTCCTTCACCTGGTTCACCCTGCATAGCTTCTTAACTTGCAGGCTTGACAGAAGACAGTTACTTGTGGTCGTATCTACCTCCACCTGTTTCGCTGTCTCCATTCGACCATCACGCCCTTGGACTTTCACTTGTCTTGTGCTCCAGTGCACTTCAGGGTTGGCTTTCCTCAGCCATGGTCGGCCCAATATCACCTCATGGTGACCCAACTCTGTTTGCTCCATAACTTCCTTACTCTAGTGCCCCGCTACTTCCACGTGAATAGCTTTCGTAGGTGCACCACACTTGAGTCTCTGCCCATTTGCCAAAATTGCTTCTTTAGGCTCATAATGCCTCTGCACAGGAATTCACCACTGTTTCACCAGCTTCTTGTGCACAAAATTTGCACTTGCGCCACTGTCAACCATACACTTCGCCTTGTTGCCGTCGACCACTCCTTCCACGATGATAGGCTTGTCAACATCTCGTCTTTTGCTTCTTAGCAGGCTCCTGGGGATAACCTCCTTGTGAGTTCTTGTCTTCACGCCAGTAGACACCCCAGAACGACTTACTGGCGTCGTCCTTTTTTCTGCTGTTGAGGTTGCTTCGTCTTCACATGACAGTCTCGAGCCAGATTTCCAAGCTTGCCAGAATTACAGCAGGGTCCTCTCGGCTTGTAATTCTGCTGCCTGCGCTGATTCTGAACAAGTCCCAACTCCATAGGTACTGGACCTTGTCCACTCGTGCTTGGCGCTTGAGAACCAAACTGTCGATATCCTCCAAAGTTGTGGCTGCCCCACTGCCTCTGACTGTACTCCACAGCGTCAACCCTTGTTGCCAATGCCATCATTTCTCCAAGACTGGTAGGGTCCTTGAGCGCCACTTCCTTGGCCACAGTTGGCTTGCGTCCCCTCTTGAACTCGTCCATCATCTCCGACTTGTGCATGGATGGACATTGAAGCACCAGCTCGTTGAAGCGCGAAACATACTCTTGAACGCTTCCTCGTTGACGGAGGCCCACCAATAGATCTCGAGCGGTAGCCTCGGGTGCAATAGATTGAAATTGCCTCTTCAAGTCTTCAAATAGCTGATCAATTGTAGCAGGAACTCCAAACAGCTCCTCCTGTTGCTCATACCAAGGTCCAGCACTCTTCCGCAGCAAAGTTATGACAAAGGCGACTTGCCTGTCGGGCGTGAGCGTAGAATACTCCATAAACTTCTTTGTTCCAAAAATTCATCGATGAACAAGCGGCGATCCACGCTCTCCAATATACACTTCAGGCTTAGGCGCACGCACTCCCGATGCGGGTGGAATAACTGGTTGCACCACTAGGTTAACATGAATTGGTGGCACATTTGGTGCAGGTGCCGAACTTGTCGAAGCGGCGTTTCCCATAACAACTCGCACCATTCTCTCCACCTCCGCGCGCATATTTTGTTGAAACTGGGTGTAGACTTCTCCTCCAATTGCATTCGCCATTTGCCTTAGCATCGCCTGCATCTCTTGTTGCTCTCTTGTCATCGTTGGTGCTGCCTGCTGTCCCGCGCGCTCAACATGCTTGACATGTTTGCCTCCTCCAACTGCCGGTTGCGACTCCATAATATAATATGCAAACTAGCCCACCTTCGATACCAGATGAAAGGGGCAGAGCGCCCTAGTGGAAGCGTAGTGACTCACGAGGAAAGGAACTAATTGCAATCATACTGGAGAGTGCAGCGGCATATCACTAAGAAAGCTTAGGAAAAGTACTGAACATTTGAGTAGCAAGAAACTGCTCACAAATGATGTAGGATGAAAGGCCTTGTCATTACAAACCCGTATAAATTTAGTGAAAACTTATAAGAAATGAAGTAGTTATGCCTATATTTATAGTTTTCTACGACAGTCGCTCGCCCCTAGGCGGGAGGGCCGCTTAGCAACGGATTTTGTTAAGTGTTTGTCAAATCGTCCCCTCCAAAATATTCGTGAGAAAGCCTGATCAGTCTCATCTGACGTGTCGGGCCGATTTGACGTCCATTTGCATGCATCGAAATATCTAGAATATATCAACTTAGGAGCGCTAGGCTAAACCAAAACTTCTAGGTAAATCGACCTAGTCGGCACTCCGCGTCAATCGAATTTACGTGAAGGTTCGAGTTCACTCTCACGGGCCAGATCGCTCAACGCTGTCGGTCAATCCGACGGTCGCGCTCACCGCGAATAAGGGTTTAGTTGTCAACCGACCTCAAAAGTAATTAAACTTTGGAATCCATAACTCTCTCAATACTTGACCAATTTCGATGAACTTTATATCAAAATGACCAAAACAATGCACTTCACACTACTATACAATTAGAACATGCTTTCATGAAACTCAAATATACACTTTATAAACCTATGACCTTACACACAGACTGCGGAAATTGTTTGCCGAAAGCTGGTCACATGTCGATTTCAAACCTCTCTGTGCAATATCACTGCCTTACCCACAACGACTACATTGCAAGACCAATCAGATGGGGCTTGCTTTTGGAACCAGGAGGAATGATTGCAGTTGGCGCCAACGCGGCAGCTTTTCAGTGGCTGTGCAGCTGGAGAATTCAATTCAATTAATTGATGTGTATTTCATTCAGCCACAACGAAGTGGAAGTTCACTCATATACCAGCTACAGATTTCCATGTCACTTGTTGAGAAGTATTTCCTTCAGCCACAACGAAGTGAGAGTTTACATGGACCATCTTGAATGAAATTATTTTGGCTTGTGCAAAGTACATTTTTGGAAGTCATGGTATATTTATGTACCTTGTGATGCAAAATAGTGTCATACTGCATGGATGCAGCAATTTGTACTTTGAGAGCAGAAAAATAGTTTCATAATTCGTTTCACAAACATATATGAACCCCGTGCCATATCAGCAGCATGTCATTCAAAATGCCCCAGGAGCATCTTGATTGCAGAAGATATATTGAATATCCATTTCTCTTCAATAAATGGAAGTATGCTCCCAGCACACTGGGTGATAAATAAAGCAATGCAACCAAATTGAGCCTACGTAGCTACCTGCTGTCCAAGCTCTTCGCGTAGTGCCTATCTGTATCTTACTATTTACCTACCACTCATTATGATATTAATTTACAACGCCAACACAGCTTGGTTTGTCATTGTTGGGCGTCAAAAAGTTGTTTGCTCGCATCTTGTTCTATTTCTTTTTCTTCAAAAGCTCCTTCTTGAGCTTCACTCTCGTAGTGGTCAGTGTGGCACCCCCGCGCTTGTTACCTTTGCCTGCAATTTACACAAGCAAACGCTCTCGTGAGCAATTCACACAAGCAAACGCTCTCATCAGCAGCATGGTCTAACTCGAGCTAGGTACAAAGGCCATTCAGCCAAGAGAGTGGGTTTTTATCTCACCTGAAAAAGGCTTGTTGGATATCTGCAAAGATTCCTCAACTTCTCCCTCCGCCCGTGCTTGCTGTGTAGTAGAGTGTACACCCGCACCAAAGACAAATGCAGGAGTGTTAAAGAAGCTGTTAGCAAGCACACACTCCATTAAAAGTGGACCCAAATTACCATGCCAGGCCTGAGAGTATATGGTACTTACAGGCTTCATAAAGGCCATGATCAGCAATTCCATGGACGTCGGTACTTCTGGCATGTTGTCGATCTTTGCACCGTTTTCGATCAAGGTCTTCCAAGGTGTCATTATTAGTGATCAGATGCCTGGCCATCTCTTCCCTCTTTACATTGGATAACTCGGATTGGGCTTCACCGAGTGCATACTCTGGAAGCTTCAAGAGCGCACTGATCTTGGGGGTGATCAGCGTCCTGTTGTTCCTCCACTTAGTAGTCAACAACTGCAAGCTCAAAACAAACAAGCTCCGGTGAGATGGATGAGATAGTAATAGGCTTAGGTGCATTCACAAAAATGATTTGCTTGGAAGGATAGGTTCCTCATTAGTTTGAGAGGATGACACTCACGTCCTGGATCTCCTTGTGTAGCTGCGCTCTTATCGGGTGCTGCTTGAACCACATAGCAAAGTCTGGAATGAGACACTTCTTTCTCGCCGTCCTATCGTCCACTACCTTGGTTGTTCTTTCGTCTCTTAGTACCATCATCCTTTGGATGACCTCCACAACCTGAAGATCTATAGCGTTTTTGTCAAGCTCGATGTCCATTCATGCACATGGGCTGGTCCGCTTGAGTTTGAATACTTTTGCACAGCTGTCCGCCTGCACAAATCGGAAGAAAATTAGGAATTCGTGACCATTACTGTGGAAACTCAAATCTGACCTAACAGAGCAAAATCGAAACATTGAAGACTTACCAGATTGTTTTTCTTAGGCCCAAGAGGTGTCCTGGGAGGCCTCTTTGGGGCCCCACTTCCGTGGTGGATATCCTCTGCAATATTAAATACAGCGGTACACATGTGCATCATTATCTTGTAATTCCTATTACTTTTTGCATTAATGACAGCGAATTCACCCTTCATTGGCATTTCTTCATCGTCATTAGCAACCTCATCATCTGCAACTAGATTTCTTAAGACGCCCAGCACGATGTCATTCTTGCTCTGCTCAGGCAGCGGCGATGTCGACTCTGGTGTTCCCTCCGGTGTTCCCTCATCCTCCTCAGGAGTACTGCTAGTGGTCATGACCGGTTCGGGCCTCGTTGATGGCCCCACTGAGGTGCAAACACTGTTGGCCTTCAAGTCTTTGTGAAGAAAGTGAACACTCTTGCCTAAGTTGATAGCCTGAACCAACATATGCCATTTTTTAATGCTCATCTTGGGGTGAGTCTTTCTCCTCTTCTACACGCTACCTTCCTCTTTCACTGGCCGCTGGTATTTGTGGTTGTATACCTCGATTTTGATCTAACTACCTTTATTCAAGCCCGTTTCTTTGCTTCTCGAGGTGGTTGCGTTCTCCTTATACTACCCCCAAAATCCATTGTCCTCCACCCGGGTGCATAAGTCGCCCATCATCCCTGTCACGCCCTATATTTTGGCCAAAAAAATTGAGGGAAAATTTTGAGATGGCGAACTTCAGAGGCAGTGTTCAACTATCAAACCTAATTTGTTACGTGTAGGTGCAGTGACCCGTAGGCGCAACCACGAGTGGCACCTGGTAGGTGATTTAATTGCAAATTAAGTGAAATAAAATTACAAACAAAATTTGCCAACGACTGGCCGTGACCCGTCAAAATATAGCATCATTTGGCGGTTATGTCTATGCCAATTACGGTATTTTGTTGTCATTCTCTTCCGCGATGTAGGGCGTGTGCCCGACCCGATAATCCGGTCAATCAAAATCTGGAGGTACACCCAGTCCATATTTCGCTTGCGCTTGGTTGGTTGTTGCACTGAGGGCGGACGTGGTTGAACGCCTCTTGTCACCTTTGACATCACATGCGACGTTCGATCACGTCCAATCGTCAAACCCGACATCTTGTAACCCGGAAACAAGGTACGTGGCCGACGTGGACCACCGTGGACTGTGACATACCTGCAACCTCGTCCTCGTCCTTTGATACCCTCCCGAGCAAAAATGCACATGCAGAGCCATGCAGAACCATGGCTTCATGCTAGTGGCTCATGTGATAATTCGTACAAGCGGCGCATCTCCAGTGCTCAAATTCTGTCCAATAACGTCCATTTTTGACGTGACGTCAATTCACAAAAGCTAAACAATCACACCTGTCGCGAGCAGACCGTGACGGAAACTAACAAAAGTGATTTGAGAGCACTGCATCCTTCGCCAAAATTGTGCATGCCGCATGGCGCATGGTGTGCATGCCTTGAGCTCAACAAGTGGCAAAGCTCATATAAAGACCTCCGCTCGAAGCTCAAAGATTGAACACAAGCATGCATGGCGACAATCAAGCAAAAGATGGATGCAAAACAAGTTCACCGACTTCCATCTTTCTTTAATTTTTGCCATTTCAACAATCTCTGGCCTCCACTCTTCCGTTTCTTCCCTCTCCTTACGGCTACCTTCATTCCAGGCATCTCTCACTTCCAAACATGGCCTATATTTATCAAGGATGCCCTGTGGTTGAACGTGCTCCCATCCTCACACCAGGGTATGCGAAATATGCAAGGTTTTTCATAGGTCCTGTTCAGGATCTGGGGCGCACAGAGGATGACAAACTCCCACAAATTGCAAATATTTTCCAATGCCCAGCTAATGGCGAGAAAATTGGTGTGCTGGTTATAGTCGACGCCAAAATCAAGTATGTGAAGGAACCGTTGTACGGAATCACATACCTGATTGTGGGGTATCCCAAAGACTTCCATGCTATGGTGTGTGAAGCTGCTCTGTCAGACGGCTGCCGTGTGATCATGAAGAGGGAGGGTAGGCACTACTTTAGCCGCACTACGGCGCCGCGTGGTTATCCAGTGAAGTTGAAGGCGGAGTATAAGAACTGCTCAGAGGAGTTATTTATGGAGGAGGTGTTGAAATCCACCAAGTACAAATTAAAGTGTACGCTGGTGTGCCGTATGAGGATTGAGAGAGTGGCAAACTTGCATGATATGAATAAGGAGCCTTGGACAGTGGGGGTCACTATCATGGAGGCCTATTTCATTGACACTGCAGCCGCTGAGGATTATAGGCATGGCAGGTGCCTGACGGAGGAAGAAGTATCAGAGTCTTGATGCAACATCAATGTGGATCATCTGCTCCACGGGCACGCTGTTGGTACTGAAGAGGCCGGGATGGCAGAGCGCGATCCTTGTCGTGTGGCTGGCGGTGTCAGAGAGGTTTCTCCGGCATCAATCTTGCGCTCGCCTAAGGTATTATTTCCAACACTTCCCAGGGCACTGCAGCCGCTTCTCATGCCGCTTCTCCTGCTGCTACCGCTGCTTGGGTGTTGTTGCAGACTCATGCTGTTGCTACGGCTTCAATATTATCCCTTGCTGCTGCTGCTGCTCCTGCTGTGCTCTCGCACCTGTTCCCACTGAAGTGTTGCCTGCTCCTGCTGCCGTCCCTGGTGATACCACTGTTGCCAATGCTGAGGCTGCTGTTGGTCCCGCTCTTGCTGCTCCTGCTGCTACTTCTGACTATGTTTCCGGCAATGGGGCAACAGAACAAGCAGCTTCCAGTAGGAAGCTCATCAATTGCTGGTGCACGCAGGCGTGGTCAGCGAGACTTCATTGACAACAAGACCAGAGGTAGGCTTGTGTGCTCTTGCTTGCACTGAAAACGTGTAATATGTCTCCACTTCACGGGCCTTCACTTAGATATCACTTGGATGCTTGTGAACATACCGAGGACCGAATGAAGAAATAGGATAGGTCTTTCTCCTCCATGATGTTTGTGCCTCCAATGCCTAGAGTTAGCACATGCATCGCTATTTTTAATCAAAGGTTAAGTTTATACAATTTTGTTGCAGTGTTGGACAGGGCAATTTCAGCCTCAGGCACTGAAAGCGCCGGAATGTCAGTAGGCGGTCAGATCGAGCCCTTCGAAGGTGAAGACTGGGATGACAGGGACTGGCCGGACCTCCTTGAATGGAGTGAGGAGCAATGCACGTGCTCGGATGGAAACTATTGCGGGGAATGTGCACCCTGAACCTCAAGTTTGGCCGGACCGTGGAGGAGAGGTCTCTGTGGTAAATAATAGATGTGTGATGCAAATGCATGTCAATAGCACGTGGAGTTAGGGCGCCTAATAGTTGTACATGTGGGCATATTAGAGTTGCATGGCCCCTCTGCGAGCTCCTTGTATAATACTTGATGTTGATTTTTAGGCAGGTTGCATTAGTTGCACTACTACTGTGTAAATTGAAAATCTGTACATATGCTTTTGAGATGCTTGTGTTAGAGGTGTCGACGCCTTGTTGCTACAGAGTACCAACCTTTTTTCCTCCATTGTGTAGGGAATTTTCAGGCTCTTGAGGGTCTTATGCAGTGGAGAAGTAACAAATGTACTTTCATGTGTGCACATGTGTGGTTGTGTGATGTTGAGTCACCAATAACAACAAGCAATATAATCTTAGAAACTATGCGTTTGTACTTGTGTTACTATGCTGAAGCATTTACAGTCACTATGTCACTACTAAATAATCGAATATTACACCTGCTGCTGTCGACAAGAGAACTCATTAATTGATTAAAATGTATATACAAGTTGAGGTTCTATACCCTATGCTCTGGTATCCCACCTCTTCTAACGTCAAGCGAATGTCAACAAACTGCCTTTCTTGTAGCTCTGTAGGGGATTTGTAGTCTTATTTGGATGTATACGTACATCTCGCAACAGCGCCAAACACTAGTATGCTATGCTGCCTCTGAGAGTAAGCTACTTGCTTAATCAATAAACGTATATAGTCCTCGATCTGAAGCAGCTTTGGTGCGCGGCTGTGGAACAAGTTGAGAAGAAATTTGTTGCACGAGTCGGCATTGTGTATCATTTTCAACATACACCCGCCCGTTTTAACACACGGGGGTTCTCTGCACTCGCCTTTTAGCCACCAACTTCCCGTGCAACTTGCACTCTCTCCACACGGCACAGCTTGTCCTGGCAAGGGCCCACTCTTCGTCGACATCTTGACCGATGTCCTTTTTATCATTTCTGATGACGTACCCGGGTAGATCCTCCATCTCCCAGCAATACCTTTCCACCTGCACTGCTGCAATGGTCTGGGACTCCAATATGACGACTGTATCCGCCTCTAGGGTGAAGGCCATATGCAAAGTGACCTCGTCGATTACCAAGCGTCTTCTCCGATCGCGTACAGGCTTGAGCGGCCTCACCAGAGCCCATAAATACTCCGTGGGTCCCCGGGGTTCTCCCGCCTGTCCATGGGATGAGGGATGAGGTGCATGATGTGCACGAAGAGCCTTTCTTCTCTGGCAACCCACACCTGCCTGTTCTTTCTCTCGGCTCCTCTGGCTAAGCCGTTGGCGGCCACTGACACGTGATCTCCCACTCTGAAGGTCTCCTTGGGCCCTCCCTTGGAAGCCTTCTAGCACATGTATATGCGCCCATCAATCCATTCTTCGGCAGAGACAATCTATCTGCCGGCTCCGGTCCTCCTGGAGGCCATCACCCAGGACCTTTTCGTTGAACCCCAAGAGCGAGCGGTACTTCCACTCCATGTCCTGCTTTGTGAGTCCTATTGTCTCCAACTCCACAAATGAACGGTCTCGGTGTTTCTCTATCCGGCTGCACAATTGCAATTCGAGGGAGGAACAGAATGAGAATCATTCATCACCACTTTGCATGCCTCAAGCTTTCCCACCCATGTCGATGGCATGCACAATAGACTTGCAGATTGCATGCGACGAGAATATGCAATATGAAGCAGGCAGGTATAGGAGCAAAACCAGTTGCCGATAGCCCCATGGCAGAGCAAGACAAAAGCCACCTGCACCCGCATGTAGACCTCCCTGGATCCGGCGGCCTCGCTGTTCTGCACCAGACGTGTGTTTGCTTCCCCCGCATGAGGTCCCACGGCATTGAGTCTTCTCATAAAACTACTTCCTCTCACTGCCTCCACCACATGGTTGGCCATTCCCATCAGCCGAGTGACTGTGTGACTGTGGCTCCTGAAGATGTCCATCGTGCACATTCTCTCCAGAAACCTATACAACAGCCACTTGGATCTGTCGTGGCAATTCCTGTTATTGAGAGTCCGCATGTCGTTCTTCACCTACTTGTGCTCGCTCTCAAAGGACTGGCCCCACAGGTGAACCATAGGGCCGTCCTGCTTCAAGGCAGTGCTGAAATGTAGCAGAGAATGCATGTTGTGACTCGCGCCGTTGAGCTGAGCCGTGACCCTTACCTGGGCATCGGCCTCTCGCACACGTAATACCTCTACAAAGTTTCTGTGGTAGGCCTCTGCTAGCCTCTCTATCTTGTCGATGTCCCTCTTGCTAAGGGAGTTCGCTAAGCAAATCTGTATGAGCTTGCACAGCTTCACCCAAAGCTTCAGTGCCTTCAGCCTATGCTTGTACTTGTCCGTGTTGAAGTAGGTATGTTCCGTGTAAAGCGTCTGCACCCTCGGATGACAGAAAGGTCGCAGCAAGGCAGGCATGAGGGGTGCGAGGGCCATGAATGTCATCCTTGTGTAAGTGCTTTATCGTACATGGGCTTCTTCACCTTGTCGTCGCCTCTGTTCACCCTCGCCGTGTTGGCCCTGTAGTTGAACGCCATTCTCTCGAAAGGCGTCCAAGCACAGTGCGCCGCACTCCCCAATGTGTTCTCTGCCAACGCCTTTGGGATACCTAGTGCGAACAGGCTCCAAAGGCATCTAGAGTATGCGATTCCACCCGGGCAGTTCCTCCAATGGACTCTTCTCCCATCCATAGCCCTTGTGACCTTTTTCCACTCCATCCAACCTCTTTGCAGACGCTGCGTGAACTGCCTTCAACCTCTTCACATCCGCCTCACACTCCCTCTTTGGTCTCTCCCCAAACATTTCATCCAGCAACTCCTCTTTGGCCTCTTCCCACGATCTCTTCTTAGCTGCTACTTCCTCACGCGCCACCTCGACCTCCATCTTGTAACGCCTGGACTCTTCGTCAGTACGCGGCACAACATCATTCAACGTCAAGTTTCATTCTTGGAGCGCGTTCTTGTGTACGGTACACACGGGGCACAGGAAGTCGGAAGAGTGCCCCTTCATCATCATACTCTTAGTCCTCTGTGGGAAATCCTGACAGAAAAGCGTCATCACCCTCACCAGACACGCTTGCTTGAGTGGAGCAAAATACATCTCCACGCCCTCCTGTAGTTGCTTCAGGTCTTCCCTCACGAGGTACTCGAGCACCTCACCGTCCCCAAAGTCCTTGGTGCTGAATGCAATGACCCTAATGATGCTGATATCCCCAATGACACTGCTATCTAGATTTTGCAAGCGGTAGTAGTACCTCGTGACCCTCTGACCCTTTCTTTTGAAGATCTTGAAAGCATCCATGAACAGCAATATGGTCAGGTTCACTACGGGCAGGTTCTTGGGATTGTGTGCCTCTCTTGTGGTGTCTGGGGTACCCAGCTGGAAGTTCACAGCTGGTGCCATTACCCTCCTGAAAAGTTTCTCGTCCTTTTGTTTGAGAGCATCCACACACCAGTAAGTCTCCTTGCCTTCCACTACCCAACCGTGTTCCTACCGCTCCCAGCCTAACTCCTCCCAGTTCCCCCCCAATGGTGGTGCACCATGAACGACTTCGCAGGTGCGCAGAATGAGGCTAGGGTCCACTTTCATGGGCTCCTCAGTGAGCAAGAGCTCCCCCTGCCTTTCACCCTTCTGCATCACGTGAGCACTTACGACGGGCTGTCTATTTGGCTGCTGTCAGTCGACAGGATCTCGTGCACCAAGACCATCACCTCCCGGCCCGCGGCACCTGCGCATGCAAGAAGGCCCTTGTCATTAATGACAAGTAAAAGAATAATTGAGGAGAAGGAATCTCTAGGCACACAGCAAGCTGTACTCCCAGACTCCCATGGCTAATATGCGATGTGGCAAGCAGGGGTCGCAGTGATATACCTGCTACTTGTGGGCTCATAACCAGGAAATCACACCTTCTCCCCGCTCGGCAACAGGATTTCTCGCACACCATGCTTGTGAAATTCGGCTTTTGTTTGTATATGTCGTCAATCAAGCACCTTATTTTGTCCTCTGCTTTGTAGAACTGGCTATTCAACCTCCACGCCTCTGTCAGTTACTTGGTTTTCTTAGTACCTACATTGTGCAAGATCTCGTAGCCACACTTGCACAAGCACGTCGCGCTTTAGAACTTCCCCCACTCTTCCTCTGTGGCCTCTAACATGGTTTCGTCACTACGGTTCAAAGCTAAATTTCCTGCTGGTGTGCTGCAGCCTTGGCAGCCCTCTCTGATGCCCGCACAGCTGCCTGCTGTTCCCGTACCTCTGCCTGTAGTGCTAAATCAGCTAGTCTTTTGGCTGCCTCTTGTGCTCTTAAAGCATCCTTGCGCGCTGCTTCCGAGGCTTCTATTTGCGCTTGCCTGAGATCTTCCTCTTGCTCCCTTAATTGTCGGCGTGCCTCGTCTGCCGCTAGCTGACTAAGGCGTGCTCTCTCATCACTCTCTTCAACATGTCTTGTCCACTCTTGGTCTCTGCGCAATGCTTCTTCATCTGCTGATTTGGCTCTAAATGCATGATGACAAACCACTCTATACCTCATCCATTCTCCACACTGAGTGCATTGTACCTTCTCGTTTTGATGTGGTGCTTTACCACTGCCCAATATCCTTGGCATTGCCACAACAACTCCTGTCCTCTTGGTTAAGTGTACCCCTTATGCATTCACCCAAAAACTACAATTTTACTCGTGAACAAGACGCCTCAATTGGTATCTCCTTGGTGAAGGCAAGACTATTATTGTCTTCACCTGATGCAAGGCAATTTATTATTTGCCTCTGGATAGGTGCCATATTTTTTTCATATAATTGATTGATTGCCTGGAAGTTCCGGGCCGACCAATTTAGAGTGCGCGGCAAATTTTTGGCAATGACGTGACCGACTTAATTCCGTGAAAAAAAGGACCAGAGACAAGGAATTCGTCACGGCACGTGACCAACTTTTTGGTTCGTTCCTCTCCAGCGATGTCATTTGACAGTCACAACATTCGACCACGACGGTCGCAACAGTCACAACTCAACTGCATTCACAAAGCAGGTGCATTCACTGACACGTATCGTCGTGTTCTGGGAGGAGTGTAACAAATGTAAAGGGCACACAAATTATTCCGTTGTGACGTGTCGCAGACGTCATGACATTTATGCGAGCAAAATGTGAGTTATCATACGTTGTCTTCCTTGCGAGTGTCGCTCACGTTTGAGAGTCGGGAAATATCCAGCTTATTTGGAGTAATTTCCATTAGCGACTGCCACTTTCGGACAATAAAGAAAGGAACTGGGAGTTAGCTCTCTGCATGCTGTACATGCTGCTTAATCCTGCTTCATGCAGGAAGGGTGGTCGACGAGGCAAAGAATGGCGTCCATCGCCATCTCAGCAGTGGACAACAAGAGCAATCACAATAAGTCCAACGCTAATATCAGTAGTAAGAATGCGAAGGTTATTTCTCCCTCTGTTGTCTTCAAAAAAGTCTCAATTGCACAGAATTATGGCTCATCATTCTGAGTTGTACCTCCTGCAGTCTCGTGATGAGAGTCTGAGCCTTGAGCAGAGACACGAAGCCTTGGATTGGCATGCCTTATACAAAGGGCTTGAGGAAACTCAGGAATGCTTCAGATGACAGGCCCTTGAGGAGCAACGAACTGAGTCGAGATTGAAACGGGAGAGGCAGGCAGTAGAGAACTTGAGGCCTTGGTTGGCGGACGGTAACACTATGGTGGTAGAGTTTCACAAGCACAAGGGCTCAAATTTGTGGAAGTGGAGCGAGAAGGTGAAAGAGGGGGCCCGCTTGGCCATGCAAGGTACATGATCTGTGCAGCTTAAGTGCATGTGCAAAATGCCCTGTGTTGCTCAATTCCTTCGGTCCGCTTGTTAGCTTAACAGTGGCCCAACTCTCTCTCTCTCTCTCTCTCTCTCTCTCTCTCTCTCTCT